>CM062289.1:427286441-427879701 GCA_031216915.1 Pictodentalium vernedei | reverse complement strand
AAACTTGAATCTGACCCCCCCCCCCCCCCCCCCCCCCCCCCCCCCACACACACACACACACCGTAGAGATGTTGTATACCAAACATGAAAGCATTCTGACTAGTGGATCTGAAGAAGAGGATTTTTGCAGAAATTTCCTCATATTGTACTAAGTTAAATTTGAGGTTCCCAAATGGCGCCCAAATATTAACCCAGGCACTCGAATTGAACAAACTGGAATCTATTTTTAAAGAAATTTCCTCATATTGCACTAAGTAAAAATTTGGGCTACCATAGCGAGCCCAAATATATATCTAGGGATCTGATTTGAACAAACTTGAATCTTACCCCCCCTAGAGATGTTGCATACCAAATATGAGAGCATTCTGACTGGTGGATCTGAAGAAGTTTTTTTTTTAAATTATCCCCCACATTGAACAAAGTTAAAGTTTGGACTTCTGTGGGAAGCCCACATATTAACCTAGGGACTTCGTTTGAACACTCTTGAATCTGACCCTCATAACAATGATGTATACCAAACATTAAAAGATTCTGACTGGTGGTTCTGAAGAAGATTTTTAAAGAATATTCCCCATATTACCCTATGTTAAAAATTCGGGCTCCTGTAGTGAGCTCAAATATGAACCAAATGAGCTTTATTTCAACAAACTTGTATCTGACCCCCTATTCCCCCCCCCCCCCCCCCCTATGAATGCTGTATACCGCATATAAAAAAATTCTGATTATTGGTTCTGGAGAAAAGATTTTTTAAAATTTTTGCAAATATGCTGACTCAGCATTTTTTCGATGCCCATTACAGAACACTCCAACTTAACCGATGGCAATTTTTTTTACCATTCAATTCTACTGGTCCCAAGGATACTTCATACCAAATAACAGCTCTCTGTTTCGTGTGGTTTGGGAAATATGGGCGTTTGAAAATATTTCTATTTTTAGCCCCCAGGGTTCCCATGGGGATGCTGGAATTTGTTTTGCATGGATCAAGTACTTATGACCCAATAATACCACATACCAAATTTGGTTCATACCGGACCATCGGTTCAGAAAATAGAAATTTTGGGCGGGGGCCAAAAATCTTACCCCTCCCATTACAAGGCCAAATATTGCTTCACGAACTTCGTTTGAACAAACTTGATTCTACACCTCAAAAGGAAGCTTCATGGCAAATATCAAGTCATTGTACACACTGGTTCTTGAGAAGAAGATTTTGGAGTATTTTCCCCCCACTCCCTCCCTATGGGGCTGGGCATGTTGAGTTGAACAAAAATGCAATGCCCCTTTGGGACCATCACTCACACAAACTTTCACTTGAATTGGCCCAGTGGCTTTGGGGGAGAAGACCAAAACATGGTGTTGACGAAAGACAGATGACGGACGATGGACGGACGATGGACGGACGACGGACGGAGAGCGGTGAGATTAGCTCAGCTTGACTTTGTCAAGATGAGCTAAAAATGTTTGCCTCAAAAACATAGCTTATGACCCCTCATTGGAACGAGCTCGTTGAGCTCGTTCCAATGAGTGGCCATAAACTCTTGTTTGGAAGAGAAAATGACTATATTTGGTCATTCAAGTATTTTCACTGTGTCGTCTGCGATTCATGTTAGGGCAAGACTTAAATGTATAATTAAGGAGTGTGTACATGAGTTATTCTCTAAAACATTCTTGTTGAGTTTTGCGCAGCTACCCTCACAAACACAGATGCGAGACGCAGAGAGAGGTAGTTGGGCGAAAGAAAGACTGTCAATTATTTATTATTTATTGATGTTTAAGGTCACATATTTTTGCACAATGGCTAATCATGACCGTGACAGTTTTACGGGTGGAGGAAGCCGGAGTACCCGGAGAGAGCCACCGAGCAACGACGAGCAGCTGCCTGCTCCCCAACATCGTAACTCCGCACTGCAGCACAGGCAGGGTTAGATTGGTTGAAGACTTGCGTACCATCGACGTGCAGTACGCCTTAGTACACGGCGTCGTCGTGCCCCCCACATGGGCAATGGGGGTGAAGTGTCTTGCCCAAGGACACAACGCGGTTGACGCAGGTGGGATTCGAACCGAGGACCTCTCGGCTTGCAGCCTGCACCTCTACCTACTGAGCCACCCGCGCCCCCCCAAGACTGTCAATTCAAACACTACGAACGACTAAGACGAGAAAACACGACTCAGGTGGGAAACATTCGGTTGGGTTATTACCCAGTGTAACGATTTTGGAATTGAAAGCATGCATGGTACTGTCGAATGCTTGATATTGCACACGTATACTGGAAAGAACAAGCTGGGTCAGGAAAGGGTGGCAACCGGAAGAAGGTCACAATGTAATAACTCGTGGCGTTACACAAATGGACATTGTTATTTGTTTCGAAGGTATGCAAAAAATTGGTGCCCCCTCTCCCTTTATTGTTATGGTTCCATGGAAGGAGGAGTTGCTAAGAGTTAAATAGTTGTCTCGTTACTATATATGCAAATAAAATGTGTTGAAACTAAGATTGAGCTAAACATGTTTAACCACCATTTTGCCCTTACCAAGGCATAAGAATTATGGAAATGGCATTCCCGTAGGTCTATTTTAAAAATGTTCCCCACCTTGGCGAACCATGCTATGACCAGAGAGTCTTGAACATTCGAGTCCACCTCCCAAATCCCACTGAACTCCCACCACATCTGCTGGTTAAATGCTAGAAGCGCAAATTTGTGCTTAATTGTCAAGCATCAGCTAAAATATTTCTATTCTGTAGGTCTGCTGCATATTCAGTTAAAAACAAAAATATTGTGTAGTTTGTGTTAACTCTTTACCTAACGAATCGCCCACATCCGCCCGCGTAATATGCAAATTGAGCAGTTGAAAAAATTAAAATTTTCAAAATATTTCAACAAAACCATATCATGTGACCCCCTCATTGGAACGAGCTCAATGAGCTCGTTCCAATGAGGAGTCACATGATATGGTTTATGTTGAATTTTTTTGAAATTTTTTTAAAAATTATATTTAAAATAATAAATTTTGATATCGTTTGCGTTGGGTAAAGGGTTAAAATACTTTTGAGGTTGCTTATAATTATATAGTATAGTGCTATTAACATTAGTAAATGCTAACCACCTTAATTAAGTTAGTGCTCTATATCTCGGAAGCGCGGTGGCAAAGCGGTTACGGCATTGAACTTCAAACCGAGAGGTCCACGGATCGACCCCCGCCTGGGGTAACCATGTTGTGTCTTTGGGCAAGGCACTTTATCCCGATTACCCATCTGGGGGCACGTGCGTTGTGTATTAAGGCGTACTGGACGTCGATAGTGCACCTGTCTTCAAACAATGCTAACCCGGCTAGTGTGGGGTTAGTACTTTGGGGAGTCTGACATTCGCTCGGTGGTTCTCTACGGGTACTCCAGATTCCTCCACCTATAAACCTGCCCGACACGAGATGACCCTAGCTGTCGAAAGTGCCGTTAACCTCCAATAAATAAACAAATATATCTCTCAATATGAGCGACAACCGGTGATTGATTACGGGATTCAGGCATGAGCTCAGTCAAGAAAAACGATTACCGGAAATCAAAGCTTTGAAATAAGGAGTCTTAGTGAAGTTGTTAAACTAAAATCGTTCCTTTAGTGTATCCAAGCGCCATCTGCAATCCTAAAGTATTGCAGATGGCGCCTCGATGCATTCACGTGTCGAAATGATACTATACTAAAGATCCAATGCAAGATTCATGGAAGCAGTTCCCATAATACAGACAGCATAATTTTGAACTCACAATCAGAAACAAGAGGCCCCACGGGGCCTGAAGCGCTCATCTTGTACAGAACACAATTTGAACAGAGTCCAAGAATGAGTCTACATTAAGCAAGCCATCTCCATAGGCTACACTGTCAATCCTTGAGTCCCTCAGGAGTGACAAAAATAATCTGGGCATCATGCCTTTTCTTCAGTTGCTCATAAGTAAAATGTAGAGCTCCCCTATGAAGCCCCTTGATACAACCTATGTGGATTAATCTTAGTACCTCTAGAGGGTACTGAATACAAAATTTTTAATTCTTCAGCAACATGGCCAATTCCGGCTCCCATAGAGAGCCCAAATATTAACCCAGGCTCTTGCTGTGAACACAGTTAAATCTGACTTCCCTAGAGATGTTGTGTACCGAATATGAAAGCATTCTGACCGTTGGATCTGAAGAAGAGAAATTGTACAGAAATTTCTTCGAATTGCACTAAGTTCAAATTTGGGCTACCATAGCGAGCCCAAATATTGACCTATGGATCCGATTTGAACAAACTTGAATCTGACCCCCCTAGAGATGTTGTATACCAAATGTGAAAGCATTCTGACAAGTGAATCTGAAGAAGAAGATTTTTTAAGAAATTCCCTCATATTGTACTAAGTTAAATTTCATGTTCCCATATGGAGCCCAAATATTAACCTAGGCACTCGAATTGAACAACCTGGAATTTGACCCCCCTAGAGATGTTGTATACCAAATATAAAAGCATTCCGACTGGTGGATCTGAAGAAGAAGATTTTTAAAGAAATTTTCTCATATTGCACTCAGTAAAAATTTGGGCTACCATAGTGAGCCCAAATATATACCTAGGAATTTGATTTGAACAAACTTGAATCTGACCCCCATAGAGATGTTGCATACCAAATATCAAAGCATTCTGACTGATGGATCTGAAGAAGAAGATTTTTTTAAATTACCCTCCATATTGAACAAAGATAAAATTTGGGCTTCCATGGGAAGCCCAAATATTAACCTAGGGACTTGGTTTGAACAATCTAGAATCTGACCCTCATAACAATGATGTGTACCAAATATTAAAAGATTCTGACTGGTGGTTCTGAAGAAGAAGATTTTTAAAGAATATTCTCCATATTACCCTATATTAAAACTTCGGGCTCCTGTAGAGAGCCCAAATATGAACCAATGAGCTTTATTTCAACAAACTTTTATCTGCCCCCCCCCCCCCCCCCCCCCCTCCCCTATGAATGCTGTACACCAAATATCAAAAGATTCTGATGATTGGTTCTGGAGAAAAGATTTTTTAAAATTTTTGCAAATATGCTGACTCAGCATTTTTTCGATGCCCATTACAGAACACCCTAACATAACCGATGGCAATTTTTTTTTACCATTCAATTCTACTGGTCATAAGGATACTTCATACCAAATAAAAGCTCTCTGTTCCGTGGGGTTTGGGAAATATGGGCGTTTGAAAATATTTCTATTTTTAGCTCCCAGGGTTCCCATGGGGATGTGGGAATTTTTTTTTTTGCATGGGTCAAGTACTTATGACCCAATACTACCACAAACCAAATTTGGTTCATACCGGACCATCGGTTCAGAAAATAGAAATTTTGGGCGGGGCCAAAAATCTTACCCCTCCTATTACAAAGCCAAATATTACTTCACGAACTTCGTTTGAACAAACTTGATTTTACACCTCATATGGAAGCTCCATAGCAAATATCAAGTCGTTGTACACACTGGTTCTTGAGAAGAAGATTTTAAAAATATTTTGGAGCATTTTCCCCCACTCCCTCCCTATGGGGCTGGGCATGCTGAGTTGAACAAAAATGAAATGCCCCTTTGGGACCATCACTCACACACACTTTCACTTGAATTGGCCCAGTGGCTTTGGAGGAGAAGACCAAAACATGGTGTTGACGGACGACGGATGACGGACGACGGACGACGGACGGCAAGCGATGAGATTAGCTCAGCTTGACTTTGTCAAGATGAGCTAAAAACAATTACTGAACAAATAAACATTTTGATTTTTAGATACAAAACATAGATTATGACCACTCATTGGATAAGATTTGAATATCTCTGACTGGTTTTGATTGTTACATTATTAGGTATAGGGTTAAGCTCTTATTGATAGACATATGATCTTCCTTGAAATCTATATTCCTGGATAAAAATTGCGATCTGAAGTATTAAATTGAGGCTCTTATCTAAAAACAATAAATACTTTATGCTTTAAATTGATATACACTCAACAAGGGAAGTCAAAATGACTAAATAATGTTTATAGCAATGTAATGACTATTGCTGTGTAGGCGTTCGGTATTTGGCTGCAAACAGAAGTATTAAGTTTTGTTGCTCTGCACTGAACAAACTTTGTTCAAAGATCTTTATTCAGGTAAATAGCTTTTATGTGCATTCCTTTCGCGTATTCGTACCTGGATCAATTCCATCTTCTTGTCAAACACAAGCTCGGTCAACGATATGCGACCCTTCTTATCAAGTTCTTGGGGACATATGCAATGTACATTTTTTTATTGGGGTTTTAACGGCACTTTCAACAGACAGGGTCAACTCGTGTCGGAAGTTTTATGGGTGGAGGAAGCCGGAGTATCCGTAGAGAACCACGAGCAGTGGCAGTCAACTGTCATACTCTTCGACGTAATAACTCCACTCAAGCAGGGTTAGCATTGGGTGCAACATCGACGTGTAGTATGCCTTAAAACACAACAACACATTGCCTCCACATGGACAATCGGGATTACCTGCCTTGCCTAAAGGCACAACGCAGTCAGTCCCCTTTGTGGAGATAGAACCATGGAACTTTTTGTTCTCCCCCACTATACGTGAAACATACGCGTGTCCCGGGTGAGACAGCACGGTGGGATATTTCTATCCCACCCTCCCCACGTGACATACTCATTTGCATATTTTATTAGGTCGGCGGAACTATTTCATCATCGTCTGCACAATTGCAATATGGGGTTGAAACAAATCAAGTTTAATATTTGAATGATAATTAAATATTGTTGATATATTGTTGATAATTAAATATTGTTGATATAGACTCAATATTTAATTATTATTCAAATATTAAACTTGATTTGTTTCAATCCCATGTTTCTCTGCAGATTTAATAATATCACTGCGCGAATTTATCGATCGATCAATAATCTCACAATGCCCTTTACATTAGAGTTTGACACGCGCAAATTCATTAACCCCTTAACGGACAGTGTTACAAATCATTTTTTTAGTATATACGTATGCTATATACCTAACTTTTGTACGATCTTTCCGATGAAATTGTTCGTTGTTTCGAAAGGACTACGACTTGATAAATTGGGTATGCCAGCACGTGACCGCCAATTATCTATAATCCTCGTGTGGGGGAGAAAAATCATCCTCGATGAGTCTGAAGGTGGGAATGGGGAAATCTCACCCTCGGGGCAAGATATTTGAACCAGACCCTCGGCAAGCCTCTGGTCTGATTCAAATATCTTGCCCCTCGGGTGAGATTTCCCCATCCCACCTCCAGACTCATCGGGGATCATAATATTCTCTCCGGGTATCAGTTTCCTCCACCCTTAAAACTGACACGATATTACCCTGGCTGTTAAGAATATACAAACAACAATAATCGCCGGCCAAATTTTGTTTCTATAATTTCTTCTGCTACCAAAACATAGGTTATGGCTCCCTCAATGGAACGAGCTCGTCGAGCTCGTTCCACTGATGGAGTCATAAACTATGTTTTAAAAGCAAGCTGAAAACAATGTAGTCACTTTTTGTCACAAAAATCTGTAAATGTTGCCCTATGGTTGTGCCAGGGAAAGGGTTGGAAAGAATGGCACGTGGATTCTTGGAACAAGGATGAAGCAATTAGAGTGTGGGTCGCTATTTACAGATATAATGGAAACAGCAAGTCAAAAATGTAAAGTGTACTTGGGGGAATGTGCCGATCTGTGCATACAATACCGTACATTTTATCTATCGGTGAATGTCAACAAACCAGAAAAGTACTTCTTGGTGTAAACACCTGAGAAATACGCCCTCGGAACAGTAACGAAGATAGCTTTAAGATTTGTTCGTGAGATCGCGGTGGTTCATTGTTTAAAGCATTGGACTTCACATCGAAAGGTAGATCTTGTCCCGCGTCATCTGCATAGCGCCCTTGGACAAGACACTTAAGCATATATGGGAAAATCGGAATGTTGGGGATGAGAACAGTTAGAATAGAGCCCGGACAGGTAGTAGCAATTAGTGATCGACACGAATTAGATGTAACACTTCTAGGAATTAAAATCTCTTTCTTTCTATCAGAGTACCCCAGAACCACAAACAAGAAGTAAAACCATTTTCAGAACAGACCAGAAAAAACTAACAAAATGTAACAATAAGCTAAAACTGTTCAAACTGAGAAGCCCTTCTACGCTACTGCAGTATACCCCAGAATAAACGAATTGGGTTGTAGACAGAAATACAATAACATTGATACACTGAAGTTGGGGATGCAGTGAGAAATTCCGCACTAATAAAATAATTGCCGGGTTGTTTATGGTAAATCTGGGAAGTAACGAAGGATTTGAGGAAACTCCGAACAAGTAAACGTACTCCCAATTAATCGAACATACATTATAGCACTATATACTCTTATATGGAGTATACTGTGAAAATCCGTTCCCGTCTCGGTGGTTTTGGTGGTTTTTCGTGATTTGGTGTGATTGCCGGGTCTATTCGGGTAATTAGATTTACTAATATTCAATTGAGCATACCCTCAGAAAAATACCCCGTCCTATTGTAGGCCATTGGGTCACATAGCAACCACACAAACCAAGATCGCGACCTCCAGTATACAAAATGGGTGATGGAAACATGTGTCTCCCTAACAAGAATCGCGGCGCATGCGCACTAAGACCACGTATTAAAATGGAGATGACATCACAAGATGAACGCTCACACGGGCTACCATGGCCACCCCACATGACATAACTGGGTCCCGTAACTATGTAGAGCTGTAGGTTTTTAAATTTCTTGTTCGGTTTTGGTTTTTCAGGAAGAGTAAAACCTCGGTTCGGTTCGGTTTTCGGTTTGTTCATGAGGCCAAATAAAATTCAATAAAACTCATTCTTATGTCCGTAATCATAACTGAATGGCAGTGAAATTGAATGAAACTCAATGAATGCCCGAAATAAGTTATAATACATGAAGAATCAGGAAGGCCAATATAATAATTACCGGAATATACAGAACTTTTATTGTGCTTGGCCATTTTTCGAGGTCTGACACCTACACGCAACTTGAGGAAAGCTGCAAACACAACGAAACTGAAATGTCGGAAATCCACAGAATGTAGCCTTCCCACAGTAGTGAGAGTACTCAGACACTGCCACTGGAAGTGTCTGGGCACTCTCACTACTCTGGGATGGCTACATTCTGTGAATTTCTGCAGCAAGAGAGTATTTAATAAAAAACGAAAAACCTTAGATTACGGGATGTCGACGGTTTCGGTTTCGGTTTTTAAAAAAACAACAAAAAGCCTCGGTTCGGTTTCGGTTAACCTACAGCTCTATAACTATGCCGTCACTTCCCCTTCTGGTTCTCCCTACGGCCAAACAGGGCCAATCCATCGCTCTCCTACTGCTTACGTCTGTTATCCGTACAAGGTAGACATAAGTGTTAATTCAACACTAAGCAGATAATAAATAACATTTCGAATATTTTAGATGTTTAAAATACCACTTTATCAGTTTTAGGGAGTATGTTGACACGCGCGTCTTTACTTTTTGTTGATAAGAACAAATACGCGCAAGCGTACCTTGATTTACATAATAAATTTTATTTATGAAGAAACCACCTCTCCCTCTGGCGATGACCCTTTCTGATAGCGTAAAAGTTACACAATGAATATTAAATATTTCATAAATTTGTGGGCGTTTTTAATCAGCTACAAACATTTAACTTTTATCTTAATATATCTAATGATACCACAGGGTGCGTTTTTCTTCTCCCCTGTCAATTTGACGCAGACGTCCACCTATTAATCATGTAAATGAACAGTCACCCCACTATTGTTGTGAGATTTTAAGTTTTTAAATAATGAATTCATCAAAATAAGTACGACCTTGTAAAGAACACAACAGAATTGTTTTAATAATCAAAGCATAGTTTAGATGTTTTACATAACTGGGAGTTTGTGAGCGGTTAACCCTTCACCTAACCAATCGAAGGCATCAGCCCGCTTACTTTAAAATGGAGCAGCTGAAAACAATATTTTTTCAAAAAAAATGAAAAACACAACAACATATCGTGTGACCCATCAATAAGGGGGTCACAAGATATGGTTTTGTTGAATTTTTTTGATAAATCTGAATAAAAATTATTTAAGAATTGAATGCAATTTTTATAATCTTTATTGGAGTATGAACGTGTGGGAATGGGTACAAATTATGTATGAATCCTTCGGGATTCATACATAATTTGTATCCATTCCCACACGTTCATACTCCAATAAAGATTATAAAAATTGCATTCAATTCTTATAATTACATTCCGTAACTGTTTAAGCTACTTTTTACCAAACAAGAAAGAGGCGCTAAAAGTTAAAAACCCGCCCAAACACCGCCCGAATTACATTCTGTCAACTGCACTCTACCGTAAATGCGGGTCAAAATTCGACCAAATGTATTCATTGGAAAATGAATTACATTTGGTCATGACGTTTTCACCCAGCTGACCAATGGGAATTGAGTATTTCGACCCAAAACGTATAACGACATTAACAATGTTTTTATTAAAATAACACATTTTGATATCGCGTGTGTTGGGTAAAGGGTTAACCCTTTACCTAATGAATCGGCCCCATCCGCCCGCGTTATTTGTAAATTAAACAGATAAAAAAAAAATTCAAAATATTTCAACAAAACCATATCATGTTTAGTTTAGTTTTAATGGTTTAATGCATTACACCATAATGGCAGTTGCGCAATACAAACATAACAAATAAGAAGAATTGGTAAACATGATGTATAATATAAAGTACTAATGACTTTTTTTTCTCTTTAACAAGGTGATCTCGCTTACAGAAGAATGACCAGATCATGTTAGAAATAATATTAATCGATTTACTATCACAGTTTTTTTCAATTTATAATATTATTATTATTATTAATCATTCAGTTTGTTTTCTTTTATACTTTCCTCGAACGCCATTTCCCTAATTTCGACATATACCTCACAATCCATAACAAAATGTTTTTCGCTCTCTATTTCACCGGTATCGCACACCTGGCATCTCCTATCATTTAGGGGCGTTCGGGGTTGTTTATGTCTACCCTTTTTTATTTTTTATTGTCGAGATCTGGTGATTTTCAGATAAGGTTCAAGCCTGTATTAATTTTTAACTAATCGATGCGTTCGTAACCTATTACTGCCTTTCATTTTGTCATCATTAAACATATCTTTAGTAAATCTTTCTCCATGCTGAGATTCTAGTACATCTTTCAATCATTTTCCATTACTATTAGTTAACGTATTAGCATCGGAAACCGATATTATAACGAGATAACTGAGTTATTCAAGTTTTCGGAAGTTTATATTTGAGCGACTCCTTGAATGAGTTGGAGAGTATGTTATCGCCAGCAATTTTGGATAATTTATCAACATATTTATAGACATTTACCATTAGTTTGGCAAAGTTAGATTCTACCACAGTGGTATGTATCAGGGGTGGCGCCAGGGATTTCTCGACAGGGGGGTGACCTCTCCGACAGGGGGGCTATAACATTTGACCTCCCAAACGAAGGAAAATGAGTGAAAATTGGTAAATTGGAGAACCAAAATAGAAGCAAATTGAGTATGTTTGTTGATTATTTAACCCTTTACCTAACCTGAAAAACAGACGACACTTGCAAAAATAATTCTTGAATAACTAATTTTTTTTCATTTTTTGTCTCAAAAACATAGGTTATGAAACCCTCGTTGGAACGAGCTCGACGAGCTCGTTCGAACGAGGAGTCATAACCTATGTTTTTGAGACAAAACATGAAAAAAATAATGAAAATTAATTGGCGATTTTTGAGAATAGCTCTGGGAGGTTTTGGCCATTACCTTAGGTAAAGGGTTAAAGTAAACATATTATAATAAGGTCGGGAAATATTTCATCTATAAAGCCAGTTTGACTAACGACATTAAGGAATTTCGTGAGAATCACTATTCTCTATCAAAGTTCCAGTGCTGCACGGGTTCGAGACTGACAAGACGAGATATCTACATTCGATTGTCGGAAATTTCTCGTGAAGTCGGGTTTACGAGACTCTCCGACGGACTGACTAAAAATCTCCGACGGGGGTGTGGGGGTGGGGGTGGGGGACCTCTCCGACGGGGGGGGGGGGGGGGCTCTAACCCCACCTGACCCCCTTGGCGCCAACACTGGTATGTATCAGCTCGCTGAGCTCGTTCCAATGAGGGGGCACATGATATGGTTTTGTTGAAATTTTTTAAAAACTTTAAAAAAAAAATAATTAAAATAATAAGCTTTGATATTCTGTGAGTTTGTTAAAGGGTTAAACTAAAACACATTTATTTATTTAGTTTTTGTTGTTTAAGGTCACATATTTCTGCACAATGGCCAATCGTGACCTGAACATGGAGATACATGTATAGTCAAGTTTAGTCAATCGTTTATAGCCGTGTTGCCCATTTTAGAGGACTTCCACCCCAAGCATTGGTGACTGGGTCCTATTTTACCAGTAAAACAGAGCTTGTTTACCACAGTAAGCAATCACTGTTCACTTGCAGGAGTTCTCACAAGGGACAAAATATATCAAAAGTGAAAACTAATAATATTATTTGAGAAAAGTATCTACGACTGACGCATGGGCGTTGCAGTTAATAACTTATGCAAATACGAAGGTTATATATATATTTGTTAATATCTCACATGATAATCTTCAGTACAAAATCATAAATTTTGATAAAGTAAAGAGGTATATAGAGGATCTCAAACGAGTGATGTTTCGATATAAGATTTTTTGAAACGAGTTTGATGAATTTGATTCACAACGAGCCTTCAGGCGAGTTGTGAATCGAATTCATCAAACGAGTTTCAAAAAATCTTATATCCAAACATCACGAGTTAAAGATTCTGAATATCACATGAGTTTTCGAATGTTTTTTACACTTTTTATTTAATTCATTGTCGCTAAATTCTCCCAAAATAACTGACAATCAGTTCGTTGGCTCAGACGTTTCACCCCATGACGTGATGAATGCGCTTTACTTGAACCTGTTGTCGTAATTGACGTCAAGTGAACGTCATGTCCAGAATACAATGCTGCTGCTATGGGACCACGCGCCGATTAGACACTAGTTGATAATCAGGAAATAAGACATGGGTTGTTACGTCGAAATTAACGACGTTTCATGTGATATATGTAATTTGTTGTCTAGTCTGCAGGGGATACCTCCAGTTCAGACGGGCGTATTTTGGAAGAATCCAATCTAATTATATTAGAAGCGTCTCAAGTCACAGCTGATACCCGGTGATTCGGATTCACGCGTTATCGTCGAATCCAATTCAATTGTCCGTTATACTTGCGACAGACTCCTTGGGTTGGTAACTCTTTCTCTCTAGGCCCACATTGAACATTTCTAACATAACCAATTATCATTAATGACACCTGGCGACAGGGATTCCTTAATTAGCATAAACGGGTATGCGAACGATAATACCCGAACACAACCGAACATCGGCGGAACATTAGATTAGATTCGTCGCAAGTTCGAGGGTTTGAATTAACCCTTTACCCAACGCAGACGATATCTAAATTTATTGTTTTGAAATATCATTTTTTAATTTTTTAAAAAAACGTCAACAAAACTATATCACGTGACCCCCCTCATTGGAATGAGCTCGTTCCAATGAGGGTCACATGATATAGTTTTGTTGAAATTTGTTGAAATATAATATTTTTTCAACTGCTGAATTTGCATATTACGCAGACGGATGCGGCCGATTCGTTAGGTAAAGGGTTAAACGACACATCGAATCTAATAAATGCATTAAATGCATCGCTCCCAGACGAAGATTCGACTGAGAGGGGTGATTGATTCAGACCGACGAATAATCGTCACATATAATTCAAATAGAACCTTATGTTAGATTTAGTTAGTTATTTAGTTATTGGGGCTTAATGACATTTTCGACAGCCAGAGTCACCTCGTGTCGGGCAGTTTCACGGGTGGAGGAATGGGAGTATCCGAAGAGAACCACCGAGCAACGGCGAGCAACTATCGGGCTCCCCGACGTACTAACTCCACACAAGCAGGGTTAACACTGGTTGAAGACAAGTGCACCATCGACGTGCAGTGCGCCTTAGTAAACAATGCCAACGTGGCCCCACGTGGGCAATCGGGAATAAGTGACTTGCCCAAGGACACAACGTGGTTGCCACAAGTGGGATTCGAACCCAGAACCTCTCGGCCTGCACCTCTACCGACTGAGTCACCGCGCTCCCACCTTATGTTAGATTGGATTCCTCCAAAATACGTCCGTCTGAACCAGGGGTTACATTCCTTTCTTCCTTCACTATCACGCAACGTGGGAAAAAATAATGCACTCCTTTGAAAACAATGTGAGGAAAGCAGTGAAAATAAACAGGGTCAATACGACAAAAGGAGAGAAAATTTACGATTACTTTGGGGAAAAACGCCAGGAAATGTGAAAGAAAAGGTGTACCAATTAAACAAATACAAACAAAGCAATTTAAGACGTCCTGCTTTGCCATGACATGTCATGTGACGACTTCCCGTTTTCTCTTTCACTGATGGTGGATACCAACTGACAAGGCGTCCCACAGGAGTGCAAGGCAGAACTAACTGTAATTATTATGTCAGTAATTGTTACTGACCAATCAGCAAGATCGATAAAAGGCAAGATCAATATATGGGGCTTTCAGCAAGATCAATATATGGGGCTTTCAGTGGGCGGATGTGGTGTGATATAAGGCGAAGTGAGATCAATATTAGGCGAGGCCTTCGGCTTATATCACACCATATCCGCCCACTGAAAGCCCCATAACTTATAATGAAGAGCGAGTTCCAGTAAAAAGGGTGTATCGGGGTGGGGTTTTCACAGTGGATATTCATCTTTTAACCCTTTGAACCCGGGCGATCGCTTTTCCGACCCCGAAGCATGATGCGTCATAATTTGCATAAGCAGGATGGCGACTGAGTGAGTGTGTGGGGTAGACCAATTAATAATATTTTCAACGTGCAGCCCCTCGGTTGCAAGTTCAAAATATTAATTGGTCTACCCCCAAATAATGAATATGAACTCTTCCCATTGCCGCCATTGAACTGACGTGGAATATACCACCAGGGTTCAAAGAGTTAACCATTTACCCAACATAACGGCCAAAAACGACTAGCGCTATTCACAAAAATCATCCTTCAAATTTCATTATTTTTTCATTATTCAGTAATTTTGTTTACAAGTGCAGTCTTCCTTTTGTGTTTGGTAAAGTGTTAACAGAAAAGATAAAAAAAAAAGCACTTGCCACACCTTCGACTTATGGATCATTAAGGATGTTATTTACCATATATCAAAAGATTCTGACTGGTGAATCCGAACAAGTTGTACAAGAATATTCCTAATACTGAACTAAGTTAAAATTCAGGCTCCCGTAGGGAGCCCATTATGAACCCAGGGCCTTGATTTGGACAAACTTGAATCTTGACCCTCTGACGATGCTAAATACCAAATATCTAAAGATTCTGAGTAGTGGACCTGAAGAAGATTTTTTAAAGAATGTTTCTGATATTGTACTATGTTAGAATTCGAGCTCCCATAAGAAGACTATTTAGCCCAAATATGAACACAGGAACTTGATTTGATCAAACTTGAATCTGATCCTACGGATGTTGACCCCCGGTATCAAAAGATTCTGATTGGTGGTAAAAGAGTCTCGATAAGAAGAGTGTTTTTTTTATATTTATGAAGAGAAAGAGCATGATTCAAAATGTCCTCATTACTAGCGGTGGTCAAATTGGTGTCCCACGTGGTATCCCATGACACAACCATTATTTAGTCCATTCTATTATACTGGTCCTAAGGACGCTTCGTATCAAATAAAAATTCTCAGTTCCGTGTAGTATTGGAAATGTGGGCATTTGAAAAAACAATAGCTCACAGGATTCTCACGGGGGCGTGAATTGTTTCGGCATAAATCAAGTTTATATCACCTAATGCTGCTACATACCAAATTTGGATCAAATTGGCCAACCGGTTAGGAACATATAAATTTGTTTGTTCAAAGAACCTTTCTAAGGCAGTATTTGTGCTCTTGTCGGTAGGGGCAAAACATTTGCCCCTACCGACAAGAGCACAAATACTGCCTCATAAACCTTCTTGGAGAAACTTGAATTTTTAGCACATAAGGAAGGCTCATATCAAATCTGTAAACAAGCTATTGTTACTTATAGAATACACACGAAGTTCCCATGTAATTGGATATGTAAGTTACAGAACCATTTTCCAGGGAATAGTGTACGCAGCGCAATTAAATAAAGAGTATTTAAAAATGTTTTTACTTTTCAAATTGAAAACAACATGTTGACAGAGAGGCAATAAGGCTTTTCATTACACATCCATTCAACTTTAAACCCTTGTATTTAACGGAATAGCCGCTATGACATAAATGATTCAGAATTTCTGCATTCAATGGGTGATGTACAAGCCGAAACTTTTTTCCCAGCACCGTTCAAAACCAGTTGCTTTCCCAACGAGTCATTAGTTACGCTTCGAAAAGTTTCCAAATTTCGTTATACAATTATCTACCGTCTGTCGCGTAGTGTGAAAATGAAAACGTCTAAAGCAAAATAAAGCGGTTCACAAAAAATCAGTTAACCAAAAATGAGATGGCTGTCTCGCTTTGTGGATCCCATTTTATCTAAATTGGTCAACTTTATTTAGATAAATCTTCGTACATCTTGACATGCTTCGAACGTCTTTTTAAAATATTTCTCCCAACTGCACAAATTTGTACTTATATTTTTACTAGCATTAATAGCCACCAAATGGTTAGCCGTGAATAGGCACCATTAGAAGAGAAACAGCGATACGAATGTCAACATACACTGGTTCCCAAAAGGTTGTTTAGATTTTTTATCGATCCATTTGATCAGTATAGCTTCAGGCAAAACAAACGGACTCTTCACCTCTGGTTTTAAATATCGGAAATTAAATTTGTTTATTCAAATAAATTTTAATGTATGGGATGTGTAATAAACACAGAACGCGATGTGGGTTCGAATCGGTGGGTGTTTTACATAACTCGTTGGAATCAGTGGTGGCGCCAGGGGGGGGGGGGGGGGTATAGCCCCCCTCCCCCGACGGAGAGGTCCAGCCCCCCCCCCCCCCCCCCCCCCCCCCCCGTCGGAGATTTTTAGTCAGTCCGTCGGAGAGTCTCGTAAACCCGACTTCACGAGAAATTTCCGACAATCGAATGTAGATATCTCGTCTTGTCAGTCTCGAACCCGTGCAGCACTGGAACTTTGATAGAGAATAGTGATTCTCACGAAATTCCTTAATGTCGTTCGTCAAACTGGCTTTATAGATGAAATATTTCCGACCTTATTATAATATGTTTACTTTAACCTTTTACCTAAGGTAACGACCAAAACCGGCCAACGCTATTCTTAAAAATCGCCAATTAATTTTCATTATTTTTTTCATTTTTTGTCTCAAAAACATAGGTTATGACCCCTCGTTGGAACGAGCCCGTCGAGCTCGTTCCAACGAGGGGTCATAACCTATGTTTTTGAGACAAAAAATGAAAAAAAATAGTTATTCAAGAATTATTTTTGCAAGTGTCGTCTGCTTTTCAGGTTAGGTAAAGGGTTAAATAATCAACAAACATACTCAATTTGCTTCTATTTTGGTTCTCCAGTTTACCAATTTTCACTTATTTTCCTTCGTTTGGGAGCTCAAATGTTATAGCCCCCTGTCGGAGAGGTCAGCACCCCCTGTCGAGAAATCCCTGGCGCCACCCATGGTTGGAATGGCGTAGTCATGAGGCTCTCGCGAAATATGACTACGTCAAACCAACTCGTTATGTAAAACACCCATCGATTCAAACACACATCGCGTTCTGTCTATGTACCTGGGGGCAGCTCTATCAATCAGATGACTGATAATTGATATTGACCACAATAGCAGATTAGTACTGGAACAAAATAAAAAAAATACAGTTCGTGGTCGGTGATGTAAGTAAGGCACTTGATAGGGTGTGGCAAAGGGACTTATACGCTACATGCCATGGGAATAAGAGACAATCGTTTCCTGATTTGAGGATTATCTGACGGGCGGAAGTCAAAGCGTGGTAATCGGAAGACGACCAACATAAGCATCAGGCTTTCTGTTGAACGCCCTCATTATAGTGATTTACCGTTTCTGTATGCTGCAATCACTGTCTCATAATTATACCTGTATATTTTCGTTTCTGTATCCTTTGCATGCAGTTACAGTGCTTTCACCACTAAATATTGTTCAAACTAAATTGTGGTAATCAATGGTAAAAATTCAGAGTGAATTTATTCCTGCTTGAGTTCTACAATGATCAGTTTTAGGACCTTTGTTATTCAAGTTATATTGCAACGACATTAAAGATCGCATACTTCAAATATAAGATTATACGCTGATGAAACTTTTTTATCCCCAATTGTAGAGGATCCCTTTCTCGTAAATGACATTCTGAATTCTGATTTGAGACAAATAAGCAACAGGACAGAAAGGTGGCAGACAGATTTTATCCCAGCAAAAACAGTAGCACTACTTACAATACGGAAACGTGTCCCTGACCCGAACCTCCTATCTACCTACTTACCAGACAAAATAAAAGAAGCATCAAGCCATAAGCATTTGATCTTTACGTTTCAGAATACTGCTCTCTAAAATAAGTTGGAAAAAACAACCCAAGTCAACTGGGTTGAGTGAATATGAACCCAACTGGGTTCATATTCACTCAGCTCACTTGATTTGGGTTGATTTTTTAACCCAACTGATTTTAGAGAGCGGATCTTGGAATATAGTGCCAGCATAGTAAGCCCGTTTGTAAACTGTTTTCTACTATTAAAAACCAACTAACGAGATTTATCTCGGACTCAATTTATCCTGCTTATTTTCACAATGCAGATGTTATTTGTGATAACTGTAAATGAGAAATCGTATATCCTTGAAATCTTCGGCTTGATAGTCAGCGAATATTTGGCGCCAATCGGGGGACAGGTTACGAACTAATATATAATAGGATTGGTTGCATAACACCGAAGGCACGTAGGCAAAGACACAAATTGCTAACACTTTATAAAATGAAACCTGGACTCAGCCCCCACGTACTTGTCTTACGTTGTACCCATTTTTCAATGGGTTTAGCATAGTCCACTAAAGCTGAACAATTTAGTTTCCTCTTTTGTAGAACTGAAAATGATGACTAGTTTCTAGTTTAAACAATATTTATTTGAAATTATGTTATTTGTATACAGTACGCAACAGGTACAAAGAGGAACAAGCAACACAATGTACAACAGTTGGAGCTGTAGGTTAACCGAAACCGAACCGAGGTTTTTAGTTTTTTTAAAAAACCGAAACCGAAACCGTCGACATCCCGAAATCTAAGGATTTCGTTTTTTTATTAAAACTCTCTTGCTGCAGAAATTTACAGAATGAAGCCATCCCAGAGTAGTGAGAGTACCCAGACACTGCCAATGGCAGTGTCTGGGTACTCTCACTACTCTGGGAAGGCTACATTCTGTGAATTTCCGACATTTCAGTTTAGTTGTGTTTGCAGCTTTCCTCAAGTTGAGTGTAGGTGTCAGACCTCGAAAAATGGCCAAGCACAATAAAAGTTCTGTATATTTAGGTAATTATTATATTGGCCTTCCTGATTCTTCATGTATTATAGCTTATTTCGGGCATTCATTGAGTTTCACTCAATTTCACTACCATTCAGTTATGACTCCGGAAATAAGAATGAGTTTTATTGAATTTTACTTGGCCTCATGAACAAACCGAAAACCGAACCGAACCGAGGTTTTACTCCACCTGAAAAACCAAAACCGAAACCGAACAAGAAATTTAAAAACCTACAGCTCTAACAACAGTACACAAAATAACAAAGGTAAACGAGGATAGATCGCTAGTTTCTGTCACCATCGCAGCGATATAAATAGTGGGGAGATATGGCCATTCCACAGTATTACCATACTAGATGAAGGAAATCTGATATTTAAAAGTGTCACTGTGGTGATTTGAATGCACATAACTGTGAAAGATTCTTGTCTTATGACCTGGCATGTTTATGCGGGCGCGTAGCCCGGAATTTTGTTCGGGAGGTGTGGGAAGTGGCGATCGACGATGAGTATCAAATGGAACTCTGCGGTTGCATCTGGGAAACTGTTATGTGGAATTTAGGATAAAAAATATTAGCACTTTTGTTCTGTTGTATGTTGTATGTTAAAAAGTACGTACAAAGTAGATTGATAAAGGTGATTGTGAAATTTTTTTGTCCAGATATATATTATATCTATATATAGTGAATTATACCATGTAATGCAGATGAAATCAATCTCTTTTTCAAACTACCTGCTTGGGGTATAGAATACAGAATTCGGCACTTCTGTTATGCATTTTTTTAGGATGAAAGACTCTGACGCCGATGGGGATCGAACCACTGCCTTGACGAGTGTACATTTCTGCGGCATCAATCGCCTAGCGAAACTGGACTAGCGTCATAGACCACTCGGCTACCGACAAGCCCCCAAAGAGGCATGCTAGCAGGTCGAGCGCACATGGAACTGGCACAGTCCACACGAAATTACTCGGTATCCCCCAGAATTAGCTGTTTACAAATGAACGAGCTCGTTCCAACGAGGGGTCACATGATATGGTTTTGTTGAAATGTTTTGAAAAATAATATTTTTTCAACTGTTGAATTTGCCGGCATATTACGTGGGTGGGTGCGTGCGATTCGTTGGGTAAAGGGTTAATATGTGATTCTAGCAGAACTTATTGCTCGTATAAAACGTAGGGTTTGTAACACCAGGGCCATGCATCTAGTTTCTGTGAAACGCCTAGGAACTTTAATACTTTTTTATAGCCAGGCTAGACAAAAAGTATCAAGGTAGTGCCCATAGGCGTTTCTCAGAATCTGCATACGAAAGGGAACACGCATTTTATGTTTTAAAACAACTTACCTCGATGCATCGTATTCTCTGTGGCTAAGCCACAGAGAATACGCTGCATCGAGGTAAGTGAGATCGCCCCATTTTATGAAAATTTTCAAATCACACAAATGGGAAATAGTTCCTGAAGTGGAACTCCAATTTTGAGGTGAGGGGAGTTGGCACACGTCGAACCTCCCCTCGCTACGCGCCTGTTATGTGGGCATTTTTTCGAAGTTGAACGGGAGCGCGGTGGCTCAGTGGTAGACTGTTGTCCTATCCCCGTCCGGGACGACCCGCGTTGTGTGTCCTTGGGCAAGGCACTTTATCCCGGTTGCCTACATGGGGGCACGATGACGCCGTGTACTAAGGCGTACTGCACGTCGATGGTACGCATGTCTTCAACCAATCTAACCCTGCCTGTGCTGCAATGCAGAGTTACGATGTTGGGAAACTGGCAGCTGCTCGTCGATGCTCGGTGGTTCACTCCGAGTACTCCGGCATCCTCCACCAGTAAAACTGTCACGGTCACGATTAGCCATTGTGCATAAGTATGTGACCTTAAACACCAATCAATAAATTCGAAGTTGAACGACACTGCACTGGAAGCGTAAAGAGACGAGATGAAGTTGATTGCTTGTGTATAAAAGAAGCGGAACAAACCGATATAGCTTGATAAAAATACCACATCAAAGGAATACCAAACAGTTTATATCTTGAGGCAATATAGTACACAATCATTCATATTTCCTTGAACGAAACTGTTTCCATGCCCCTCGCTTTTTATAGTTATTTCACTAGGCCTTACGAATCGCGAATTTCTGATCGAATCGAATCGGGTAGATGTCCACTACATGATTTCGAATCGAATCGAATATTACCGTTCTTTAACCCTTTACCCAACGAATCGCCCGCATCCGTCCGCGTAATATGCAAATTCAGCAGTTGAAAAAATATTATATTTCAAAAAATTTCAACAAAACCATATCATGTGACCCCTCGTTGGAACGAGCTCGTCGAGCTCGTTCCAACGAGGGGTCACATGATATGGTTTTGTTGAAATTTTTTGAAAAATTAAAAAAAATGATATTTAAAATAATAAATTTTGATATCGTCTGCGTTGGGTAAAGAGCTAAGTTGTACATATTCCACCTTCTTGCAAACGTAAATATTATCCGTCTCAAGTAATATATGCCTCAGTAATTCGTATGTTTGGGCAAATCAAGGACAAGGCACTGTATCCGGATTGCCTACGTGGGGCACGGTAGTGCTGTGTACTAAGGCGTACTGCACGTTGAAGGTGTACCTGTCTTCAACCAATGTTAACCCTGCTTGTGTTGAGTTAGTAAGTTGGGGAGTCTGACAGTTGCTCGCCGTAGGGCTGCACGGTATTTCGATAAACCGATATATGCCGGTATTCAAACCAATATCGATTGAATACCGGTGTAATTACAAAAATATTGGTTTATCGTCATTATTTATTTACCGACAGTTTAATTTTCACGATGCCTTAAGTTTTTTATCTGTAGCCCCGGTCCTCGGTTCGAATCCCACCTGAGGCAACCGCGTTGTGTCCTTGGGCAAGACACTTCACCCCGATTGCCTACATGGGGGCACGATGACGCTGTGTACTGAGGCGTACTGCACGTCGACGGTGCGCATGTCTTCAACCAATCTAACCCTGTCTGTGCTGCGGTGCAGAGTTCAGAGTTACGATGTTGGAGAGCTGACAGCTGCTCGTCGTTGCTCGGTGGTTCTCTCCGGGAACTCCGGCTTCCTCCACCCGTAAAACTGTCACGGTCACGATTAGCCATTGTGCATAAGTATGTGACCTTAAACACCAATAAATAATAATAATAATAATAATAATAATAATAATAATCTGTAGCCCCGAATGAATAATAATAATCCCCTTATCAAAGGAATCGTCTGCTTGCGCCCTCGTAATATAAAAAATCAGCAGTTGAAAAAATAAATTTCA
The DNA here is from genome assembly GCA_031216915.1 of Pictodentalium vernedei. Classification (NCBI taxonomy): domain Eukaryota; kingdom Metazoa; phylum Mollusca; class Scaphopoda; order Dentaliida; family Dentaliidae; genus Pictodentalium; species Pictodentalium vernedei. Next base: position 427,856,753 of record CM062289.1, on the reverse strand, counting down.
AAAACTTCAACAAAACTATATCATGTGACCCCTCATTGGAACGAGCTCGTTGAGCTCGTTCCAATGAGGGGTCACATGATATAGTTTTGTTGAAATCTTTGGGGAAAATCTGATAAACTAATTTTGAAAATAATAAATTTTGATATCGTCTGCGTTGAGTAAAGGTTTTTCGAACCGCATCATCAAGGCAGGCTAATTCGTTCCGACTGTAATGCCTCGAGTCACTTGTGTTCATATATCTGGACATTTTCGATATACCGGTATACCGCGGTATTTTTTTGAATACCGATTCCGGTATTCAGTTTTGAATATCGTGCAGTCCTAGCTCGCCGTTGCTCGGTGGTTCTCTTCGGGTACTCCGGTTTCCTCCACCCGTAAAACTGTCCGACATGAGGTGACCCTGGCTGTCGAAAGTGTTGTTAAACGCCAGTAAATAAAGGCCTGGAGAATTCTGTTTATTTCATTGTTTGCTTTCTTGTGATAATAACTTAATCCCGATTATCTGCGTGGGGGGCATGGTGGCGTTGTGTACTAAGGCGAATTGCACGTCGATGGTGCACTTGTCTTCAACAAATGCTAACCCTGCTGGTGTGGAGGTAGTACGTTTGGGATTCTGGCAATTGCTCGCCGCTGCTCGGTGGTTCTATCCGGGTACTCCAGCTTTCCCCACCTGTAAAACTGCCCGAACGAGGTGACCCTTGCTGTCAAAAGTGTCGTTAAATCCCAATAAATAAATAAATAATTCGCCTCAAGTATTACAAGCATTAGTGACAGGACTGTTGGGCAAATAAATAAAAAAGAGGAATATTTCGGAAGGAAATCAAAGCAGTTTCGGTAGCGGAACCCCCTTAAACTCTTTTTCTAACATCAGGTCTCAAGGGAAGACACTTGGTGGGATTTTGAGAACATCTCGACGATTCGAAAATTTCCAAATCAACGCGAATTGAATAATCGAGACAATTTGGAATAGAATCGAATCGAATTTCGATGCTTCGCGAATCCCAATATTTTTTGCACACTTTACCCTTTATCCAATGTAACAACCAAAACCGGCCAGCGCTTTTCACACTGAAAAATCATCATCGTTCAATGTTTAGCTTTTTTTTCTCCTTTTTTTTCAAAAGAATATTGTTTATAATCCCTCATTGGAACGAGCTCATCAAGCTCGTTCCAATGAGGGGTCATAAGCTATTTTTTTTACGCAAAAAATGAAAAAAATGAGTTATTCAAGAATTTTATGTGCAAGTGTCGTCTCACTTTTTTGTAAGGTAAAGGGTTAATGAATGTGGGTGGTAAGGACAGAGAGTAAATCACATCGCCAGTCCAGAAAATCTGAAGAAACCTTTGTTTTTGGACAAATCAATAAAAAGTGGCATATTCCAGAACAAAATTAAATTAGTTTCGGGAGCGAAACCTCCTTAAACTCTTCTTCTAACATCAGGTGTTCTCCACGGGGGATCTGATGACAGAAGGAGGTCCTTGTAAACAGCACGAAAGCGAGTGATGACTACTGAGATCAAAATCGTAGGCAGAGTGTCCCGCACCTTATGGTTTTGGGGTTGAAATGCCACAATTTGTCAATTCCTCCCACCGGCAGAGCTGGCGGTTTATCGGTTTCCGGTTCGGTTCCGGTTTTTGCAGAAAACCGAAAACCCGAGCCGCACGACCCAGCAAAAAACCGGCCAAATGGTCTAACTGTGTTTGTGCGTAAAATGATCACCCCTATAGGTTCCGGCAAAGGAGCGAATACTGATCACCCCTATAGGCTCTGGCAAAGGAGCGAATACTGATCACCCCTACAGACTCTGGCAAAGGAGCGAATACTGATCACCCCTACAGACTCTGGCAAAGGAGCGAATACTGATCACTCCTACAGACTCTGACAAAGGAGCGAATACTGATCACCCCTATAGGCTCTGGCAAAGGAGCGAATACTGATCACCCCTACAGACTCTGGCAAAGGAGCGAATACTGATCACCCCTACAGACTCTGGCAAAGGAGCAAATACTGATCACCCCTACAGACTCTGGCAAAGGAGCGAATACTGATCACCCCAAAAGGCTCCGGCAAAGGAGCGAATACTGATCACCCCTACAGACTCTGACAAAGGAGCGAATACTGATCACCCCTATAGGCTCTGGCAAAGGAGCGAATACTGATCACCCCTACAGACTCTGGCAAAGGGGCGAATACTTATCACCCTATAGACTCTGGCAAAGAAACTAATACTGATCACCCCTACATACTCTGGCAAAGGAGCGAATACTGATCACCCCTATAGACTCTGGCAAAGGAGCGAATACTGATCACCCCCTATAGACCCTGGCAAAGGAGCGAATACGCCGTGTTCTCATTGTCACATTTCTCCGTTATTGACTCGTCCAGCGGACGACATTTACGTCACGTCCCGAGCCTACCTGGGCTCAACGCCCAGGTACGCTTGGGGTGTGACGTAGAAATTATCAAATATATTTCCCACTGCTTATTAATTGATTTCTTTATTTTATTGGTCCTATGGCCCCTCTTTGGAACGAGCTCGACGAGCTCTTTCCAAAGAGGGGTCATAACCTATGTTTTTGAGACAAAAAATGAAAAATAATTGGCGATTTTCGAGAATAGCGCCCGCCGGATTTGGCCGTTACGTGGGGTAAAGGGTCAACGACATTTTCAACACCTAGTTTTACGGGTGGAGGAAGCTGGAGAGAACCATCGAGTGGTGACTCTACAACCTATTAACATTGCACAAACAGAGTTACCAGTGTTTGAAGGCAAGAGCACCATCGACGTGAATACGCGTTAGTTCTCGGTGCCACCGTGCCCCCACATGGGCAAATACGATTAAATGTCCTTCCCCAGGACAGAATACAGTTACCGATGGTCAGGGTCGAACCGTCGTGGTCAGGGTCGAACCGTCGGCCTTTCGGTTTTAAATCATGTGCTATATAACCATTGAGTTATCACGCCCCCGAGGCTGACGTGCGGCATAAATGTATCCCATGATTATCATACAAATTATTTTCACCACTGTTCATCTAATTATAACGGCTACAGAGGCAGAAGGTTATCACTGAACGTTTTGATATTACACGTGTAAAATTACATGTGATGAAAGTAACATTCACTTTCCAAAATCAATTGCTTGAACATCTGAGCTGACAATTTTAGTGCGGCGAACAGCGCACCTTAAAAATTAAGGTGCACTATTTTTTTTACTCGCCTTGTCTGACAGAAATGAAACATCGACTTCCTGGTTTTCGCGCGGAGGAGTATTGAACACCGAGGTTTCTAATTATTTAGTTATCTTTTTAATGCTTCAGTAAACGTCATGATGAAAAATTGGAGGGGAATCAGGATACGGATACGCCGATATGCATTTCTAATCTTGCAACTGCACCATGTTGAGAAAAACGTCAAGAAACTAAAATAAACTAGCACGTGCCAAAAACAGAAAGCTAATCTTCACTTTAATTTCTTTTAAATTGTGCACAATTTATTAAATTTTAATTTATTTAATCTTAATCGGCCAAGAGCTATTGCCCCTGAGATATTTCATAACAGTCACACGACTCAGAATTCCATTCAATGGAGGCAATAATTTATTACAAAGTACTTTTGTTATCTGCCGTGGGAGCTATTTTTGTGCAGTGCTAAAAAGTGTAAAAAGATCGTACAACACAATCCGCGCAGTTGGTTTTAACGCTTTTAACTTCGTGTCATTTACCCTTTAAACTCTAATAGTATCTTCCATGCCAGTTCAATGGTAGCAATGAGAAGAGACCATATTCATTATTTGGGATAGACCAATCAATATTTTCAACGTGCAGCCTCGGGGCTGCACGTTGAAAATATTGATTGGTCTACCCAACACCAGGGCTGAAACGGTTTGCTCATTTTCACAACCGACTAACCGCGAGCTATAACCGGATAGTATCCGGTTATCCGTAGCCATTATTTCACCGAATCTGGGATCAAAACTATAGGAACTGGAAAGCAGTATTCTCAGAAACTATTCCGTAGTGTGTATACAAACGAACGTTGTCGAGTACTCGACAACGTTCGTTTGTATACATACTACGGAATAGTTTCTGCGGTTACTCAGTACTCACGGAAATTGCCGATCATTAACAAAGTCTTGAACGCCAAAGTCGATTTTGTCTCAAAACATTCAACGCGGCTTCGATGTGTTATCTGTCACAAAGGAGAAGCGGCAGATTTACTGCGTTTTAAACGTGGAATGACGATCTCTATCGATATTTCGGTTAACCGGTTGACGGTTTTTCAAATCGGTTAGATAGGTAACCGGTTTCAAACCGGTTATCCTGTTAACCATTTCAGTACTACCCAACACATTTACTGGACAGCCATCCTCTTTACTGACGTTATGACGTATCATATTCCTGGCCGGAAAAAAGCCCGCTCGTGTTCAAAGGGTTAAATGGTATGATCCTCATTCATACTATTTACTGTAAATCGACGAATTTGGTTTTAGGGTTGTGCAGTTTTCCGGTTCGGTTCCGGTTTTTGCGCAAACCGAAAAACCGGTTTGGCTGGGCACTTAATCCCGATTTACTTATTTATTGGTGTTTAAGGTCACATATTTCAGCACAATGGCTAATCATGACCTCGACAGTTTTATGGGTGGAGGAAGTCGGAGTACCCGGAGAGAACCACCGAGCAACGGCGAGCAACTGTCAGCTCCCCAACATACTAACTCCACACAAGCAGGGTTAGCATTGGTTGAAGACAGTGCACCGTCAACGTGCAGTACGCCTTAGTACACAACGTCACTGTGCCCCAACGTGAGCAAGGGGGGGTGAAGTGTCTTGCCCAAGGACACAACGCAGTTGCCGCAGGTGGGATTCGAACCGAGGACCTCTCGGCTTGCAGCCTGCACCTCTACCTACTGAGCCACCGCGCCCCCACTTAATCCCGATTGCCCCACGTGGGGATATGGTGGCGCTCATTGTTAGCGTGCTGTTGGTTCACTCGCCTTCAACAAATGCAAACCCTTCACGTGGAGAGTAAGTAAGCTGGAGAGTCTGACAGTTGCACGCCACTGTACAGTGATTCTCTCCTGATACTCCGACATCCTCCACTCGTAAAACTCTCCGACACGATGTGACTCTGGCTCCTGAAAATATATTTGAACACCAAGAAAAAAAAACCAAAATCGACCCACAGGTGGATAAATGAAACGCGGCGTGATCGCGATTTCATCTGATAGAAAAAACTATCAATGTTGTGAGCAGAAAAGTACTGTCGCTTTAATTATCAACTCTAACATACACATGCGTAACAGAAAAAGGGAAAACAAAACAATGTGCATGCAATTGCGTTACATCTAAACCCTTACGCTATCTTCCACGTTGTGCAAATACAAAACGGATAACGCATTGATCTTAATTACTTTTCGTGATAAAGAAGATTTCAGATCATCCTGTTGTGATACAGGTTGTGTCACGACACAAAATGTTGTGTATTATACTCCCATGGTTTGGGGTCATAATTTACGATAAAACGTTTTCATTGGAAAAAAGAGTTGCTCTATACGAGTGGTTTAACAACCAATCCACTTGACATAACCATTTACATAATGTGGAAAACTATTTAAATTTTTATTATTTTTCCAGTTTTTTCTTCAAAAGCATAGCTTACAGCACTGTGATTATAAAAGAGGGCAGAGAATTAAGATCGGATCGCGACTCGGTCGCGATCCGATTAAATTTCTCTGTCCGCTTTCTTCTCTCAATAGTATTCAACCGATGAGCGGAATCGGCTACCCCAATCGGCCGATTGTGGGCAATCGAATGGCAACAGCAACGGCTCCTGGAACATCGGTTCAACCGATTGTTGCCAAGCATTTTTTGTGATGATCATGATTAATTAACCACATTTTATTATCTTCTGCAATTGTTCAATTGTTAATGTAAAATGATGTCAATGATACCATTTAATGAAGTTGAGAAACAACCACAACGTGTATTCTTAATTTCGCTAGGCGCCCCTTTACGGGATTTACAAGTTAAACGACATGTAAAGTTCACAATTGAGCGAACTTGCGGCAATCGCCAATTCATACCGGAAAAAGTGAGGGTTGTACTCCATTCACTCATGTCGCAATAAAATGACCAGTCGCACGCACTTGGTTGGCAAACGTGGCTCTGAAAGCCACTTATACCGCCCAAGTGTGCGCGTCTGGTCATTTAACTGCGACCTGAGTCAACGACGTGTGACACTGTGAAATATGTTCAGTTTGGCTGAGTCCTTTCAAGCCTCGACTCGACTAGCAGCGCACAGTATTACAATCGGAATTGGCAGTGGAATCGGTCGAGTGTGAGCTCAAATAACCGGTAATCGGTAAGCGGTCATTTTTGATAATCGGTTGAACACGACCCTCATAACACTGTAGAATCTCTTATCAAAAACGAAATGCGACGGTACCGAATCTAAGAATGCTTTTCTGTTCATTTTTCTTTATTCAGTCATTGTGAAATATTTCATTTAGAAATCTCGAGAGTGGTGGCCGAGTGGATAAGTACGCTGGTCTCTAATGCTAAAGGACTCGGGTTTGATTCCCGGTCAGGGAAAGTTCTCAAAGTGTCCGAACACTCTCTGTCAGAATTAGTCCAAACATGGCCTGAAAGTCCGTAATATAATTTTGGGGTTTGGTCCGTCCTTCAAGGACGTACCAAACCCAAAAATTATATTACGGACTTTCAGGTCATGTTTGGACTATGTCAGCATCGTTTGTAGGGTTGATGCTGTCACAGCGTACCGCCCTATCGGGTGGTCCGTAAAATGGTTGTCCTCTGTGCGGAGAGACACACACTCCGTGCAGGCTAAAGATCCCTTCGTAGTATTCGAGAAGAGCGAGGCCACGAAGTAGCCGCTACGAAAGTCACCCCGCACACCCGCGCATTGGACGAAGGAGAGGTGTAAATATAAGTAGCATAACTTGTTCGCCAATCCTTGTAAAATTAATAAGATTAAATAAATAAATGTAAAACAAATAAGCTTAAAACAGAAATCTCGATCTACTATTTTCAGTCAGTCAGAGGGGATCGCGATCTAACTGAGAAAGAGACCAGGTTTTGTGATTTCGTGCAGTGCTGTGTAATCCTCCTTACAATGGGAGATTATAAGCTTTACGTTTGGGAAAAAAAAAACATTTTAGTTTTTCCAGATTTTTTGGTAAGTGTCGTCAAGTGGTCGTGTTTGTTGTTTACCAGAGATGAGGAAAAGGGATGTCTCAAGACTCGGAGACATGTCCAAAATTGCATGTCCTTTATTGCATGCCCTATAATATAATAAAGGATGGTGTGCGCATGTACAGATTTGAGTCGTTCCAAAACGTGGAAATGCATGGCTTACGACCAATCCCAATCCACGGCGACTGCACTGTACGTAGTATACTATATCATAGCCTTTCTTTTAGAGGTACTCGATTCAAGTGTCTACTTGAGAGACTGGGTATAGGGTCTCCATCGAAGGATCAATGTTGGATGATCACAATACGAATATCTTTATCAAAGCAATACTGTCAGACATTACTACACCACAGCAAGTTTAAACTTATTACCAAGGCTGCCTTCAAACCTGCTGTCAATACTTACTTATATTGCAGGCCAATATAAATTGGGAGAACGATCGTCGTTCGCCTCAAAAGAAATATGGCTACCTATTTTTCGTTCGCCTCATTAACCCCGAGGACTTAACATTCGTCCTAGTTCGCGATAATCAGTTTTGATTCTCATCATCTCCTACAGCGAGAATCAATTTTCAATTTTTGATTTAGAGTTTGAGAGTGTAGTTATATCCCTGCCAGGCTCGTTCGTGCAACCAGTTCAAAATCCACTGTGAAAACCACGCCTCACATAGAGTTGAACTCTTAACTCTTGGCTCAATGTAACGACTAAAACCGGCCAGCGCGATTCACAAAAATCGCCAATTAATTTTTATTTTTTTCGTTTTTTGTCTCAAAAACAAAGGTTATGACCCCTCTTTGGAACGAGCTCGTTGAGCTCGTTCCAATGAGGGGTCATAACCTATGTTTTTGAGACAAAAAATGAAAAAAAAATAGTTATTCAAGAATTTTGTTTGCAAGTGTCGTCTGCTTTTCATGTTAGGTAAAGGGTTAAGGCCGAGCAGTGGCGAGCAACTCCCAGACTCCCAAACGTATTCGCTCCACACAAGAAGGGTTAGCATTGGTTGAAGACAAGTACACCATCGACGTGCAGTACAACTTAGTACACAGCGCCACCGTGCCCCCAGATGGACAATCTGGATTGAGTGCTTTTCCAAAGGACACAACGCAGTCACCCCTGGTGGGGATCGAACCGTGGACCTTTCGGTTTGAAGTCCAAAGCCCCAACCACCGATCCAACGCGCTCCCGCTCCAGGCCTTGAAATATACTTTTAGAATCTTTGACGAGAATCAAATGAACAATTTGCGAGAATCAAAGTTGATTCTCATTCTTTTCCTTGCTAGAATCTTTTGCGCAAATCGACTCTAATTGTTGCATGAATTTTAAACCCGGAACCTTGGACAAATGCATTTGAATTACCTTTAGTATCCACCATTTAACACTTCCATACCCATGACTACAAAATATAGATGCCAAAACTTAGTTCTCTTTGACATTGGTGATGCAATGTTGTGGTGTAACACTCTTTTAGAAAGGGCTCACTCAGCTTTGTATCATGACCCACGTGTGAAATGCGACCTCAGGCCTGACATTCTTAAAAATGAAGGAGGGCTAAAAATCGTCCCCCTTGCATGGCATGGGGAGCGATTAGCTCTCTCAAAGCTTACAAAAGCTAAAAGTGGCAAAATGAAGTTTTACTATTAATGAATTCTGCCTTGTGGGCTTTGTACATTTTATTTGGTACGGCTAACAAGGTAGTCTCTGTGAAATGGCTACACTGCCCCTCCCACACCTCCGGGCCTTGGCAAGGCCCGGAGGTGTGGGAGGGGTTGTGTGGCCGTCTTACAGAGTCTACTGACAAAGCAGAGATTTGAAAACATGTGGGTTGTAAGAATAGGCTTTTATGGTAATCATTACTTTTCGCCCTCCTTAATTTTTTCAAGACGAGCAGTGGACGAGCGAATAAATCGCTCTCATGAAAATGCCAGGCCTGCGATACCCATCCCCCCCCTCCCCACCACCACCACACACACACACTGAATCCTGGATGCGTCACTGTTATGTTTTTGCAAAGTTATTGTGAAGTTTATATCGATAATTTTGTATGATAATTGTGTTCGAGAGAAGGTTAATGACTTGCGATTCACCGCACGTATCGCTTATCTCTTTAACAAGCCCGAATGGCAGACGACACTTGAAAACAAAATTCTTGAATGACTATCTTTTTCATTTTTTTTTTATTTTTGCGTCAGAAGCACAGCTTACGACCATTCATTGCAACGAGCTCGTTCCAATGGTGGGCTATAAACTATGTTTTTGAGACAGAAAATAAAAAAAAAAATAATGAAAATTGAATGGTGATTTCTGCGAATAGCACTTGCCAGTTTTGTCTGTGACGTTTCGTAAAGAATTAACCCCTTACCTACTAGGACAAAAAGACGATACTTCGAAAACTTGCAAAAACATGTATTTCTTGAAAAACAAAATGTTTTAAATTTTTGGCCTAAAAATAACTTATAGTCCTCGTTGGAATGAACTCGGAGAGCTGGTTGCAATGAGAATACTCGTTTGGCGAAGGTCCGAACCCCAGTCGACCCAATAACTTTATATAGTGATAGAGAAGATACACAAAAGGGTACAAGTTGTGTGGGCTTGCGTGCGCGTGTGTGTGCGCGCGCGCGCGCGCGCGCGTGTGTGTGTGTGTGTGTGTGTGTGTGTGTGTGTGTGTGTGTGTGTGTGGAGGTCCCAAAACATATATCTCTTATGATTACTTGTTGGAATGCATTCAAAGAGCTCAGTTTTGTGAGTTGGATAATGGTCATGTTTTGTTGGAGATAAAAATATGAAATAGCTCCTGTCTACAATACTTTGCCGATGCGGGAAGGTGGTTTTACTACTTGGTAACTTGAATCACCCACACCTACACACAGAGGAGGCAGCTACCCTCACTGCCTTCGAAACACGGGGGTGAGAGGGGACAGAGAATGCCTTTCCTCGGTTCGTCACTCAATTCTTTCAATGATTTATTCCCGAAGTAAAGATAAAATACACCCCAAATCTGTTCTGGAAGCTTTCAAAATTCAATGGGGAAGTTTGGGAGGAGGTGACCCCAACACTTCCACTCAAACTCCCCATCTCGGGTCTTCGGCCTTGGAGACATACATCTTCGTCATGCCATTGCGGGGCTGAGAGTTCGAGTGAATGCCCTTTTCCATGGGTCTGACCCTCTACCCTGAAGTGCTTCCGCCCCCCCCCCCCCACACACACGCAAACACACCCATGCACATGCTAATTTCGTAACGAATATTGGGAACAATCCCAAGATTCAAGTTAACTCTTAAAAGCCGGGAGTCGAGTTTTCTTGCCTGTGATGTAATACGGCAGATAATCTGGCTGTGACGGTTCGGCTATATTTGGGCTGGGGGAGAATTAAACGCTGAGCAGGTGCTTCTAGTCAAGTGTCGTCTGCCTGAAGAGGCAGACGACACTTGACTAGAAGCACCTGCTTTACTGTAAGTTTTTCGCGCTATGTCAAGTTCAATAAATTCCTTGTGATTCCCCGTCTTCTGAGAGTTAAGCTCGATTCTGATACTGTCTTTGATACATCGTGAAAACAATTGAAAATTTACTCACCTTTCCAAGGATGCAGAGAACGCCCAAAAGACACGCCAGGCAAACTGGTTGCATTGTATTAACGGGTAGAAACTGATAAATCCGAGATTTTATTTAACGTGCTTTGTTTTAAAATATCTCTATTAACGAACGTCGATTATCTTTGCTAAACCGTGTGCATTTGTTTAGATGGGCGATCGCTCAGTCATTTATACCTTTCAAAGCCGCAGAATGAAAATAAACATCGCATGCTGATATTACAAACACAATGCATAACAATACGCTGAGGGAAACAAATTCACACCAATCAGGTACTGTGTCAAAGGTTGGAACAAAACACGATGATTTGTGTGGCTAGAACCGTGTACTCCTCTTGTCAACTGACGGGGAGTTTGACAGCATGTTGTTTTGATGTTGCAAGACTTTTAAAGTGAATGAAAAAGTTGTCCCCACATATTGGTGTGATTCCTAAAGACCGATATTAAATTCGGAAACAAAATTTAAGCGACGAATATCGTTTGAGGACAAATTGACGCCGTGAAATTTGAAGACGTACCTGTTAACAATTTTTATGGACAGGTTACAGAAACCTAAATAACGCCATTTAGTTAACGGAAATTAACTTTTCACAGTTAAAACACGATACCAATCCAGGAAATACAACATCGTCAAAAAGGAAACTACTACAAGCAAATACTCCAACTAAATCATCGGAGCATGCCTTGATAGTGTACTTTTTAGCTCATCTTGACAAAGTCAAGCTGAGCTAATCTCATCGCTCTCCGTCCGTCGTCCGTCCGGCGTCCGTCAACACCATATTTTAGTCTTCTCCTCCAAAGCCACTGGGCCAATTCAAGTGAATGTTTGTGTGAGTGATGATCCCGAAGGGGCATTGAATTTTTGTTCAACTCAACACGCCCAGCCCCATAGGGAGGGAGTGGGGGAAATGCTCCAAAATATTTTTAAAATCTTCTTCTCAAGAACCAGTGTGTACAATGACTTGATATTTGCTATTTGCTATGAAGCCTCCTTTTGAGGTGTAGAAGCAAGTTTGTTCAAACGAAGTTCGTGAAGCAATATTTGGCTTTGTAATGGGAGGGGTAAGATTTTTGGCCCCACCCAAAATTTCTATTTTCTGAACCGATGGTCCGGTATGAACCAAATTTGGTATGTGGTATTATTGGGTCATAAGCACTTGACCCATGCAAAAAAAATTCCCGCATCCCCATGGCAACCCTGGGAGCTAAAAATAGAAATATTTTCAAACGCCCATATTTCCCAAACCACACGGAACAGAGAGCTGTTATTTGGTATGAAGTATCCTTAGAACCAGTAGAATTGAAAGGTAAAAAAAAAATGCCATCGGTTATGTTAGGGTGTTCTGTAATGGGCATCGAAAAAATGCTGAGTCAGCATATTTGCAAAAAATGTTAAAAATCTTTTCTCCAGAACCAATCGTCAGAATCTTGTGATATTCGGTATACAGCATTCATAGGGGGGTCAGATGCAAGTTTGTTAAAATAAAGCCCGTTGGTTCATATTTGGGCTCAATCGAATGTTTAGCATACGGTAATATGGGGAATATTCTTTAAATATCTTCTTCTTCAGAACCACCAGGCAGAATCTTTTAATGTTTGGTATACATCATTGTTATGAGGGTCAGATTCGAGATTGGTCAAACCAAGGCCCTAGGTTAATATTTGGGCTTCCTACGGACGCCCAAATTTTAACTTTGTTCAATATGGGGGGATAATTTTTAAAAATCTTCTTCTTCAGATCCACTAGTCAGAATGCTTTCATATTTGGTATGCAACATCTCTAGGGGGGTCAGATTCAAGTTTGTTCAAATTAGATCCCTAGGTATATATTTGGGCTCGCAATGGTAGCCCAAATTGTTACTTAGTGCGATATGAGGAAATTTCTTTAAAAATCTTCTTCAGATCCACCAGTCGGAATGCTTTCATATTTGGTATACAACATCTCTAGAGGGGTCAGATTCAATTTGTTCAATGCGAGTGCCTGGGTTAATATTTGGGCTCCATAAGGGAACCTGAAATTTAACTTACTACAATATGAGGGAATTTCTTCAAAAATCTTCTTCAGATCCACTAGTCAAAATGCTTCCATATTTGGTATACAACATCTCTAGGGGGTCAGATTCAAGTTTGTTCAAATCGATCCATAGGTTAATATTTGGGCTCGCAATGGTAGCCCAAATTTTAACTTAGTGCAATATGAAGAAATTTCTTTAAAATTTCTCTTCTTCATATCCAACAGTCAGAATGCTTTCATATTTGGTACACAACATCTCTTGGGAAGTCAGATTCATTCAACTGTGTTCAAACCGAGAGCCTGGGTTAATATTTGGGATTCCCTATGGGAGCCGGAATTGGCCATGTTGCTGAAGAATTCAAAATTTTGTATTCAGTACCCTCTGGAGGCGTGTAACTAAGATTAATCCACATAGGTTGTATCAAGGGGCTTCATAGGGGAGATCTACATTTTACATTATGATCAACTGAAGAAAAGGCATGATGCCCGGATTATTTTTGTCACTCCTGAGGGACTCAAGGATTGACAGTGTATCCTATGAAGATGGATTGCTTAATGTAGACTCATTCTTGGACTCTGTGTATATTGTGTTCTGTTCAAGATGAGCGTTTCAGGCCCCGTGAGGCCTCTTGTTTATTTTATCAGTCAGCAGGGTCGTAACTAACGGGTCGTAACTAAAGGGGGGGGGGGGAGGACGTCGGTGCCCAATGGCTCAGTCATATCGCCCAACTATTTGGAACATGCCTATTTGCTTTCACCAAAGACTTATTCGCTACAAATATACTTTCCATTGATAAAATACTGTATTTTAAACATATAACAGGTGAAATAATTGTAAAGTACCGTGCCCTCCTACACTCTAAAATCAGTGGAGTTAAAAATCAACCCAAATCATATTCACTCAATCCAGATGATTTGGGTTGATTGGGTTCATATTCACTCAATCTAGATGATTTGGGTAAATTTCTAACCAAACTGATTTTAGAGTGTATAATCATTCAGTTTGGGGGGCGGTGTGGGTACGGTGCCTCAGTAGTTAGAGGTGCAGTCTGCAAGCCGAGAGGTCCTCGGTTCGATTCCCACCAGCGGCAACCGCCTTGTGTCCTTGGGCAAGACACTTCACCCCCATTGCCCACGTCGGGGCACTGTGGCTTTGTGTACTGAGGCGTACTGCACGTCGATGGTGCACATGTCTTCAACCAATGCTAAACCTGCTTGTGTTGAGTTAGTATGTTGGGGAGCTGACAGTTGCTCGACGTTGATCGGTTGTTCTCTCCGGGTACTCCAGCTTCCTCCACCCGTAAAACCGTCATGCATGGTCATGATTTGCCATTGTGCAGAAATATGTGATCTTAAACACCAATAAATAAATGAATAATCATTCACTTTTTCAAGATATATGACATTTGTGTTTGAAGATAGGATTTCTCCTGGAACTTTATAATGAAAACTGCAGTTTCGGAGTTTCTCAAATTTGTCTACTGACTGATATGATAAGTGACTTATTGCACTTTCTAATCTGTATATACTTTTATCGAGCAAGCAAGATATTTTACCTAACAGAATACTCAACTCTAAAGTAGAGCTGTAGGTTTTTAAATTTTCTTGTTCGGTTTCGGTTTTGGTTTTTCGGGTGGAGTAAAACCTCGATTCGGTTCGGTTTTCGGTTTGTTCATGAGGCCAAGTAAAATTCAATAAAACTCATTCTTATGTCCGGAATCATAACTGAATGGTAGTGAAATTGAGTGAAACTCAATGAATGCCCGAAATAAGCTATATAATACATGAAGAATCAGGAAGGCCAATATAATAATTACCTAAATATACAGAACTTTTATTGTGCTTGGCCATTTTTCGAGGTCTGACACCTACACGCAACTTGAGGAAAGCTGCAAACACAACTAAACTGAAATGTCGGAAATTCACAGAATGTAGCCTTCCCAGAGTAGTGAGAGTACCCAGACACTGCCATTGGCAGTGTCTGGGTACTCTCACTACTCTGGGATGGCTACATTCTGTGAATTTCTGCAGCAAGAGAGTATTTAATAAAAAACGAAAAACCTTAGATTACGGGATGTCGACGGTTTCGGTTTCGGTTTTTTAAAAAAAACTAAAAACCTCGGTTCGGTTTCGGTTAACCTGCAGCTCTACTCTAAAGCATATGTATATTTTCGTCGGGCACGCAAGGACGTCTGCCCAACTTGGTATCTCATAATTTCAAGTCAACCTCTGTCCGACGAAACCCATGGTAGGCAGATAGCGGGGGGGGGGGGGGGGGGGGGGGGGATGAGGGGGAGCACACCACCACACACCCCAGAGTTTACTTCCCTGTCAGTCAGAACTTAAGCCAGCACAGTCGTGACAAATCGCCGCCCGAGTGCTAGAATGTCCTATGTCCCCTATGGGACATAGGACGTTCTAGCACTCGGGCGACGAAATGTTACCGGTTGGAAATGGACTTGCTAGTTTAAAATATTTGTAATTTCTGTATGCTGTACACTCACGGTTGGGAAGAGGGTGGAGAAGCAGGGGGAGTAACCCAGGGATCGAAGTCTCGTGCTCGGTCGACGACTAGCAACACAGTTTGCTCATTGAATTGGGATACAAGCCCCCAGTCATTTTCAAACAACATTTAGTACCCCACCCCACCACGGGGAGAGCTCGGTCATTTATTTATATAATTCTCTATTCATTTCCACGGGGACTCGAAGAGATAGCGACTTTTGCAGTCCAAATTCAGAGAATTTCCAAGGATTTGATAACCTTGTCATCTTGCGACACTATCGACCACATAGAGCGTCCAGTAGAGGTCAGTGTTGTAGGTGTAGTTGCAGTGTTTGGTGCAGTAGTGGTTGGTGTAATAGTTGTAATGTTTGGTGTTGTAGGTCTATGCTAACCACAGCTATTACACCAACAAATACAGCATTAGCCACTGCCACACGATTCACTACTGTATCAACCACTACTACACTAACCACTACAACGACTTCACTAAAAACAACAACTGCTACACCATCTTTCACTGAATCAGTCAACCAATACAACACATTCCTTAACCTAACCTGAAAAGCAGACGACGCTTGCAAAAATAATTCTTGAATAACTAATTTTTTTCATTTTTTGTTTCAAAAACATAGGTTATGACCCCTCGTTGGAACGAGCTTGACGAGCTCGTTCCAACGAGGGGTCATAACCTATGTTTTGAGACAAAAAATGAAAAAAAATAATGAAAATTAATTGGCGATTTTTGAGAATAGCGCTGGCCGGTTTTGGCCGTTACGTTAGGTAAAGGGTTAACATCTACTACTCTAATAACCACGGCAACACCACCAACCACCAATGCTATTACACCAACAACTACAACCACCGCACCAAACACCACAACTATCACACCAACCGCTATAACACCAACCATCATAATTACATCATCAATCTCTATCACTACTAAACCAACCAATTCAAATACCACACCAACACCACAACCCCAACAACCACATATCATCAACTACTATGATGAAACCACCTACAGCATCAACCACCAAAAAGTCAGATATTACACAACATTACAACACCAACAAGGGCGGCGGATCCGGGGAAGGCCCCCCCCCCCCCACCCTCCCATTTTTTCACCAATTTTGAGTACCCGAACGGCATTTTCCGACATAACGTACACAAACCCTATGATCACTACACATCACCTATACATAATATTATATGCCCACATTGATTTTGAAGATTTTATTGAATAAAAATAAAAAGCTCCAAATGGAACGTAATATTTTAAAGGACGGTTTAGAAGTTTTGATTATCCATTTGAAACCGAGAGGCCGCTTTTCCGGCCCATGAATATGATACTTTATAAATTCATTAACCCTTTACCTAACCTGAAAAGCAGACGACACTTGCAAAAATAATTCTCGAATAACTAATTTTTTTCATTTTTTTGTCTCGAAAACATAGGTTATGACCCCTCGTTGAAACGAGCTCGACGACACATTAGAACTAGGGGGCGATTTTCAGATATCGCTAGCGATTCAAATTGTAATTGCGTTGCACGATTTGTAAAAAAAATCCAGTGTAATTTCGCTTCTATTTAAAAATAGTCCGTCAACGATTTCCGTTCCGCACATATGTGCGGAACAGATTTTCATTTCCCGCATGGTTTGGTGTTGCTGTAGATGGAGATTACATAGAACAGGCGTGTAATAGAAGCCCATATGGCCTATCATTATGTTATACTCATAGCAACCAAAGGATACTAAAAATCACAAGGTGAGTATGTAGTGCCAAGCGCTAACATTAGACCAACATGGCTATAGACAGTCCATACTATACTTCCGCAATAGACTACCATGTGTAACCCCACAAAACCGTGACGAGATACTAAACTGTAAATGTAACTTAGCTAAGTTGTAATCACAAGTTACATAAATTGTAATAACAAGTTAGCGAAATTGTAATTACAAGTTAGTAAATTCAAGTTAGTAAATTGCAATTACAAGCTAGCTAAACTGTAATTACAAGCTAGCTAAATTGTGATTACAAGCCAGCTAAATTGTGATTACAAGCCAGCTAAATTGTGATTACAAGCTAGCTAAATGTAAACTACAGGATAATAACTTGTTATTACAAGACAGTAAGTTGAAATTACAAGTCATTAAATTGTAATTACAATTCAGTATCATGTAAATACAAACAGAATATTGTAATAATAAGTTAGTATTTTGTAATTACAAGTTAATAAGCGAAGGTCAGTGGCGGCTCGACGCTGACGCACTACGTTAACTTGTAATTATAAAACACCAACTTATAATTGCAAGAAACGAACTTGCAGTTACATATACTAAACTGTAAATACAATAACTAAATTGTAATGCCAAGTTACTGTCTTGTAATTACGAGTTAATTATTCGTAATTACATTTACTAAGTTGTATTTACAATTTACTAACTTGTAATTAAAATTTACTAAATAGCAATTAAAGTTAGTATCTTGAAATTGCAATTTACTAACTTGTTGTTACAATTTAGTATCTTGTTATATGTTTTGCGGCAGCGGAGAGCCGCCATTCGGTGTTCACTTACTGACTTGTAATTGTAAGTCGTAATTACAAGATACTGACTTGTAATTACAAGATATGAAACTATAATTACAATTTACTACCTTGTAGTTTCAAGTTACTATCCTATAATTTTTGTACAGTATCTTAAATTACATGTTGAAATTACAAGGTAATGTGTGAAGATCAGTGGCAGCTCTTCGTTACTGTAGTTGTTAATCTCATCCAGCTGATTTCTGACTTCGATCGATTGTCTTATATGCAGATGACGGCGATGGGCGACATAAATGGGATGCTGGTATTTGGTTTGTGAGGCGAAGTTGGATTGTTGGTTCACTTGAAGTCTTAAACAATATCATTTTAGGGGCTGTTTAACCCTTTACATCGGGGCGCGGTGGCGTTGCGGTAACAGGTTCTCGTCAGATCACCGAAGTTAAGCAACGTCTAGCCCGGTTAGTCCTTGGATGGGTGACCGTCTGAGCGATCGATTCGGACTCCCGCGTTGTGTCCTGGGGCAAGGCACTTAACCCCGATTGTCCACATGGGGGCACGATGACGCCGTGCACTAAAGCGTACTGCACGTCGATGGTACGCATGTCTTCAACCAATCTAATCCTGCTTGTGCTGCAGTGCAGAGTTACGATATTGGGGAGCTGCATGGCAGCTGCTCGTCGTTGCTCCTCTCCGGGTACTCCGGATTCATCCACCCGTAAAACTGTCACCGACACGATATGCCCTTGGCTGTTAAAGTGTCGTTAAACCTTAATAAATAAATAAATAAAAAACCCTTTATCCAACGTAACGGAAAAAATTGCCCCCCCCCCCCCCCCACATATTCACAAAATTCATCATTTAACTGCTATTTTTTTTTCTCCATACAAAGCTTATGACCCTTCATTGGAACGAACTCAACGAGTTCCTTCCAATGATGAGCCATGAGATATGTTTTCGAGGCAAAAAATGAAGTTTTACTCAAATTTTCTTTTTTTTTTTTTTTTTGGAGGTATCGTTTGCTATAGAATATTCGCGTCCGAACAAACAGAACGAGTTCGTTCCAATGATGAATCATGATCTATGTTTTCGAGGCGAAAAATAAAAAAAAAATGAAAAATTCAAGTTATTCCGGATTTTTCTTTCTTTTTTTGCAATTGTCGCCTGCTATCTAATATTCGTGTTGGATAAATCCACTTAACCCAGTTGGCAAAATGGGAGCACTTTGATGAAGTGTGCCACGCCTCACTGCACATCAATAGTGCACATGCATTCAGTCAATGTTAACCTTGGTTGTGCCGGGTTGGTATGTTGGAGAGTCTAGCAGTTACTCGCCGCCGCCCGGTGTTTTTTCTATGTACTCTATTTTCTCTATTGGTAATACTGTCCGACTCGACATGACCCTTTATTTATTTATTTATTTATTTATTTATTTATTTATTTATTTATTTATTTATTTATTTATTTATTATTGCGATTTTAACGACACTTTCGACAGCTAGGATCTCCTCGTGTCGGACAGTTTTACGGGTGGAGGAAGTCGGAGAACCCGGAGAGAACCAACGAAGAACGTCAAGTAACTGTCAGACCCACCAACGTACCAGCTCCACACAATCAGGGTTAGCATTGGTTGAAGACAAGTGCACCATCGACGCGCAGTGAGCCTTGGTTCACAGAGCCACTTTGCCCCCACGCGTCAAAGCGTCGTTAAACCCTAATAAAAAAATAATTAAATAAATAAATAAATAAATAAATAAATAAATGTTGTCGTACTCAGTGGGTTAAGGTATTCATGCATATTGGAATACGAAATCCCGTGGTGTGTATAAACGTTTGAAATTTTCTGAAATGCCTTAGATCTGCTAAAAAATACAAGGTCATTATCCGGCAAACATTTAATATGTTTCTCATTCACCGATATTTTCAGACACCCTTTCTGGGTTATCAGTCTTAATTTTATGTTTAATAAAGTAAAAAATGATAGAAAAATAGCAAGATTGTTGCAACTTGAGAATAATGATAGTTAATAGCTATACTGTGTGTGATGTTAAATAATACAACACAGGGAATACCGTAGCTAATTAATAAAGAAGAATACAGCATCGTTCATGAGGTATATTAGGCCCCACAAAGTAGTTCTTCTGTTTCTCAGGCCATTATTTGTAAAATTCCATGGGGGCGGGCGTTTTTTATTTTATTTTTTTAGTTTTGTAATCATTTCGTTGCCATTAAAAGTTCATGTTCTTGGTTTGTTTCATGTTATAGGCCTCATAGTCTAGCATTGGGTGGTGGTGTATTTCGTCCCTTGAGTGCAAGAAGGCTCTGTAATGCTAAAGCATTGCAAAGCCTTGTTGCACTCAGTGGACAAATTTATCAATTTTATTAACTTGGCTAAAATATCAGACATAAACCATTTAATTTTTATTTTTTAAAGTTTTGTATAGGTCATAAAAAGAGAGCATGCGGCAGCCAAAAAGCCGGGGAGGGGGGAGGGGGCTGAGAAAGGGATTTTAAACTTTTCATGCCTTATTATCTTAAATATGCGTAATACCCTCGTCTCCCTTACCCCGTGTCAATTATTGAGGAATTTCAACCCAACTTCTACGTCTCTTGGAAGTCCGGTGGAAATGTCTATATAGTAGTGCCGAGGCAGATGTTTTTTTTACCATTTTTTAATTGGGGTTTAACGAAACTTTCGACAGCCAGGGTCACCTCGTGTAGGACAGTTTTACGGGTGGAGAAAGTAGGCGTACATGGAGAGAACCACCTAGCAGCGGCGAGCAACTGTCAGATTCTTCACATATATTCGGAGTGGGTGGTGGAGAAAAGGCGAGGATTGCTAAAATTGTCGATCCTGTGTGTGGTTCAGTCGGATACACATTTTTGCAGCTCGGAATTCTTATCACAGACAGCTGTAGGCCTATATACAATAAACAGCCGGCAGTGAACCAGAAGGTCCGTGATTGGTGGTGGCAACTCTTGTCGGCGGCTTCAGGGTCGGAAAACAACGCCAGATATGGACGGTATATACGGTTACACATCGATAGTTAATCTTGAAATTTCTGTACAATTACTGTTAAGATAAAAAATTAAAACTGGGCCGATTCATCAAAATATTCCTTAACCCTTTACCCAACGTAACGGCCAAAACCGGCCAGCGCTATTCTCAAAAATCGCCAATTAATTTTCATTATTTTTTTCATTTTTTGTCTCAAAAACATAGGTTATGACCCATCATTGGAACGAGCTCGTCGAGCTCGTTCCAATGAGGGGTCATAACCTATGTTTTTGAGACAAAAAAATGAAAAAAATAAGTTATTCAAGAATTTTTTTTTCAAGTGTCGTCTGCTTTTCGTGTTAGGTAAAGGGTTAAATATGGCGACATGTACACTTTGAGCGTATCAGACTTCATTATAGTTGCATTCACAATCGTCTAAAGCATTTGAATTTTCTCAATGGGTATTGAATTATTCATATGCAACATTTTGGTTCTTAATCACATACTAACGCCCATTCTGTCAGACAGCCTTAAACCCTATGACAGTGGCATCGGAAAACGGAGAGACCACGGAGGCCATGACATTCTTCCACTTTCTCAGATTATATATTGCGTCCCCCACCCCAGCAACCACCCTCACTTTTGGTGAGGTAAAAATACCCATGAATGTTTTTCAATAAACATTTAATTGTTATTAATATTTAACTCCTGTCTAATACGAATATAAAATGACAGCTGCCCTAAACATTCTGAAATATCCGGAAAAAATCATAGTTTGACTCAAAAACATAGTTATGACCTCTCATTGGAACGAGCCCAATCTTTGTTTTGTGGAAACGATTGACAAAAATTACTAGTTCATAAGCGCCCCCCCCCCCCCCCCCCCAAACACACACACACACACAAACATGTCGATTTAACTCTTGGGGCTGAAAGTTCACCCTTTTCCTAACACGAAAGGAATACGACACTTCTAGAATAACTAAATTTGTTTCATTTTTTACGTCAGAAACCTGGTTATGACCTCTCGCTTATCACCCCTCATTGGAACGAGCTCATTGGAACGAGCTCATTGAGTATGTTTTGAGACCCAAAAATAGTGAAAATTGAATGGTGGTTTTTGATCGGTTTTAGTCGTTACAGTCGGTGAAGGGTTACAAGACTGGTATAATCCCTTTGGTATGTTGTCAAGCAATCATTTACAAGGAGGCGAATAGAAACTGCTCAATTGAATTGAACAAGTAAATTTACCTTTGACGTTCATCTGTCAGCAAATGCGAGAGGCGCACTCGACCCGACGCACGTCGACGACTTTCCAACTTGAAAGGTTCATTTGCCGGACTCCAACATTTTAACTGACTGACGACTAAGGTTTAATACCGGTGTAACAGGAATGGAAGTCCGTAGGAAAATTAGTCCCTCTGGACTATTATTCCGCGGAATTATAGTCCTAGGTCTAACATTTCTAGGAATAGTAGTCCGCCGGACTACTATTCCTAGAAATGTTAGACCTAGGACTATAATTCCGCGGAATAATAGTCCAGAGGGACTAACGTTCCTACGGACTTCCATTCCTTTTACACCGGGAACGCGTATTTAACGACTCAGCGACTCCTGGGTCTTAAAGTCAATCACAGTACCCGGGAAATTCATACACCATGGTATCAATGATTACGTATTGTAGTTTATGTGATCACGGTGAATATCAATATCCTTCGAGATCAGTATCGCCGTTGGAGCCATGGTTTAATCTCGCGAACGGGAATTTCCCATTTACCGGTTCTGAAAATCAGTGTCACTGCCCGGGGAAGTCATGGACTTGAATCAGGAATCGAAGGTTGTAGAAGAAAGGTGTAGCTATGGAGGGTCATGGGGGTCGTACGACCCCCCCCCCCCCCCGATCCACATTGAATTTGATCCACTTTCTCTCAACATGAAATCTTTTGATCACTGCTGATATCAAATATTGAATACCCCCCCCCCCCTCCCCCACCCCACCACCACCACCGATGGCCAAATGTTAAGTTGAAGGAGTTTATGGGAGGGGGTCACCTTGACCTCTGGCCAAGACTTGGCACCGGCCAAGTTTTCAGTATTTTTAGTTGCCAGACATTCTCATCCTTGAGTTGTATTATGGGCGACCCCCCCCCCCCCCACCCTCAAAAAAATGCTGGCTACACCCCTAGGAAGAACTTTCGACTGACAGCTATTCATATCTATTTCATCCAACTGACTGGCAGGCATCGGCTGGCTGAATAACTATCAGTGCGCGCGGAACTCGGTAGATATTCAGTTGTAATTGTTGAATCATTGACTCGCGCTGTTAAATATACTTGAAAACTTCATGCAACTAATAAAGAATCGCTAACATCCAAGGCTGTGGCAATATGCAGTGATTTTACCATCCCGGAGAAATTGTCAAATAAATTTGATATACCAATGATAAGCGAGATAATGAATAACGATAATACACATTCTTTTATGGTAGATAACATCATCATTAAACTGGAGAATAACTATATTTATAATTTCATGGCAGATATATTAATTTGATGATGATAGACCAAGTGGAAAGAACAAACTAAAAACATACAGAGAATTTAAATCTGATTATGAATTAGAATCATATTTGATAAATGTTAAAGATATGGACTGGAGAAAACTCTTCTGTGAATTACGAATTAGTAGCCATTTATAGGAAATTGAGAAAGGGCGACACAAGCAACCCAAAGTACCGTTTAATGGAAGAATTTGCAAAAAGTTTAATTCAGGAGTCGAAACAGAAGAGCATTTCACCGTGAGATGTCCAATATATACTGAACTCAGAAAACAATATAGCGCGGAAATTGGGAAACTAAATCAAAATTTTACAAACATAAGCGACAAACACAAATTTATTTGTATAATGAGTAACAAGAGAAGTGATACATGCAACGTCATCTGCAACATGGTTAGATGATTTCTTCGAAAAAGAAATAATTCACCTAATAAGTGTTGATAAAATACATGTATAGAGTAATATATACTGAAATGTATGGTTATCTTTATATTGTTTATTTTTTATTATTTACTGGCCCCTATCTCATGTGGACGTCATTGCCATTAAACTGTCTGTCTGTCTGTCCGTCCGTCCGTCCGTCCGTCCGTCCGTCCGTCTGTCTATGAGGGAATATTGTCGGAGTTTTTCGGACACGAAGCTTTTTGGGACCTTTCGTGAATTACTTGGCTATGCCACCTGAGCTTCTTTAACTCGTAACACGTTGAGTATTTTCAAGATATTTTTCAGCAAATTTAGTCATGGCTGCTGTGAAGCAGCCATGACTACATTTGATGAAAAATTCATTTGAATTTTACTCATGAAGTCACTTGTGAAAACATCTATTCAGTTTACAGGGGGAAAATCCGAGTTATTGAGCCCAAATAATACTTGTTTCAGTGGTAAGAGAAATCCTCTCTTGGGCAGAAATATCCGCCAGCAGCATGTAAGGAGTTATTTACTGTTTTAGAAGACCGTTTCTGGCAAATAGCTTCTAGGCGGGAATGGTTGAACCGGGGAGGGCACAGGGACCAGGTCCACCCCCCCCCCCCCCTCCAAGCACACACACTTTTATTAACTGCAGTACAACTTTAAACTTCAACAGACTGCACGATAACACCCAGCTCTGTTCAGAATGTTCACAAGTAAATAAAGGAAATCGAATCTTGACGGGATCGAAGTCAATCAGAGATAGTCCCTTAAGTGGAACTCCAATTTTGTGGGGACGGTGCGTTCGCACCCGTCGCACCTCCCCTGTCTACGCTCCTGAGTTTCCCATTCCACCCGATTCGGTTTTGCCCTTCCATATTTATTGTCTTCGCCAGCAGTATTTGTCTATGGCACTGTTAGCTCTTCTTTGTTGGTAAAATATGACCCGGAAACCAACGCATGGAATGAGGTTTCACCAATGTAGGCTATGTAAAACGATCAACTAAACACCGGGAGCGTAGGAAGCATTTGAACTTGATGAGGGGTAGCATAGAAGGGCACACGCATTAATATATATAGACACATATATATATACATATCGCCTATATCAAGCAGGAATTCCACCAGGCATCGTCCTAGCACCGCGTCACTGGACTGAAAACTGCAACATTTTTGGAAGGTGGCCTCAACGAGAGTAGATCACGGGACTTCGAGCGGGTTCGACACGGTAATACATACGTTCACGCACGGATTCAGGCAACACTCCTAGAGTTTTGGCTCAATTCGCGGCGTGAATCAATTTCTTCCGGCAACGACCACGCCCGGTTTCTGACAATAAACTCTTCATTTAGTGTTAGATAAAATTTGTCCTTCTCTCTCTCTCTCTCTCTCTCTCTCTCGCTCTCTTCTGTAATGTCTGTCTCTCTCTGTCTCTCTATCTATGTCTCTCATTTTTTTCTGGAAAAGGTTAGGGTGGAGTGGGGGTGGGGGCAAAAAACAAACAAACGACCGCAATATTTTCTTCAACGCCTAAATGTATGCATCCAATGTTTAGAGGGTTAATTCTGACACGACGCAGTAAACATCGTGGATATATTGGAATCAGATAATGTCCATGCTATGAAAGCCATTTGGCGGAACAACCACACAGAATTTGTTTTAAAATGACACTTTCACTCCGTCTTCGTGGCACGTGTATTTCCCGTCAAAAATATCATGTGTTATGGAAGAAATTTCTCTCATACTTTAACTTCCTCGACAACAACAGGTATTTAGGTTAAATAGGCATTGTCTGTAATGGAGCACAGGTGGTTTTTCTGCAGAGAAGGAATTGGTATTTTATTAGTCGGAGGCGTGTAAGAATTTCTCGTCGACCATGAAATGATGGCTATTTCAACCGCATCTTTTCATCACCCATTACCTACCACAGTTTCAGACGAAAGTACACCTTTTGTACAAACTTAGGTAATTATCATTATTCATTCGGGGCTACAGTTAAAAAACTCAAGACATCTTGAAAATTAAATTGAGGGTAATTAAATAATGACGATAAACCGATATTTTTGTAATTACACCGGTATTCAATCGATATTCGTTTGAATACCGGTATATATCGGTTTATCGAAATACCGTGCAGCCCTACATTGTACTTTAAACCGAAAGGTCTACGGTTCGATCCCCGCCAGGGGTAACTGCGTTGTGTCTTCGTGCAGGCCAAGTAATCCCGATTGCTCAAAATGGGGGCACCGTGGCACTGTGTACTATAAGGCACGCTGCACGTCGATGGTGCACCTGTCTTCAACCAATGCTAACCCTGAATGTGCGGATTTAGTACGCTGGGAAGTATGACAGTTGTTCGCCGATGCTCGGTGGTTTTCTCCGGGTTCTCTGACCTCCTCCACCCGTAAAACTGTCCAACACGAGGTGACCCTGGCTGTCGAAAGAGTCGATAAATACCAATGAATAAATAATAAATTACGACGTTGAAACCAACTTTTGGCGATTTTACAATTGTTTCGAAGCAAGTCTTGGCTACCAAAACTAGTCTAGAATTTTTCTTTTTTATTTGGGTTTAACGACACATTAACAGCCAGGGTCATATCATGTCGGTGACAGTTTTACGGGTGGAGGAAGCCGGAGTACCCGGAGAGAACCACCGAGCAACGACGAGCAGCTGTCAGCTCCCCAACATCGTAACTCTGAACTCTGCACCGCGGCACAGGCAGGGTTAGATTGGTTGAAGACATGTGCACCTTCGACGTGCAGTACGCCTTAGTACACAGCGTCATCGTGCCCTCATGTAGGCAAGCGGGATGAAGTGTCTTGCCCAAGGACACAACGCGGTTGCCGCAGGTGGGATCCGAACCGATGACCTCTCGGCTTGCAGCCTGCACCTCTACCTACTGAACAACCGCGCCCCCACTTGTCTAGAAACAGCTGCTAACTTGCTAAGGCACTTTGAATAACTTGCAAATTTCTTCAGAGGCACCCGTTTTATTGCATGACAAATGATCAGCTTGAGACGGGATAAGGCCCTTTAAGGGTTAATAGCTACTTATTTGACGCGGTGGAAAAACGTTGCGGCAGAGCAACTCTCTTGCATCATTCAACAACTCTGAAGTCGTGAACAGGGAGCGCGGTGGTTCAATTGTAGACTGTTGGACTTCTGTGCTAGAGATCCCGAGTTCGATCCCCGTCCGAGACGACCCGAGTTGTGTCCTTGGGCAAGGCACTTTATCCCGGTTGCCTACACGGGGGCACGATGACGCCGTGTATTATGGCGTACTGCACGTCGATGGTACACATGTCTTCAACCGCTGTAACCCCCCTGATTGAGCGGAGCTTGAACAGAGTTAGAATGTTGAGCTGACAGTTGATCGTCGATGCTCGGTGGTTCTCTCCGGGTACGCCGGTTTCCCCCACACGTAAAACTGTCACGGTCACGATTAGCCATTGTGCATAAGTATGTGACCTTAAACACCAATAAATAATAATAATAATGAATTCGTGAAAACGTTGTGGTTCGACTCAACCTTGCCGCAACTAACTAACAACGTTGAGATTACGATTTGTGCTAGCTGGGTCATGCCAAACTTGGTGATGATTCGATCGACGGTGTAGGAGAAGTTAGGGAACAAACAGAAATTAGGCTTTTTCATCCCATTTACCACATTTTCACTCCATTCCAACCCAATCCCATATGGAAGCCCCAATCTTCATTGACACTCTCTAAACTGAGTTGACTGGACATGACAAGCTTGACGGTAGGGCTGCACAGCACGGTATTTCGATAAACCGATATATACCGGTATTCAAACCAATATCGATTGCATACCGGTGTAATTACAAAAAATATCGGTTTATCGTCATTATTTATTTACCGACAGTTTAATTTTCAAGATGTCTTAAGTTTTTTATCTGTAGCCCCGAATGAATAATCATAATCCCCTTATCAAAGGAATCGTCTGCTTGTGCCCTCGTAATATACAAAATCAGCAGTTGAAGAAATAAATTTCAAAAACTTCAACAAAACTATATCATGTGACCCCTCATTGGAACGAGCTCGTTGAGCTCGTTCCAATGAGGGGTCACATGATATAGTGTTGTTGAAATCTTTGGGGAAAATCTGATAAACTAATTTTGAAAATAATAAATTTTGATATCGTCTGTGTTGGGTAATGGTTTTTCAAACCGCATCATCAAGGCAGGCTAATTCGTTCCGACTGTAATGCCTCGAGTCTCGATTGTGGTACTTGTGTTCATATATCTGGACAGTTTTCGATATACCGGTATACCGCGGTATTTTTTTTTAATACCGATACCGGTATTCAGTTTTGAATATCGTGCAGCCCTACTTGACGGTGATTCGATTGACTGTCTTTGAGGACTGGGGCAGTAGCATGCAGACTGAGCGATCCGGATATTTCCCGATGGGTCGGTGCCCCATTCAAACTAAAAATTCTTTAGATAGCCTTGAAGCTGATATTTCATTCGTAAATATGATCGGTTTGGCGCTGGGGACAATCTGACGGAGTGATATTCCACTGCTGGGTCATATGGGGGAAGCTATAATAAGCGACTTAAATATTTGGTTGACGGGACTCCAATTCCATTTTTTGCTCCGGTGAACCATAGAATGGGGCCGGGTTCAACCTAAATTTGAGGCGCTTGCCATTCGAAATCGGGCCGATCAGCATAATGTGAGAGTAGCACGCCAAAATGTTGAGGATGGGCTGACAAATTTTGAGAGTGGGTCGGCCCCAGTTTTAGGGTGTACCGGCGAGTAGTTGGAAGTGGGGCAGACGTTCAGGAATTTTACTGGACCCTGGTGAGGCCAGTTCGCCCCGGACTGGGTAAACAGACACACAACGGTTCTGTTAGTTATATCATCACGAGAGGGGACGTGTCAACCATTACTTATTCCCAGTTCCTTATTCGACATTCGTTATCAACCGATTAGGACTGCACGATATTCAAAACTGAATACCGGTATCGGTATTCAAAAAAATACCTCGGTATATCGGTATATCGAAAACTGTCCAGATATATGAACACAAGTACCACACTGGAGACTCGAGGCATCACAGTCGGGACGAATTAGCCTGCCTTGATGATGCGGTTCGAAAAACCTTTACCCAACGCAGACGATATCAAAATTTATTATTTTTAAAATTAGTTTATCAGATTTTCCCCAAAGATTTCAACAAAACTATATCATGTGACCCCTCATTGGAACGAGCTCTCCGAGCTCGTTCCAATGAGGGGTCACATGATATAGTTTTGTTGAAGTTTTTTAAATTCATTTTTTCAACTGCTGATTTTGTATATTACGAGGACGCAAGCAGACGATTCCTTTGATAAGGGGATTGTTATTATTCATTCGGGGCTACAGATAAAAAACTTAAGACATCTTGAAAATTAAACTGTCGGTAAATAAATAATGACGATAAACCGATATTTTAGTGATTACACCGGTATTCAATCGATATTGGTTTGAATACTGGTATATATCGGTTTATCGAAATACCGTGCAGCCCTACAACCGATAAAATCGGTTGATAACGAATGTTGAATACGAAACTTGGAATAAGAAAGGGTTGTCACGTCCGCATCACGAAAATACTGTTGTTGACTTAACTGATGACGGGTGTGTGAAAAAAAGAAGTAGTTAACCTTTTTGAACAGTATCATAACCACATCGGAATTACAATCGTATGATAAGTACTCTAATAAAAGATTGGATCTGCTGCAAACGGAATGGTAAAGATGTTAGCTTATTACTTCACCATAACTCTACGAAAGTGATTGGTGTCAGATCAAAGAACTCTGCCATCACACAAAAGTCTTTTGTACGATTCTAAAGCAGTTAGGGGTCGTTTTTAACATACAAATTTCAAGTAAGTAAATTTGAGACATTGGTTGTTTAGCCAGCTTTGTTGAAATCTGTTAGGAAATAAGTTAGAGTCCATTATAAAACGTGGGAAGTATATTTATTCTCCTTAGCTTTCTATATTTAATATTGTACTAAATATTTTAATTAGAGTTATCCGCCTTGAAAAGTGGAAATGATGCAATCTCCGAAACAAAGCAACTTTAATAAAAAACAATTGCACCTATGCTGACCTATGTACATAAATTTGGTGATATAAAGTTACGAATGTTTTTAACAACCTTCAGATTGCCGTCATAAACAAATAATATTTTTAACAAAACCTTTGATTCAGCTGGATCATTTTTTCAAGATAAAACATTTTTTTTCGAGTGAAATTGTTAGTTGGTACAAATGTTCACGGTCAATGACCTGAAACAAAAATATTTCTTTCCTGACAAAGTTTATGTAAGAACAACTGAGAATCCAGTTTGCGTGCATTGGAAAAATGATGAAATACGCATATCCAAAAATAAATTCTTGATTTTTTAAAAACGTTCAGTTGAAATGTTACGACCCAAGCCTTAACTGAAATAAATGCAGAGCAATTAGAACCGATTTTAATAAAAAGTATGTATTTCTGTAGTCTGCCGTGATGATTTCTCCCCAATTTAGAAAAGTCTCGCAGTAAATCATCACTTGAAAAAAAGCAACCACATATAGTAGGGCGGGGGCCCCCGCAATAACAATTTGAAAAACTTTTGAAACATTGTACTGGAATCTTGCATCATTGTTGAATGTTCCAGAGAGAGAGAGAGAGAGAGAGAGAGAGAGAGAGAGAAAAGTGGGTGATTTGATGAATTTTCTGGCCAAAACATAACTATATATTGGAGTGTTTTGGGTTGAAATTCCCCGCAAAAAAGTTCACGTGGCCGGTAGTTTCCTTCCTGTCATTTTTTCTCTCTTATTTGTCGCACGACTCTGTTTTAGATGACAGAAAAAAGTTGTCTGAAAGGCTATACTTGACAAAGATATTTAACTCTTTTGGCGCGGATTATCCCAAGAAACAGAATTCTCAGCGCGTAATAATTATCAGGCATTTTACTAAAATACGGTTTATTAGATTAAAGAGTTATAATTCTTAATTATAGCGTTCCAGGGATCTCATAGAGTGCTTTTTCTCAGAATTGGATCATGATTTGTTTTTAAAATATTTTATGTATATATTGCCGTACATTTTAGTAGGATTTTGTGGGGCCATTCATTACTGATTTCTGTATTTCTGCAGTCAAAATAACACAGTAAGATCTACATTATTTGAGACAATGTGATATAGTCATTTCAAATCGTAAAGGTGCCAACTGCAACGCAGGTGCGTTGCAGTTGGCACCTTTATGCTTTCCAGTGACAATATAAATGTTCTTGGTTAGAAGAAAAATCGTGCACGAAACATGGGAATGCGTTGATGTTTGATTGATGTCACTTGGAGATGGACACACACAGTTGTCTAAAATGCCGACTGTATTTGGCTATCGCGGGTTGGCGTGCTGTCGACTTTAGCTGCCTGTCGCGCCAAAAGTGTCAAATGCTCCAGTTAAAATGTTGCGATCATATTTTTTTACACGAACGTTATAATGGTCGCCTATGGGGAAAATATGTTGTACTGCTAAACCATTGACGATTTACATGACACGACTTGCTCTCTTGCAGACGACCTTTGCTGAACTTTTTTCCTTGAATAACTAAAGATAATCATTTTTTTTTTTGCCTTTAAATCATAGCTTATGACACCTCATTGGAATGAGCTCGACAAGCTCGTTCTAATGAGGGGTCATACGCTATGTTTTGGAGACAAACATTGGAAGATAATAAAATTTAAATTGTGAGTTCCATGAATGAGGGCTAGCCGGATATGGCCGAAACGTTCGGTAAAGAGTAGAGTATTGAAGATGGCGCCTTTAAAGATACAATAAGCCACCGATTTGATAAAAAATGGCCACTCACAGAATTGCTTGCATGTGAACGACTCGATTAAAAACGCTATATGCAAGGTGTAAGACATCAAAAGCAACGCGAAATTACTTAAATTTGTAATTTAAAATCTTTAATTTAAACGAATTTTCATAAGATACGACATTGCGAAGATATGAAAGAAGTTGCCAGCATGTGATTGGAATTAAACGCAACAACGTGACATCATTTTTGAATACAGGTGGAACCAATTATACCTTCGCTGCTGTCCGAATGGATAACCATCACGAACAACAACTGTGCATTATTTTAGCAATAATTTGGCATAATTGCATCAATAACTTTGTATTATTCCAAATGAAGCACAGTTATGCTTCCAATAAAACTCAAAACACGTGTATCGCCAATGACAACACAAAACAAATTGCATGGATTGAAACGCTATAAAAAGAACACGTGTACACAAACTTCATCTTTGCCTCGGAATGCAAATACTGCCGAATATGGAAAATGACATTGCAGTATGTTCCAATAAGAGTAAAATCCTCGCCCTCTGATTGGATGAGAGCTAGTGTAGTTTCTTTTATGTTTACGGCTCCAGTAGCAAATGTTACTGTCTGACGTCACAACGCGAAATATTTGAAATGCCGTCGCTCGTTTCTTTGTTCATCAACGGAGTGACTAGCAAGCCGCTTCATTTTTCTGGATTTTTTACGCGTGCAGCAAACGGTGTTTTGGATGAAGTGGTGTTTAAATTACAAACCAGTTTACGATTTGAACTAAGGTGAAATGGGTTAATCTGGTTTATTGATTATTTATCGAATGCCGTCGTGGGGTACACGAGAGGTTTATTTACTAAACCTGTGATCGTTAAAAGTCGCCTTGAACAAGGCAACTTTTAACGATTACGAGTTTAGTAAATGAGCCTCTCATGTTTCGCAATGAAGGTTTTGGACTATGGGCAGTGTCGTATTGGAATATATGCGTCATTGTGATGAGTTGACAGTAACATGGTCTGAGGTTTGCGGCGCGAAGCGTATGTTCAACCTCGACGCTTCGCGAGCCGCAAACCTCAGACCATGTTACCGTCAACTCATCACAATAACTTATAATGTGCTATACCTGAATTTCCGGTGAGTTATCGGCCTACAAGATCGGGACGAAAAATGCCGTTTGTCGTTTTTGGAAAAAAAAAATTCTCGCCTTAAAGTTAACTTATTTAATCGATTCGAACACTTTCATACGAAATATACTTGAAAAATAAGGATACTTTTTGCATTACAAAAATTTTGGTTTTGCCAAATTGTTTCCCCTTTAAGTTTTCAAGGAACAATGTATGAGTTTCAGGGGCATCGGAAACGATCCGGAAGACCCAATAGGTGCCAGACCAATATACTTTAAATACAAACTTTTAAGCTACATTTATTCGTTATTCCTGGTCTGTTGAGGAGCATGTGCATGCGGCTCTAAATGCGATACGTTTACGTTTGACTGACAGTATAGTTAGTGTAATTTGTCCAGAAAACGCTCACGGAGTGGCGTTCCATCCAGATACATCGAAAAAAACATCAATAAGCACAAGCAAACTGTTAAGAGATTCTTCAGATTATTTTATTCACAGTATTATCACCGTGATATGTTGAGGATATACACTTTCCATTCAAAAGACCAATTGTATACCATTTAATTTCAATTGTTTCAAACGTATAGCATGTTTCTTAATTCGTCGTGTGGAGGCGCGGTGGCGTCGCGGTAACCGGTTCTCGTCAGATCACCGAAGTTTAGCAACGTCGAACGCGGTTAGTAGTTGGATGGGTGACCATTTCATTCAGCGACTGATTCGCGCTCCCGCGATGTGTCCATGGGCAAGGCACTTAACCCCGATTGCCTACATGGGGGCACGATGACGCTGTGTACTAAGGCGTACTGCACGTCGAAGGCACACATGTGTTCGACCAATCTAACGCTGCCTGTGCCGCGGTGCAGAGTTCAGAGTTACGGTGTTGGAGAGCTGACAGCTGCTCGCCATTGCTCGGTGGTTCTCTACGGGTACTCCGGCTTCCTCCACACGTAAAACTGTCACCGACATGATATGACCCTGGCTGTTAATGTGTCGTTAAACCCTAATAAAAAAACAAAAAATTAATTCGTCGTTTAACTTAAAGCCTATCTCGTGGTACTTATAGACAATATACCCCTATTCAGCGTTTCTCTAATTTATTTGTTTAAGCTCTATTCGGTAAGCCATAAGGCATCTGATTTATACCCGGTGAAAGCTTACGTAATTTTTATACCCAGCAAACCCGGAGTGACAACATGCCCACAATAAAAGAATCCACTTCCCCGACAAATGGGGATGGGGTGGGGGTAGACCTATCCGACAGGGGGTTGTAGATCCCGCTGTCCATCGTTTAGGCCCAGCCCCTGCGTGAGGGTACGATATTAATGTAAACAAAAGTATTATGAATTCATAAGATTGACTCTATTCACATAAATGAACGTGAACATTATTATATTTTAGACTAAGATACCCCAAAACATGTTGAAAAGGCTGACCCCATATACTCATTTGTTACGACCGCATGGGCCAATACCTCGTGCCTCTAACCTCACCCACTCTAGACCCGGCTCACATGATTTCAAATAACACATACTGTTTCCGGAGAAACATCAAAAATGCATTCATAAGTTACTATAATGAACGAGTCTTTAGGGCATTATAGGGGGCGCGGTGGCTCAGTGAGCAGAGGTGCAGGCTGCAAGCCGAGAGGTCCTCGGTTCGAAACCCACAAGCGGCAACCGCGTTGTGTCCTTGGGAAAGACACTTCACCGCAGTTGCCCAAGTGGGGGCACGGTGGCGATGTATACTAAGGCGTACTGCACGTCGATAGTGCACTTGTCTTCAACCAATGCTAACCCTGCTTGTGTGGAGTTAGTATGTTGGGGAGCTGACAGTTGCTCTGTGGTTCTATCCGGGTACTCCGGCTTCCTCCACCCGTAAAACTGTCGTGGTCATGATTAGCCATTGTGCAGAAATATGTGACCTTAAACACCAATAAATAAATAATAAATATAATATGGCATTATAGAGATGTCGCGTCGGCAAGCACCTTAATCCATTAATTCGGCTCACGGCCTCTTTTTTATCAAGAGTTTTATGGTAGGTTAATTTCTATTTGGTCGGATGGGTAAAGGTTGATTATTTATTTATTGGTGTTTAAGGTCACATATTTCTGCACAATGGCTAATCGTGCCCGCAACATGGATATAAATCCAACTCCAGCCAGTCGTTTAAACCTATGCTGCCCATTTTAGAGGACTTCCATCCCAGACACTGGCTACCGGATCCTATTTTACCAGTAAAACAGAGAATGTTTACCACAAGCTTCATCTCTCAGGGACTCCCACGGGGGGAAGGGGTAGAATACAGAATGGAATGTAAGGTATTTTATAACCACCAGGCTCACCTTGAACCATTCGGTATATACGTACCACGGCGACACCTAGATGAGCTGGGAGTCTTTGACAAAACGTTGTATAAATACCTTATGTTTTATATTGTAATAATGATAGAAGGAATTCGCGTTTAGAAATGTGTTTCCATTTTATAAATGACGTTATCTTGGTATTAAATAATGGGAAGTTTCATTAGGCAGTTAACTAATACACACATGGCTCGCGTTAATCGCATTTTTTGAATGGGAAGTGAATGGCTGTTTACTACCACTTCTCATCAGCCGTGTATTATGGTGGGTCAAGGATGGGGGCCAATCACTTCAAAAATTCTGGCTGTGATAATGGAATTCATTTTTGGAGCTTTTAATTCAGGAATTTTATTTGTCTTGCGCGTTGGCATGTTCCCAAATAATAAATCTGCCTTGATTTAACTAACCTATTAATATTGACGCCATTTTAATAATAATCAGTCTGACACTCACACAGCTACGTTAATTTCTAGATTATTCGATTTTCTTTTTTGTGTTTTTCAGATTTTTTATTGGGGCTTAACGACACTTTCGACAGTCAGGATCACCTCGTGTCGGACAGTTTTATACCTGGGGGAAGCCGCAATTGAAGGCAAATGTATTGGGATTCTTTTCGATTTCGAATCTCAAGTTGATATTCGGTTCGATTCGAAATCGGCTGCCCGACTCGTTTCCTCTCGAATTTATTTCATAGGAATATGGCGTGGAATCAGTCATCTTCCTCCCCAGTCATCCTCCACAAGCCACCAGTCACAGTCAGTAAGGCAAACTAATCACCTGAGACATTTTCTGATGTTGTTTATGCCTACAAAAATACATATGTCAGTTTACGTAGCTCTTCATCCGACGTTGGGCCCTAACCAGGGGTCCGGACATCTGTACCATCTGTTCTTATATCAATCAGTCATTATCAGCCACTTGCAGAGCTCTTACCAGGGATGCCGAGCATTTCACATCTACGTCATCTGTTTTCATCTGCTGTTAGCATTCAGTCTTATCAGTGAATTGTTGGGCTCTAACCAGGGAGCCGAGCAATCTTTTTTGTTATGTGTAGACGAGTCTACTTTCTGGGGCAAATTGTTATATTGTAAATAAAATAATATAAGTTTAATATATCTACCTTGTCATTTGCCTTGTGCATAAAGTTGAAATAAAAGATCGAGTGTAACTTACACTGCATTAACCCTTTACCCAACGTATAGAGAATATCAAAATTTATTGTTTTAATTACTATTTTTAAAAAAAAATTCCAAAACATTTCAACAAAACCATATCATGTGACCCCCTCATTGGAACGAGCTCGATGAGCTCGTTCCAATGAGGGGTCACATGATTAGGGCTGTCACGACTAATCGAATAATCGATTGTCGATCGTTCACGCCGAAATCGATTAGTATTTTTCGTTGTCGAAGAATCGGTAAATTTTACCCCGTTTTAGACGTTTAATATTTAAAAAAAAAATTGGATAAAAAACTATTGTTTCTGAAGGTAAAAGGTCACGAACGTCGACGTTAAACCTCAAGAAGCCATTAGAAGCATTTGTCTTTTAGGCACGTTCAAAGCTTTGATGTTCTGAACTTTTGAACCGTCAGTGTAATAATCAAGACCGGTCGGAAGTTCGCAACTGACGACCGGTCTTGATTATTACACCGACGGTTCAAAGGTTCAGAACATCAAAGCTTTGAATGCATCTAAAAGAGGATCGTCTTCGTTGTTTACTTGAGATAGGTCAACTGACTTCAACTTCATTTTTAACGACTTCAAAGAAAGGGATAGGGATGGTATCTAGGTACGATTAATCGATTACTATCGATTATTTGCGACGATTAATCGATTCCCAAATTTAAAAAATCGTGACAGCCCTACACATGATATAGTTTTGTTTTGACTGCTTAATTTACAAATTACGCGGGCGGATGCGGGCATACAGCTTGGTATTAGTCCATCTTCACGTCTCACAAAACGTATAATTGAGATGGAAATCATGCATAAATAATGTTGAAATAAAATACTGAGTGTAACTTCCGCTACATCAACATAAATAACCCCTTCACTCGTGCCACCAGCCCCGGCTAATTACAATATCACTAATCGCCACCACTGTTAAATGCAAACTTAAGGTTTCCAAGCAATGTCGACGATGAATGATTAAGCAGACAAAAAAAACTACAGGAATCAATTTTATACCACGATTGCTGTGTTTATTCAACGTTGCCAGATACAATGCAGGCATTGGGGAATGTGATGGATACACAACGCGTGGAACCCGTCCTATGCGTACCATTGTCATGTAAGAACGCGTCTGATTGATCTTTACGAATCTGACTGACGTTATGGCGTGAATGAACAGTGTCAAGCAGGCAAGTAAAACAGGGGACGCGACAACCGTTACTTATTCCCAGTGCCTTTTTCGACATTCGCTATCAACCGATTCTATCTGTTGATAACGAATGTTGGATAGGGAACTGAGAATAAGTAACTGTTGTAAAGTCTGTGCTTTATTCATTTAATTTAAGTTTAATTGCGGGATAAATACAGGTCACAATTTAGGAAAAGTACGGGGACAGGACGTAACGACCATTGTTCTAGGTTTTCCTTTATTTCACTCCCGCCTACGGCGCTCACACTTGAATAACACCAGCTCGCGTCGTTGACTCATATCCCCCGTATCCTAGCCTCTTTGTGTCCGTGTGTTATTCCAAAACCTAATATTTTTATGTCGATGTTTTGTAAGAGTTCTAAAGACAATATTTTCCTGTGCGTGACCTTGAACAGAATCCCCAACATTCTGTGTGATGAAAAACTGACTGAACAAGGTCATTTGAGCAGAAACTGACGAAATAGCATAGGCCATCACCATTATACCACAGAGTACTCCAGCTTAAACAAACTAGTCCATAAATAACACATACACTCAGAGCAATTATAATGTAACAAAATTACAGTTGGAAATACGGTGAGATACTGGCAACCAGCTGCCTGTATACTACAGGAACATTTAACGGTAAAAATACGTATTTTTTTAAATGAATACATTTTGTCCGATTGAGTAGCAGAACCAATGATATGATATTGATTTATAGCTTCACAACATCAGACGCTTGTTCAGTCATCGTCAAAAGTAGACAAACCTGTCTGGGTGGTGTTGTCACGTAACAGTAGTAATTAAAGAATTAAATATCTTTGTACTGAAAGACAAGCCCACCAAACGTCAACGCTTTTCTGTTGCCGTGATTACGCTTTGAGCTGAAACGGTAGTTACCATAAAATTTACGGGGAGAGGGCCTGCAGCTGGTTTTTAGTAGATTACCGTAAATTTAACGGTAATTTCTAGCAGTGTTATAATGCACACCAAGATGGAAAAATTACACTTGGAAAAGTTTGACCATGGACAGATCGTTTGATCGTGAACGGACGGACGGGTGGACGGACAGACGGAGAGACAGTTAATGACAAACGCTAGGAGTTATCTTTTCCACAAATTCATTAAGCTAAGAGGCAACTCTTCTTAATAGGAAAGAGTGCGGGGGTGTCAGGATCAACTGTTGATAATGTTATAGTCTCAAACACACCGATAACCGCCTTCACCACAGATAAATAACCAACTAAAGATTACGGAAAAAGAAACGTTCCAATTAAAATAATTGGCAGGTGCTTGCTAGAAGCATGTCGTAAAAGGTACAACACATTCTGATTCGTTTCCCAATGGCCAAAAAATAACACGTTCGAAAAGTGAAGGATATGTTTATTTTGGGACTCTTTAAATGAGAGCTACGGAATCTGTGATACATATTTGTATCACGTAAATATGAAGGTACACGTGCTAAAACACGCAAGAAAAATTAGAGGCAGGAAGAGGCCCGTGAATATAAAAGTTTCTATCCCGATTCGAATCCCGATTCGAATCAGGCATCGAATCGAATATCAAATTGAACCTCACGAGTCTTGATGTTGTAAATATTGCATCTTGTTTCATTTATTTACTTATTGGTGTTTTTAAGATCACATACTTATGCACAATGGCTAATCATGACCGTGACAGTTTTACGGGTGGGGGAGCCGGAGTACCCGGAGAGAACCACCGAGCAACGGCGAGCAACTGTCAGCCCCCAACATAAAAACGCCACACAAGCAGGGTTAGCATTGGTTGAAGACAGGTGCACCATCGACGTGCAGTACGCCTTAGTACACAGCGTCACCGTGCCCCCACGTGGGCAATGGGGGTGAAGTGTCTTGCCCAAGGACACAACGCGGTTCCCGAAAGATAGAAATCGCATCCTCCACTGTGAAGATATAGAATTTTTCACTTTCGCGTTATCACTCCAAATGGCGGCTTTCAAAGTATCACTTTAAGGTGAGTATGAGTCAAATCATCACTAGAAGTTATCAGTTTGTTCTAGAAATGTATAATGAAAAGAACATCTTGTGTTTTTGAGTGGATATCGATCATTTCCAGCAATAATTCAACACGTATTCACCTTGAATTGATGCATGAAACCCGCTAGTCCAAACATGGCCTGAAAGTCCGTAATATAAGTTTTTGGTTTGGTACGTCCTTTCAAAGGACGTACCCAACCAAAAACTTATATTACAGACTTTCAGGTCATGTTTGGACTTGAAACCCGCCAACTGAAACAGATCGCAAGACGTTATCTGTTCCGAGGATCAATCAAATCACTTCCGCGTTTCAATGATTCAATGCACTGCTTACTTTCATGCATCAATTCATGGTTGAAACGAGTGGAATTATCAGATTCTTATAAAAAACGTATAATAAAAAGAAAATCTAATGTTTTTGAGTGGATACCGAAAATTAGTCCAATTGTGACCAAGAGAAATGGTTATTTTCGCTCGCGCATGCGCTCGCGAAAAATAAACATTTGTTTCGGTCACTCATGAGATAATTTTCGGTGTCCACTCAAAAACCGTGACTAGATATTAAATTCTCTTTTTATTAGTTGGTAAACGCATGCGTGGACATCACTGCCCCCCCCCCCCCCCCCCCCCCCCCACGTGGATTACGACCAGTGCACGGCGTTTGTACTGTATCAGTTTGAGCTTGGGTGAATGAAGAAAACTTCAATGAGATTCCGCTTCCTGAACTACTTTGAATCCGTTTCGGAATATTCAGCTTATTTTTTCATTTACCCTAACAGATGAGTCGACGTTGTAGACAATTCTTGAAATGGAGAGTGACTATATTTACGGCTGTAGAAGGGACAATATCCACAACTCGGAAAGTGGTGACATTCGATTCAAGATTCGATTCGATTCGAAATCTTCTGCCAGATTCGATTCGATTTTGGGTCCGGCGAATCAGGATTTTTCGCTCGAATGGAATCAGACAAAGGGTTGTAAACCGAATCTCGAATCTCGAACCGAATCTTCTTCCCAGTTGTTACGATACTATGGTCATCGTATTGGTGATGTTCATCTACCAGCATGTGGTGCCAGTGTTAATATGTGTACTGTTTATACTATTTCATACCATCGAACCGCAAGTACATTTTCTTGTTTCTAAAAGGTTGAGCAATTTATTCATATGGCAACCAAATGTATTCCACGAAGAGATTTCGACATATACCAGGTTATAGATCCGATATGCAGCGTCCTTCCATTAATATTTATTTATTGGGGCTTAACGACACTTCCGACAGCCAGAGTTACCTCGTGTCGGATAGTTTTACGGGAGGAGGAAGCCGGAGTACCCTGAAATGACCACCAAGCAACGGCGAGCAACTGTCAGATCCCCCCAACGTACTAACTCTACACAAGCAGGGTTAGCATTGGTTTAAGTCTAGTGCACCATCCACGAGCAGTACGTCTTAGCACACAACTCCACGGTGCCCCCACGTGGGCAGTTGAGATTAAGTGTCTTGTCCAAGGACACAACGAGGCTGCCACACGTGGGATTCGAACCGAGGACCTATCGGCTTGAAGCCTGTATCTCTACCTACTGAGCCATCGCGCACCCCCATTAATATCAGAACCGTATAGGGCGGGGTTCTGACGCTTTGACATTCAAATTACACAAAGCTATCATTTTGAATGTACAGCTGGGAGCGCGGTGGCTCAGTGGTAGACTGTTGGATTTCTATGCTAGAGGTCCCGAGTTCTATCCCCGACCGGGACGACTCGCGGTTGTGTCCTTGGGCAAGGCACTTTATACCGGTTACCTACACGGGGGCACATCCCCGTGTACTAAGGCGTACTGCACGTCGATGGTGCACATGTCTTCAGCTGCTGTGACCCTGCTTGAGCGGAGCTTGAAAGAGTTAGAATGTTGAGGAGCTGGTAGATGCTCGGTGTTTCTCTCCGGGTACTCCGGCTTCCTCCACCCGTAAAACTGTCACGGTCAGGATTAGCAATTGTGCATAAGTATGTGACCTTAAACACCAATAAATAAATATGAATGTACAACTACCAAAACGCTTAAGTTTTGAATTTTCTCTACTTAACATTTCAGTGGCGATAACTCAAGATTCAAATGAGAATTGACAAGTTTTAACCAAGGTTGACGAAGAAAAGGAAATAACTCGCCCCTCGAGTGGAACAAGGCGCCATCTGCAATGCTTAGCATTGCAGATGGCGCCTTGATCCATGCAAGGGGCGATATATTGTGCAAAGACGTAACGCGATCTCCACAATCGCTTCAAATGACATTTTAAAGAATTTTTCAAACTAAGTTTGAGTTATCCAGTCATGCTGGCCGCCATGAACCTCGTTCTTCCGAAAACTTCACGGTGAGTTGCCATCTTCAGAAAGTCGATAATAAAGAAAAATTGACCAACAAAACTCCACAGGATTCTATTTTTTCTCTCGAATATTCGAATCGAATCGAATCAGTTATACGATTCGAAACCGATCGAATCTCGAACGTTCGCCGAATCCCAATTCGATTGGAAATTTGAGATCCGTTGGACACAAATTAAGGGTTAATAATAGATTGTTTATAGTTACATCCTGAAACTTTACAGAAGACAGCTTGTCGACGTTTGAGTATGAAACAGGGATTTACAATTTGTTATATCCATGTAGAATGCGTGTTAATTTACTGGGAACATTTTTGCTTTGTGTTTGAAGTGTTCAACTTGGCAAATAATGGAATTTATTTACTGACACAGATTCTAGAGGTCTTTTTGACCTAGATCAGACCGACTGGTTAGGACAAGGAAACTGAACTGCCCATCATAGAACACGAAACAAACATTCCCGTTTTTTAGATCAGAATTTAAAATTCGTACACTATTGTTTGCGGAGCGAGTTCACTAGTATTTTTGGTTGCATTCCAGGCAGAGACGTGACGACTGGGTGGTTGTAGGACCATGCGAATAACGCATTTTAGATTCGAATCGAATTATGTCTATGGTTCGAAATCGAATCGAACCTCGAATCGAATCAGTTATTTATTTATTTATTGGTGTTTAAGGTCACATACCTATTCACAATGGCTAATCATGACCGCGACAGTTTTACGGGTGGAGGAAGCCGGAGTACCAGGAGAGAACCACCGAGCAACGACGAACAACTGCCAGCTCCCCAACATCGTAACTCCGCACTGCAGCACAGGCAGGGTTAGATTGGTTGAAGACATGCGCATCATCGACGTGCAGTACGCCTTAGTACACGGTGTCATCGTGCCCCCATGTGGACAACCAGGGTTAAGTGCCCTGTCCATGGACACAGCGCGAGAGTCCGAATCGATCGCTCTGACGATCACCCATCCGAGGACTAACCGGGCTCGACGTTGCTTAACTTCGGTGATCTGACGAGAACCGGTTACCGAATCAGTTGCGTCTTGAAGATGACTGATGGGGATTGGTGTGCTATAAATCTGATTTGTTCCGACTGTGATGGCTCAAATTCTGACTGATAAAATAATCCAACTACATCATCAAGATGTAGTTGGATTATTACCCTGTACGGATTATAATAGATCATCGTCGACATTACTTGGAAACCTTAAATTTGTATTTAACAGTGGTAGGGACTAGTGATGCTGGAATTAGCATGGATGGTGGCATAAGTACAGATGTTATTTATGTTAATCGGGGCGCGGTGGCGTTGCGGTAACCGGTTCTCGTCAAATCACCGAAGTTAAGCAACGTCGAGCCCGGTTAGTCTTCGGATGGGTGACCGTCTGAGCGATCGATTCGGACTCCCGCGTGGTGTCCTTGGGCAAGGCACTTTACCCCCGATTGTCCACATGGTGGCACGATGACGCCGTGTACTAAGATGTACTGCACGTCGATGGTGCACATGTCTTCAACCAATCTAACCCTACTCGTGCTACAGTGGGGAGTTACGATGTTGGGGAGCTGGCAGTTGCTCGGTGGTTCTCTCCGGGTACTCCGGCTTCCTCCACCCGTAAAACTGTCACGGTCATGATTAGCCATTGTGCATAAGTATGTGACCTTAAACACAAATAAATAAATAAATAAATACGCCTACATTTAATTTACTAAATGTGACTTACGCGACGGTTGTTAATAAAATTGAAATCAAGAGGCCGTTGAAAAAAAAGATTTTCCTCATTCTGTGGCGCCTGGTTCGTCGCGTTGAAAACCAATTTTCCCCATATTTCATGCAGCTAGCCAGAGGTTTGTGGAAAGTGTTCATAATGACGAAAGACAAAAGTATGACAGGAGAAAAAAAGACTAACGTTAGAATCGTAGAATAACAAATAAGTATAGGCCAACACAGGATTATATACTCAACAATTTAAGCCGCATAAGAACATTCACATCACTGGTACTACGAACTAAAATCGTTAAGACATATGTAATATATTTAGAAAGAAAGTCCTGGCCGACGACAGTGTACACGCATGGATTTGGTACTTGGTAGCGCAATGACTTGAAGATCTAACAAACAAATTTGCAGTTCCCGAACCAGAGGTCGCTGAATTGCAAATGTTCAAGTTGATTCCTCACCATATAATTGGAACAAATGTGAGTGTATGTCGGACTATGTCCAACCATTGACAGCCGTGCACCAGCTTATACGGCATGTACTTATCTTATCACGACTCGGTTCTCAGGCTTTAATAATCACCAAATTTACTTCTACGTCTGCAGATTTGTCCACTCGCATCTTCTAAATGATGTTCTGCTAATATCACCAGGGCTCAAAATAAGCGGTGTCGCGTCGCTTTTTGCTATGCAAAACTTGCA
This sequence comes from Pictodentalium vernedei, assembly GCA_031216915.1. Classification (NCBI taxonomy): domain Eukaryota; kingdom Metazoa; phylum Mollusca; class Scaphopoda; order Dentaliida; family Dentaliidae; genus Pictodentalium; species Pictodentalium vernedei. Next base: position 427,812,432 of record CM062289.1, on the reverse strand, counting down.
AAAAGCTGCGCTATGTTCAATTATGTGTAGCATTTTGCGATACAAGATAATCAACTGTAGCCTATTAGGCTGCAGTTGATTATCTTGTATCACAAAATGTAAATGAAAATTTGAAGAAAACTAATTCACTGATGCTTTACTTCTGATTGTGAAACATTCCAGGCATAACTCAGATTAACTCTCCATCAAGCATCATTAGCAACTTCATAATTAAGATGAATTCTATTGGTTTAAATTCTTCCTGTTTTTACAACATTTTGCATAAAATGTGTATTAAAAATAACTTCAAGCCCATCAAACTAAAAATCCCAACTTCCATTTTGAGAACTCTATTGAACAACCAAGACGCTATTTGAAAATATCCAAGTCCATGCAACCCTTAAAGGCAGTTCAGTTAAAAAAAACATAGTAAATGTTTCATGTGTTGCAGATCATTTGGAAATGCCCAGAAATGGATGGAAACTATTCTATCTACTTAGAAGAATTCAATACAAAACAGCAAAACATAACTCTAAATACAAAAATAGCTATGTAATTTTTTCAAAATGCTATTCATTTTTTTTTAAAATTTGTAGCATTTTGCTACGCAAAGAAAAAAAGTTATTTTGAGCACTGAATATCACTCATGAACGCTGCGACAGAGGGCGGGTCCCGCCTCATATTAGAAGAGTTTGTATTGCTGAAAGAGTAGACGCAAAAACAATTGGGAATTTCATTCTCCATTCGGAGTCACAGACATATCCGAACAGCGCTACTCCCAAAGCCACCATTTAAATTTCAATAGTGTTTTACCATTTTTTTGCATCCAAAACATAGCTTATGTTCCCTCATTGGAGGGACCTTGACGAGCTCTTGCCATTGAAGTGTCTTAACCCTTTACCCAACGCAGACGATATCAAAATTTATTATTTTAAATACCATTTTTTAAAATGTTTCCAAAAATGTCAACAAAACCATATCATGTGATCCCTCGTTGGAACGAGCTCGATGAGCTCGTTCCAAAGAGGGGTCATATGATATGGTTTTGTTGACATTTTTGAAAAATAATATTTTTTCAGCTGCTGAATTTGCATATTTTGCGGGTGGATGTGGTCGATTCGTTCAGTAAAGGGTTAAGCTATGTTTTAGAGGCAAATATGATTTTTTTTAGTTATGCTTATACGGCATGTACTTATCTTATCACGACTCGGTTCTCAGGCTTTAATAATCACCAAATTTACTTCTAAGTCGGCAGATTTGTCCACTCGCATCTTCTAAATGATGTTCTGCTAATATCACTCATGAACGCTGCGACAGAGGGCGGGTCCCGCCTCATATTACAAGAGTTTGTATTGCTGAGAGAGTAGACGCAAAAACAGTTGGGAATTTCATTCTCCATTCGGAGTCATAGACATATCGCCCCCTGAGTTCCAATGTGTTCTATGTGCCAGGAGGCACATAGAACACATAGGAACTCAGGGGACGACATCCGAACAGCTCTACTCCCAAAGTCACCATTTAAATTTCAATAGTGTTTTTCCATTTTTTTGCATCCAAAACATAGCTTATGTTCCCTCATTGGAGGGACCTTGACGAGCTCTTGCCATTGAAGTGTCTTAACCCTTTACCCAACGCAGACGATATCAAAATTTATTATTTTAAATACCATTTTTTAAAATGTATCCAAAAATGTCAACAAAACCATATCATGTGACCCCTCATTGGAATGAGCTCGATGAGCTCGTTCCAAAGAGGGGTCACATGATATGGTTTTGTTGACATTTTTGAAAAATAATATTTTTTCAGCTGCTGAATTTGCATATTTTGCGGGTGGATGTGGTCGATTCGTTCGGTAAAGGGTTAAGCTATGTTTTAGAGGCAAATATGATTTTTTTAGTTATGCTTATACGGCATGTACTTATCTTATCACGACTCGGTTCTCAGGCTTTAATAATCACCAAATTTACTTCTAAGTCGGCAGATTTGTCCACTCGCATCTTCTAAATGATGTTCTGCTAATATCACTCATGAACGCTGCGACAGAGGGCGGGTCCCGCCTCATATTACAAGAGTTTGTATTGCTGAGAGAGTAGACGCAAAAACAGTTGGGAATTTCATTCTCCATTCGGAATCATAGACATATCGCCCCCTGAGTTCCAATGTGTTCTATGTGCCAGGAGGCACATAAAACACATAGGAACTCAGGGGACGATATCCGAACAGTTCTACTCCCAAAGACACCATTTAAATTTCAATAGTGTTTTTCCATTTTTTGCATCCAAAACATAGCTTATGTTCCCTCATTGGAGGGACCTTGACGAGCTCTTGCCATTGAAGTGTCTTAACCCTTTACCCAACGCAGACGATATCAAAATTTATTATTTTAAATACGATTTTTTAAAATGTTTCCAAAAATGTCAACAAAACCATATCATGTGACCCCTCATTGGAACGAGCTCGATGAGCTCGTTCCAAAGAGGGGTCACATGATATGGTTTTGTTGACATTTTTGAAAAATAATATTTTTTCAGCTGCTAAATTTGCATATTTTGCGGGTGGATGTGGTCGATTCGTTCGGTAAAGGGTTAAGCTATGTTTTAGAGGCAAATATGATTTTTTTTTAGTTATTCAACAATTCTTTTAGCAAGTGTCGTCTGCTGGTCGTGTTTGGTAAACGGTTAAATTTTATTCATTGTAGGAGGATGTTATTCATTCAAAGGCGAGTGCAATTTGATGTCAAATGATAAGATGCAAGAATGAATCTATTTTGGAATATTACACAAATTTGAGTGCTATTCTTTGAGTACAAATGTGCAATACATTGCACCTAAAATAAACAACCACTATATCAAAAATGCACTAAAAGTAAAGAGAAAAATTGCACACAAAAAATCGAAAAGTTGGCGAGCTGGCAAGAAAAACCCAAACCTCATTTCCGTTGAATTATTACGTGATAGCTTAAAAAATGATTCCACAAACAAAAATCTTGATATATTTTTTATGATTAATGCAAAAGTATAAAAAGAGTTATAAAAGATGCTTGCAATTACCTGCATGTTGCATAGAAAGGCGAATAATCACTGCACGTCTGCAGAATCGGTACTTTATTAAGCAGATGCTTCAAACACGGTAATGTGGGCTCTGTACACCGTTGCCAGAATGGTTGTATTAAACTGAAGTAACTGTATTGGTCTCAAATGGTATTCGATGCATTTTGTGGTAGATTGTTGAAGTTTTGTGCAATATGCCAATAACATGACTTTCAAGTGGAGGGTGTTACGGTTTATTAACGGCCCGACAGGAATGAGTAACAACCAAAGGGCCCATTAACAGCCCGAGACGAAGTCAAGGGCTGTTAACGGCCCGAGGGCTGTTAATCATTTCTGGAGGGCCCTTAATAAACAGGGACGCCCAACAGAATCTTGTTATTACTAATATTACCACTTCTAAAATGGTTAAATTCAAAGATTCTTCATCAACTACAGACAACTTGACACAAGACAAAAGTCAAAACACGCGTGTCGTCTGTTTTTTTTATAAACAAAACGTCACGTGCTCATTTAAATATTCATTTACATACTCATTTGAATATATTTTGTTCGCCTCGAAAATATGACATGAAAGACTGGCCTCCTCCGCCTGAAAACTTTACAACTCAAAACTTGTAAAGAGCAATTTACACTCACCTGAACTCTTCCAAATCTATTAATTCATGACCAAATGGTGAAAGTTCACAAAAATGTGATATTCATTACATTTATACGCGCGTTTGAAACTTCAATCGGAGACGAGGCGCTTTCGAAATAATTATCTGGAGTTAACCAGGTTAACACACAACTTCCGGTTTGAGGCTGCGCATTATACACTTTTACCGTAAAGATAAAATCGTTTTAATCTGCAAGAGAACGCCCTGTGAAGTGGTAATAATTTAATATAAAACGATCGAGTCAGGAGATAACTAAAACCCCATTAAATTGGAAATGTCTTCCCCACTTCTCTCCACTACATTGGCCACCCTTTATCCAGTGCTGGAAATCAACAAAATTGACGGGTGCAGTTTTAAGCTCCTGTGAAGCTAGAGACGAGAGTAAATTGCACCCGTAAAATGTTAAAGGAGGAATTTTTGAGAGAATACTGTCAGCAAACATCAGCCACTTTAAATGTGTAATGACCTGCTGAACTATGACTGTAACTTCCCATTGGCCACATGGTGTAGATCTCTCGAAAAAACACACATTTATATGCCCTCACAGTATATAAGTGTTCCACAATATTTTTCAACAAGTGCATTTTTTAGCTCCCGTAAAACAGAAAACACGGGTGCTGACGGGAGCAATTGCCTTTGCTCCCGTCTCATTTCCAGGACAGCCTTTATCAAAAGGTAGTTCCCTTGAAGCCACTTGCTAGAATCCCAAAGTCGTAAAATATTTCATTCAGGGCTTGGTATGGACACTATATGGTAGGCGAGTCGGATCACTGTCAGGGCCATTGAAGTTGTAGCTGATCATAACCTCTGGATTCGAAAGGCGACTTTCAGTCGATTTAACCAACTTAACTCCTAAGAAACGAGCACGTGTGCACTGTATACAAAATGGCCATTCAGTAAACTGTTGCTTTTCGCTTGAGATGGAGGCTTGGGATTTCTCATTTACAAGCTCGTTGCAATGAGGAGTTTCAAACTATGGTTTGGTGGCAAAGATAAAAACAAACACCAGTTATTGAAAAAGCCGTTCCCACTATCACCTGCAAATTGTACTGAGGGAGAGATTCTGTTCGAAATGTTTGTTATAACAAATGACACACAACGGCTTTTCAAATATCATCTTTGGCCTCTCCAAAACTGGCTAGGGCACTCCTATTATAGAATCCTGGCTATGCGCCTGCTATGAAGAACGTTACTGCCATCAGTATGTCCAGGGACACCTGAAGCACAGAGACAGAAGGGGCAGCTGCCCTCCCATCCTTCAGACCACGGTGGCTAGAGGGGGCAGACAATGCACTTCCCAGGTTCGTTACTCAATTTATTTCAATGATTTATTCTCGAAGTAATGCTAAGATACACCACAAATCCGTTCTGGGAACTTTCAAAATTCAGTCGAGGAGATCAGATAAAAGGAGGTGCCCCATCCCTGTAGGGGGGGGGGGATCTCCTCTCAAACTCCCCCATCTTGGGTCAGCGGTCTTCGAGGCACGCATGCTTCGGAATGTCATGGTGGGGCTGCTAGAGCGATAAATGCCCTTTTCCCAAGGTCTGACCCCCATGTCCTCAAGTGCTTCCGGCGCCCCTGAGTATGTCTCCGGATATGAAGAGAGATCTGCGTCATGGCAGGGGGTTAGAAACACGGAATGTGGTCTGTGTGCTAACAAGCGTTGTTTGAGACTTTGATGACGCAGCATCTGGAGATTAATTCGCAATCTTGTGGTTATCTGTTTCATGTGCAGCGCAGGGCTGTGATTGGAATGTAGTTTTTGACAATAAATGCTCTTGAAGAATGAAATTTCTGCTCCGTTAATTAAAAGTTACTTCATGTTTAACATACTGGCTCCGCCGATAAAGAAAACTCTTGACTAGGGTCAAGCAAATGTTAAACAACTCTCTTTGAAATAAAATGAAGTCAGAAGTATCTGTAACGAGGGCCTGCGGATGTTATCTATTCTTCACATATACGAGATGTTTATCGTGTTTAAATGCCGTTGATATTTTAGGTTCGTCCAACATTTAGGTTAAGCATTTTCAAGAAAATGACACCTTTTGCCAGGATTTCCAGGTTATCCACCCATTTCAGATAACCAATGCATTATATATACAGGGACGCCCGAAGCACGGGGGCAGCATTCCTCCCTTCCTCGGATCACGGGGCGAGAGGGGTCTGACAATGTCGTTCCCAGGTTAGTCACTCCATTTTTTTCAGTGATATAAATCTAAAATACACCCTAAATCCGTTCTGGAAATTTTTAAACTTCAATGGAGGAGTTTGAGAGGAGGTGTCCCCTCCCGATGGCTCCTCTCAAAACCCCACATCTCGGGCCTTCGGCCTTCGAGACATGCATGATTCGGCATGTCATGGTGGGGCTGCTAGTGCGAGTAAATGCCCTTTTCCCGTGTCTGACCCCCCCCCCCCCCCCGCCCTGAAGTGCATCCGATACCCTTGCATATTTATTGTTTGCCATTTCAACAATTCAGTCTTCCGAAGAACAATGTTTGTATTGTTATCGACTTGGAATGTTACATGTTTGTTTGTTTGCTTATTTGGATTTAACGCCACTTTTGAAAGCTAGGGTTATGTCGTGTTGGGCAGTTTTACAGGTTGGAGAAGTCTGAGTAGCCGGAGAGAACCACCGGGCAGCGGCAAGTAGCAGTCGGACTCTCCATATGTTGCGCAAAGACACAACGCAGTTGACGAGGGTCAGGGTGGAGCCGTCGACCTTTCGATCTCAAGTCCGATGCTCTAACCAATGAGCCACTGCATCCCTGGAATGATGCATAAGGGTTTGTAAGAAGAGGGCCGAAAACCCAAGCCTTCTTTTCCTAATTTCTTACGAGTACAGAGATAAACGTTTTTTGATAGAGGATATCTAGTGATTCTAAAACACTAGATTTTCTTCTTATTATACGCCTTTTCTAAGAATTTGATCATTCCTATCGATAATTTCACTCTATTCAACCTTGAATTGATGCATGAAAGTAAACAGTCGATGCGCATTGATACTCAGAAGTGATTTGATCGATACTCGGAACAGGTTGCGTCTTACGATCTGATTTAGCTGGCGGGTTTCATGCATCAATTCAAGGTGAATACGTGTTGAGTTATTGCTGGAAATGATCGGAATCCACTCAAAAACGCTGATTTTTTTTTTCATTATACGTGTTTAGAACAAACTGATCATTTCCAGTGATACTTTGACTCGTATGCATCTTGAAGTGATGCTTTGAAAGCCGCCATTTTGATTGATACCGTGAAATTGAAAATTTCTACATATTCACAGTGTGAGATACGATTTCTATCGTTCCGCAATTTTTTCGATAATCTTTCGTTGAGCGTATAATAAAATCATCTATAACGAGCTACCTCTGGAGTGCTTGTTAATGCTTTCTCCAGAGTAGGTGACACTGCGTTAACCGTTCAACGATGGTTGATGCGGTGGAGCTTTGTCCACACAACTGCTGCTAGATTCAGCATTGAGTATTAACTTTTAACCCGCTGAGTATTTTAAAAGTATTTTCCATCAAATCTAGTCATGGCTGCTGTGAAGCAGCCATGACTAGATTTGATGGAAAATTCAATACAATGTAATTAAAAAAAACACTGAACAAAAAAGTTAACATAATTTACGGGTGAAAATTTGGTTAAATGTGAACAATTTATTCTTATTTTAGAGACAGGAGATTTCCTGTCCCAGTCAGGAATATAAACCACCATCAAGGAGTTAAGTAAAATGGACGCTATATGCGATGCGAGCGTTCTGAGCTTTGCGATAGATTAATTACTTGACAACGACAAAGCATCTCATTTTGCAATTTTAACACAACGTTTTGGTTCTGCTTTTGAGTTGCTGTAGAACAAAGACAATAATCACCTAAACGTAGCCCGGTGGCAGATATGAAATATATCTCACGTGATCTTCCTTTCCTCTGATTGGCTGAGAGGTAATATACTGTTTCAGGTAGTTTTACCTGCAGTCGTTTCTAAAAATGTTCATGCACTGTATACTTTATGTACATAGCCACAGAATATTCTAGGACCTTGACTGACGGACACAACGCACCATCTTAAGAGAATTTTTTCCAGAATTCTGCTTCATTAAGCCCCACAAAGAAGATCTTCTGTTTCTCAGGCTATTTTTTTGTAAAATTGCATGTAGCCAGGCGGCTTTTTATTCTATTTTTTTATTTTTGTTATTATTTCTGTGCCATCAAAAGTTCATGTTCTTGGTGTCTTTTAGGCCTCGTAATCTACAGAATAACATGGATGGAGGTGTATTTCGTTCCTTGAGTGCAGGAAGGCTTTGAAATGCTAAAGTATTGCAAAGCCTTGTTGCACTGAAGGGACAAATTTATCAATTTTATTAACTTGGGGAAAGTATAAGACATACGTCGCCTGAGTGCTAAAATGTTCTATGTCCCATAGGGGACATAGAACATTCTAGCACTCAGGCGACGCATAAACCATTTCATTTAATTTTGATTTTTTCGAGTTTGCATTGGTTATAAAAAGAGAGCATGCGACAGCTAAAGGGACCATGCGGGGAGGCCCGAGATTTTCAACTTTTGGGGCCTTATTTCTAAGTTTAAAAATGAAAATGCGTGTCTTGTTCAAGGTCGTTGCAATAGACGGAGCACATAGGATTGGAATAGTGATGGGTAGCAAGATTCTTTCTCGGTTTGTTTGATATTATATAACAATTATTCGTCGTTGACTATGCTAATAAAAGAGTGTCCTCGAAGAGGAATAGTCCACTCGCCTGTGGCGCTTAGACGTTTTTCCTCGAGGACTACTATTTTGGAACAGTTAACTTCAAGCCATGCATTCATTTAGAATATAAATCACTGAAATTAATTTTGACGCAACGATTCGTTGCGTCAAAATTATATTCAATGATTTTTATATTTCTATCTGCAAATTGATTATATTTTAGTTTAGGCCTAAAAAAAGTTAAAAATATGTTTCTCATGTCATTTTGCCTGTCGCATGCTCTCTTTTTATAGCCAATGCAAACTTAAAAATGGTTTATGTCTGATATTTTTACCTAAGTTAATAAAATTTATAAATTTGCCCCGTGAGTGCAACAAGTCGTTGCAATGCTTCAGCAATCAATGAGTGAAATACACCCCCCCCCCCCCCCATGCTATTCTGTAGATTATGAAGCCCAAAACATAAAACAAACCAAGAATATGAACTTTTGATGGCAAAGAAATAATTACAAAAGTAAAAAATAAAATAAAAACGGCTCGCCCACATGCAAGTTTACCGGTCTGAGGAACAGAAGATCTACTTTGTGGGGCCTTTATCTTTGTATATCTTTCTCTATCGTTGTCCAACTTTCAGACGTTTCTTGTATCTTTCCTGGACTCTCCATGTGCTTTCTCTTTCAGAGATCTTTTGTGATGCAGCTTATGATGTTAGCTTTCGCACCTCCAGATGATGTATTGCACACTCCACTGACTGCAGGGATTCCGTTGCTCAGCTGCAACACCCATATCAGATGGACACTGGACAACATAGCTTGATTAGTATCCAAACATGTCGATTGTCAACAGCATCCCTCGCCCTCCCAACAAACCTCACCTTGTGAATTATACTAAAATTAGGAAAGACTGATGTATTGTTTTCGATAAAAATCGATAGCATTTGCAATGACTGAAGTGAGTATACCCCCCCCCCCCCCCGAGGGGAGGGGGCGGATGGGGCTTACTTAAGACAATTTGCAGCCACACTGTAGATGCCCGTTTGTGTTTCACAGGCGTGCAGCTGGCGGAGCAACAATCTGAGTGATTATTTGAGTCCTGTAAATCAGTTGTGGCGCCAAGGGGGGAGGGGGGGGGGCTAAAGCCCACCCCCCCCCCCTCGGAGATTTTTAGTCAGTCTGTCGGAGAGTCTCGTAAACCCGACTTCACGAGAAATTTCCGACAATCGAATGTACATATCTCGTCTTGTCAGTCACGAAATTCCTTAATGTCGTTCGTCAAACTGGCTTTATAGATGAATTATTTCCCGACCTTATTATAATATGTTTACTTTAACCCTTTACCTAAGGTAACGGTCAAAACCGGCCAGCGCTATTCTCAAAAATCGCCAATTAATTTTCATTATTTTTTTCATTTTTTGTCTCAAAAATATAGGCTATGACCCCTCGTTGGAACGAGCTATTCAAGAATTATTTTTGCAAGTGTCGTCTGCTTTTCAGGTTACATGTAGGTAGAGGGTTAAATAATCAACAAACATACTCAATTTGCTTATATTTTGGTTCTCCAATTTACCAATTTTCGTTTGGGAGGTCAAATGTTATAGCCCCCCCCCCCCCCTCCCTCCTGTCGGAGAGGTCAGCCCCCCTGTCGAGAAATCCCTGGCGCCACCCCTGTTGTAAATGCCCTAGTATATGAAATTCCTTTCTTCTAATTTTAAAATCGACAGAGTTGTAAGCTGTTCGGACAATCCAAGACTAAAATAATGTTAGGCACGAAAACGGAAACCTCCTCGAAAAGGTATGCACACAAAACTTGCACCAGTCTCTGGAAGGTCAAGTTTAGTCGTCCAATAAATTGAGTTATCTCCCTTACGTCAGCGTTCAATTTTTGCAAGAGACAGGGCAAAGTCTTCACTTTTGGGGTACTAAACTCTGAATCTAAAGGCTGTTTTCAAGCCTGGAAATAAGCAATATGTCATTTGCAGAATGAGATCCCAAGGGGGTGAATTTGCTGATGCTATCCCATACAGTGGGTTATAACCCCCGAATTTATCCTCTGGGTACCTCCTGCTGTTTAGTCTTAAGACAATTCATTCAGACTGAGGTTCACCGAGGGTACATTTAGTAATGCTACCCTGCTCTGCAGGGTAGCATCACCAAATTCACCCTCTGGAGATCTAATTCTGCAGATGCTCCAGTTGGCCTGAGCATTAATGCTTCCCCTGGGTAGACCCTGAGTCTTCACATTCACTACGGCACTAGGAAAAATGAAGTGGGGCGACAAATATTTTGTCTTCCCCAACTTCATTTGGCCTGGCCGCATCCCTGTCCCCCATATAATTTTCAGGTTATCTAATAAGTTTTATTAACGGGGAAATAGTGTACTTCGCATTGATCAGTTTTCTTGAGCCCCAGTCAACAGTGACGCAAAAGTAAAATCTTTCAATTTCACGTTATTTTGGGAAGTCCACCATTGAAAACCAATCCTTACTCCAACTTGGCTGTCTTGCAGAATTTGGGGGTAGCCAGAAAGTTGGAGCCCTGCGAAGCATTGAAATTCGATTCGATTCGATTCGAAATCGTCGCGATGATTTGATTCAACTCACTTCGAGTGCTGCTAATCTGAAAATATTCGAATCGTCCAAATATTCTTCAAATTCACCAAGTGTCTCATCTGCATGGCACTCTTCTATCACCTGTCGAGGACCTGTTTAACCCTTTACCTAACATGAAAAACAGACGACACTTGCAAACAAAATTCTTGATTAACTAATTTTTTTCATTTTTTGTCTCAAAAGCATAGGTTATGACCCCTCATTTGAACGAGCTCGACGAGCTCGTTCCAAAGAGGGGTCATAACCTATATTTTTGAGACAAAAAATGAAAAAAATAATGAAAAGTAATTGTCGATTTTATGTGAATAGCGCTGGCCGGTTTTGGCCATTGCAAGAGACAAGATTCCGCTTTCGAAACAATTTTTCATCAGTTTCTGGAATATTCAGGGGGCGCGGTGGCTCAGTAGGTATAGGTGCAGGTTGCAAGCTGAGAGATCCACGGTTCAAATCCCACCTGCGGCAACCGCGTTGTGTCCTTGGGCAAGACACTTCACCCCCATTGCCCACGTGGGGGCACGGTGGCGTTGTGTACTAAGGCGTACTGAACGTCGATCGTGAACTTGTCTTCAATCAATGCTAACCCTGCTTGTGTGGAGTTAGTATAATGGGGAGCCTGACAGTTGCTCGCCGTTGCTCGGTGGTTCTCTTCGGGTACTCCGGCTTCCTCCACCGACACTAGGTGACCCTGGCACTCGAAAGTGTCATTAAAACCCCAATAAACAAATAAATAATTATTCTGGAATATTCCGTTTTGTGATGTACCTGGTCAAACAGACGTGTCACTGCTGAGTGCAATACTTTGGCGGAGTCTTCAATATTTATGGTTGTAAGAAGGCGCATGCAGTATCTGAAGATGGAGTGCAGTGTGATTCGATTCAACATCCTCGTCCTGATGCCATTCGACAAGATATGCAGGGCCCAGATACAAGCTTCTTCGTTGCCGAAGGACACAACACAGATGCCGAGCGTCAGGATCGAACCAACGATCTTTCGATCTCAGGTCCAATGTTCTAACCAATGAGTCACCGCGTTTCCCAACCAAAAAGCACATTTGGTGTTCATGGACCACCGGGTAGTCTATCCGCTGGGTCGTGAATAGCAAATGTGCTTGTCCTTAGTTCCACGATTGTTGTGTTTTCAACGTCTCGCGATATAATAGGGACGTTGAGAAATGTACTAGAAAAGCACACAAGGAATGCGACCTACGTGTAAGAACGCTCTCTAAGAACGCATCTCATTGACGTTAGATTGATAGATAGTTTAATGAGAATAACGTCCACATGAGACAGATGTCAGGAAATAATTATACAATAACATGATTTTGTAGGGCGATATGGTTCATTAATGGCCCAGCAGGAATTATTAACAGCCCAAGGGACTATTAGCGGCCCGAGACGAAGTCGAGGGCCGCTAATAGGCCCGAGGGCTGTTAATAATTCCTGCTGGGCCGTTAATGAACCATATCGCCCTACAAAATCATGTTATTATCATTATTACCACCTCACTATGAATGACACACTTAGCTTGAATAGACAGAAATAGCTTTAGTATGTTGATATGATCATGTAAACTTTAAAGAAACTGATTCTGAATTCAACAATTCATTAAGTTCCACTGCAGAAATTTTTTAAAGTGACATATTTTACTTCTTTTCTGCAGCCAATCTTCAAACTTTTTCACACCATATTTTGTTGCATTTGAAGTGTTTGTGGGAAACGCAGCATTTCAAGAAAATTCAATTCATTTTCATCAAGAGAGCTTGATTGTAATATTTTGCCAGTTTGTAAATTTTCAGAACGTGTTTGTCGTCTGTTTGTTTGCAAACAACAATCACGTGACTGTCAGCTGACACCTCCCCCCATCCGATACCTCGAAACGAAGCGAGACATAAACAAAGTATGAGGATTACGCTTAGAAAATAAAAAAGAAACAGAACACACTCACCTGATTAGGCCTATTGAAAAACAATCTACAAACTATTCTAAATTTTGCGGAAACCTTACTGGGAAGTTACAGAAGTAATGCAAAACATGATTTCGGTTATTTGCGAAAATCTTTCCACAACGGAAGTTCAGAGGAGAAATGTAAATCCGAACCCGGGCGGCGGGCAATAATAAATTTCATTTTTATTATTGCCCGCGGCCCGGATCACGGCAAAAATACATCAACTGAAGGCCCGCATTTTCATCATTAACGGTCTAAGTAACGCCCGCTAAAATGGTAATAATAATAATTAACAATATGAAGATAATCATACATTTCAGTATATTATTAGTTACACAGTTTGTTGTGGCCTAATATGGTATATATGGTGTCAGTTAATTTCATATTGGACGATACCGAATATGGGATTAACTTACACCATATATACCATATTAGGCCACCAACAAACTGTGTAACGAATATATCTTACTGACTGCTGCATCGATACACAGAACTAATAACAACAGCGATCAAAATTAAATGAGAGAATTCTCACAATGTGTTCACGTGTCTTTGCCTTGTTACAATTTATGGGAGAGTGCCTACAGGCACTCTCCCATAAATTGTAACAAGGCAAATTCATACATACCAAACAGTTACATTTCGAAGGCAACATGACACACATCCACAGAATATGAAGCCTTTTAAGTTGCCTAACCTGCACTTCAGACCAAATATGGGCTTCCAACACTCAATCTTTCAACTTGAAGCATTTATCGGCTGCCGCCATTTTGAATAATCAATGAACAAAGGGGAGATTACCCATGGCTGTCAGCGTATATTGATGTTGACAGACAGTAGTTTTATATGCAGTCTGCATGTGACGTCTTTGAACCAATGGAATTCCCAGATACTTGTAGGAGGTAAGATATATTACTATTTACATGTATATAATCAACACTTATCAGGTGAATTATTTCTTTTTCGATGAAATGATCTAACCATGCTGCAGATGACCTTGATGCATGTATCACTTCTCTTGTTACTCATACATATGAATTTGTGTTTGTCGCTCATGTTTGTAAAGTTTTTGATTTAGTTTCCCAATTCCCGCGAAATATTGTTTTCGGAGTTCAGTATATATTGGACATCTCTTGATGAAATGCCCTTCTGTTTCGAGTTCTGAATTACACGTTTTCCAAATCCTTTCATTAAACGGTACTTTGGGTTGCTTGTGTCGCCCTTTCTCAATTTCCAATAAATGGTTACTAATTCGTAATTCACAGAAGAGTTTTCTCAAGTCCATATCTTTAACATTTATCAAATAGGATTCTAATTCATAATCAGATTTAAATTCTCTATATGTTTTTAGTTTGTTCTTTCCACTTGGCCTATCATCATCAAACATGTCTGCCATGAAATTAGAAATATAGTTATTCTCCAGTTTAATGATGATGTTATCTACCATAAAAGAATGTGTATTATCGTTATTCATTATCTCGCTTACCATTGGTATATCGAATTTATTTGACAATTTCTCCGGAATGGTAAAATCACTGCATATTGCCACAGCCTTGGATGTTAGCGATTCTTTATTAGTTACATGAAGTTTTCAAGTGTATTTAACAGCGCGAGTCAATGGTTCAATTACAACTGGATATCTACCTAGTTCCGCGCGCACTGCATGATTCGACGACCTTTATTTACACCTTATGCATATTTACAAAATTTACGGTGTACCGTTTCACATGACACGCTATCAATTCTGTTTAAGTTCATCGCTACCATATAGAGCTGTAGGTTAACCGAAACCGAACCGAGGTTTTTAGTTTTTTAAAAAAACCGAAACCGAAACCGTCGACATCCCGTAATCTAAGGTTTTTCGTTTTTTATTAAATACACTCTTGCTGCAGAAATTTACAGAATGTAGCCATCCCAGAGTAGTGAGAGTACCCAGACACTGCCAATGGCAGTGTCTGGGTACTCTCACTACTCTGGGAAGGCTACATTCTGTGAATTTCCGACATTTCAGTTTAGTTGTGTTTGCAGCTTTCCTCAAGTTGCGTGTAGGTGTCAGACCTCGAAAAATGGCCAAGCGAAATAAAAGTTCTGTATATTTAGGTAATTATTATATTGGCCTTCCTGATTCTTCATGTATTATATAGCTTATTTCGGGCATTCACCGAGTTTCACTCAATTTCACTACCATTCAGTTATGATTCCGGACATAAGAATGAGTTTTATTGAATTTTTACTTGGCCTCATGAACAAACCGAAAACCGAACCGAACCGAGGTTTTACTCCACCTAAAAAACCAAAACCGAACAAGAAATTTAAAAACCTACAGCTCTACTACCATACAACATGGCAGGTTTGATTAGTTTATCTAATAATTTTATCCACGTTTCAGTCGATGATATATAATGATCCCGTAAAGATTTTACCAAGGAAAATAATGCTTTCATGCCTTTACGTGCCATTTCCATTTGGGCCTTCTTGAACGACCCATCCACGGAAAGCTTTATACCCAAGTAAGGATATTCATTAACGACACCAACACCAGTAAATGATGTGACTGAAATGCTTCGACACAACAGTGTCACGCAAGAAAGTAAACAGACCGCCGAAGGTAATGTTTTTCTATAAAAATCTAAGCGTCCTTCACTTAATTCCACCTTAACCCTTTACCTAACATGAAAAGCAGACGACCCTTGCAAAAAAAATTCTTGAATAACTATTTTTTTTTCATTTTTTGTCTCAAAAACATAGGTTATGACCCCTCATTGGAACGAGCTCGACGAGCTCGTTCCAATGAGGGGTCATAACCTATGTTTTTGAGACAAAAAATAATTAAAATTAATAGGCGATTTTTGAGAATAGCGCTGGCCGGTTTTGGTCGTTACGTTGGGTAAAGGGTTAATCGTGGTATAAGTACAGAACATAACTCAGATAGAGTACGGAGGTAAGGAAACAACGACCCTTCGCGGCTGGGGGTCTTTCCTATATTTTAGTCGTGTCTACGGCGCTCGTGAAACGCTTAAAAACTCCAACTCGGGTCTGCTTCCTGTCCCTCCTACCCCACCCTCGTTGGCTTCTGTCTTAACCCTTTACCTGACACGAATTTCAGACGACACGTGCAAACAACATTTTTGGATAACTATTTTTTTTTTAATATTTTGCGTCAAAAACATAGCTTATCACCCCTCATTGGAACGAGCTCAACGAGCTCGTTCCAATAAGGGGTCTTAAGCTAGGTTTTTGAGACAAAAAATGAAAAAATAACTAAAATTGACTAGCGATTTCTGTGAAAAGCGCTGGCCGGTTTTGGTCGTTACGTTGGGTAAATATGACGTACATAGCGTGTGTTATATCGCTAGTTAGATATACCCCAATTTACCGCACATTTTTTTAATAAATGTTTTGAGAAAAGGGATAAAGCATTGAAGCGATGTGAATTCCGTTTTCTTCAATGGGTGACCTTGACATTTCTAAAATGTTGTGCAGAACATTTGCCAGAAACCCACCCTTTCCAACTATTCCGTCAATGCATGTCTTCAGCTTGCTTCTAATCAGAGAATTATGTGTGGCCACGTGTCATAACTTTTTCCCACCATTGAGCAATTTATATTTCTTCTGTCTTAAAACATTTTTTAATTAGGAAACCATGATATGGTTACAGAAACAAACACAAACACGTCAATTATCACTTTTTTAGACTTTAGACGTAGCATGTGATATATTAATAACTCACAGACTTTTTGACAGAAATTAAATCAGAAAGTTTTTGTTCCGAAAGAAGTACAGACTGTTTTATCAATAAAATTCGCCACCCTTCCTAAGTGCTTCAGTATTATTTAATAATGAATTGTGAAATTTAATTACCCACCCCTGCAAGGGGGAGGCCACCAAAAATTTGCAAGACGTGACGTGGGGGTGGGTGGGTCTCTTGAGTGCGCCAAAAATGTGCATTTCCAACTTGCGCAATTTTTTGAATTTTTAAAAAATATATCAATATATCAGCTAATATATACCATCATTTGTGTTTCAAACCTTAAAGATGATGTTGTACATCACTCTCTTAACATAAATACAACATCAGGAGGCTTTATATGTCAGAATATTGGGCTTAAACTGGGAAAATGTCACACGTTAGTTGGGGGGTGGGTGTCTTGTTCGAAATGTAGAAAATGTGCAGACAATATTTTGGGAACAATTCAAATGAAAATTTGTTCCCGTATATGTACACCTGCTCTGGCCAAGCCTGATAATGAACAGCTTGTCATTTGTAGATTGGGGCCCACAGCAGCCCACAGAGGTTTAAATTGGTGGTACCAGTTTAACCCTTTACCTGAGATGAAAAGCAGACGACACTTGCCAAAAAATGATTGAATAACTAATTTGTTTCATTTTTTGTCTCAAAAACATAGGTTATGACCCCTCATTGGAACGAGCTCGAAGAGCTCGTTCCAATGAGGGGTCATAACCTATGTTTTTGAGACAAAAAATGAAAAAATAATAAAAATTAATTGGCGATTTTTTAGGATAGCGCTGGCCGGTTTTTGCCGTTACGTTGGGTAAAGGGTTAAGAACATTATGAAAACCCCCTAAAGACAGCTGTGCCTACTAAAATTATAAGCTTATTTTGATTTTAATGGGAGAATGGGGGTGGGTGTCTGAGAAGGGTAGTGGAAAATTTGCACGTAGTGGGTTGGTGGGTGTAAAAAGGAGCCGAATAAAAAATAGGACGTCACGTCTTGCAAATTTTTAGTGCCCCCCCCCCCCTTGACCCCTGCAGGAAATATGCGCCAAGAGGGACTTTTCGTGTAGACTGAAGATCCCTGCTAACAGCAGTTGAGAAAAGCGAGGCACAATCTTGGCGCCATGGGGTGCATCCCATAAAATATATATTAGTATCAGAAGAGTGAATTGCGAAACCTCTTTTCCAAATTTTCCGAGTGTCATGGAATCAAGAAAAGACGCTAGTTTCATTGCAGCTAACACTGTGGCTTAGAAGCCGTGGAGGTAAGGGGGTATCCCCCCACCCCCGAAGATATAAAAAAAAGTTGCCAAACATACACTCTAAAAGCTCTGGGTACTCTGTGATACCAAAAGTGGTACTCAACTTGTCCCGTGTGGGGTACCAAAATTATGGTATTCCAGGAAACCAAAACATTGTTGGTACTCCAAGAAACCAAACTGTAATGGTACTTTGAGGAACCAAAACTGTCTGGTACTTCGTTTTGGTTCTCTAGAAAACCAAAAGTTTGGTACTTTATTATGGTTCTGCAGAGAACTGAACTCAAGTAATTATCCTATGGTGCTCCAAGAAACCAAAAGTTTGGTACTTACCCCTCCCCCATCCCTTTCATGTACACAGCATATACATGGGAGGGGTAGGCTCAAATATTGCTTCATTGAGGGACCCAAAGAACCGGACCGAAGCATGAAAAGCTGCAGAAGTACCAGCCTCCATCACGGGCCGGGATACATTTACTATGTAGATAACACCACAAATCATGTCGCCGCGAAAACAATGAAAGAAGAAAAAATGAGTTATGCAGTTATGCTGTTCCTTTAATAACCTTCAACAGATATTAAAGGCATACACTGCAACTAACATAAATCAAATACAGTTTGCACCAAGTCATCCAACCCGCTTCCTATATATGAGCCATTCAATCGCGTTTCCAAGGTCACAGGCTTCGACCGAAATCGCCATTGTTGATACAGACGACGCGCGCGCTTGGCGCCAAGTTGCTCACGTGGTGGATATGCAGGGGATGTAACTCCCGTTTATCGACAGTCTGGTGTTCCACAACCATCCATTTGGTATTATACGTGCAAAATATAGGGGAGGCTATCAATATTCGGTGTTTTAGGTATCTCATATGCTGGTGGTACTCTAGAATACCAAAATGTATTGTTTTTTTTAGAGTGTAGGATTAATCTTCCAATTTAAACATTCTTCCATCATCATGTTCGGCACGCATATGTTGAGTTTCTTTGACGAATATATCACTGCAAGACCGTTTATATTAACAAGTATCATAGAACACAAAACGCAGTGATTTCTCTTCTGCGTGTCGTTTCGCCACAAAGTTTCCGTGGCATTATTCAATAAGGGGGTGGGTGGGGGAGGGGGTGGGTATAAATAATCCTGTTTGAAACCACCGTGAAAGTCACCAAATTGCTTGTTTTAACAATACATTTTGAAAAACTTTCCCGGGAACCAACCCCATTCACCCCCCCCCCCCTCCCCGCCCACCCCGGGGACACCGCTTCTCGCGCTCTACCCGGGCGATGCGGGTGCACCCGCTTCGCACGGGGCAGAGCACGAGAGGGTTTGTTCTCTCTTGTTGCATCGTGACGGATACCGTTGTTCGCCCACAAGAAAGTACCCCCCACCCTTCAATATTATTTCATTCGCCCGAAAGAACGGTATCGCGAGACGGAGGCGCGCAGGGACGTCGTGGGAAAGCCCCTTTCGACCCTCTTTAACAGTATAAGATCTTGCAGCTACATGTCTGGGCGTGGTGAAGGAGGAAAAGGATCGGGTACTCGGCGGATGTCCCAGGTAAGATGATCAAGGCGAGTGCTGGCTTGTCTTTGTGATGGTCGTTGACTGAACCCTCGGATGAGGACCAGAGCGAGAGGGGGTCCTCTCACAAAGGTGGTACCTCTCCCCGGGGGCGCTGTGATGATAAGTTTCGGGCAAGTAGAGTCTGCCACTTAGAAGAGTAGTCAAGATGAGGTTAAAGGCTATCATTGGCAAGTACAGTCTGCCTCAGGCGGTCGGTGGAAATTGTAGTTGAGTCGTTGTCCTGGATAGCAGTTGAGAGGATCGTTGGATCGTGAAAGAAAAACAACAACGGCCCCTTTCGGGGACCACCCGTAGATAGACCCGAACTTCCCTGGTTCGGGGGCAGGCCTGCATTTGTACCTAGTTGGCCGGGTCAGAATGCACACCAGGGGCATACAAAAAGGGGTAGAAGCGGGGCGCAGGACCAACGCTCGCCTCCCTGGAGGTGGATGACCACTTCTAGGGATCGAGCGAAGGATGTTCAGAGTCCATAGCGGTTACGGTGTTCCATATTTCCATAGCGGTTATTAGGGTGCTGCAGACCGAAAAGGAAAACATCTCTGTGACCTGCTAAAAGAAAAATGCAGGGTTAGTTGATTTTAAGATAGACAAAAGTATGTGGTTACATTTTTGATGGTTGTCGATCGGTGGGTGCAGTTCATACAAATCCTATGTCTTGTTTTAGTTTTCCCGGATTTTTGTTTTTCAGGTAAAGATTGGAGGGAGGGGGAGGCCTTTACAAAAGCACCACACCCGGGGGTGTTTCCTGCCCTTGCCTCCTCCTGATTTAGCTGAGTCGGTGAAGACAGCCCTTACTGGTAGATGGTCACAGCTGAGCCGTTTTTGCTGCCTGTTTTTCACTTTCTTTTTCCCAGTTTTTGTTTATTTTTAGACATTAAATTTTAGTGATTTCGCTGAGTCGGTGAAGACAGCCCATCCTGGTAGATGGTCACAGCTAAGCCGATTTTACTGCCTGTTTATTCGCCTTCTTTTATCCGGTCGAAATAGGAGGGAGGGGGCATGCCTTAACAAAGAGCCACACCCGAGGATGTTTCCTGCCATTACCTCCGCGGTTTGGTTCCTACTTACAAGGTGGTTAGATTAAATTTGGGCGTTTTGGGGTTTTTGTCGGCTTTCGCAAATGTCCTGTAGTTCTGAGATTAGTTGGCTGTCGGCGAGCCGGTCGTGATTTTTCGCAGCTAGGGAGGCAAGGCGGTCCTTAATGGGGATGTCGGCTCTGTCGTGGAGTATTTTGACAGGTGTATCCCAGGGAGCACGGAGGACGACCTTGAGCGCGTGATTTTGGACCTTTTGGAGTTTCCCCATATTTGTTTGATTTAGGTCTGTTGGATAATAGCCCCATACTCGAGTACAGGTCGCACAAAGTCTTTGTATAAGTGCGAGTCACTCGATCGAGCAATTGCTCTAAAGCACATTTGCTCGATGGGATTCGAGTCGTTCTAGCAGTATGTGCGAGTCACTCGAGTAAGACGGAATCCCACTTATGGAATTCCTTTTTTTTGGAATCCCTATAGAATCCCCTTTTAGGATATGTCTGTGGCTACAGAATCCCTTTTTGGTCGTATGTGCTTATGTGCTAGTGCACAATGTGTCACACTGTACTTTTTCACATAAGCACATATTGGCACATCCAGCATGTGCCTATGTGCTAGGGCACAATGTGTCACATTGTGCTTTTTCACATAAGCACATATTGGCACATCGATCATGTGCCTGTGTGCTACCTGTAATGTGTATAATAGAACATAAACATATTTTGGGGCGTCAGAATAAATAGAACAAAAAAGGCGTAACATAGCTTTTAGATACATGGGTAGAAACCGAGGATTTACTGGGAAATCAGAGCCAAGTAAACAATTGTCGGGTCTATTTTGGGCAATTAGATGTACGCTAGTTCAATCGAACTTACCCCTAGTGCCCCCTCGGTACTATAGCAATACGCGCTACTATTAAAATCTAAGGTATGGCGGTCATAAAAAATAGGCCGATGAAATCGTCAGATGTGTACCCATACGCGCAACTAGTAGAAAGCTGTATGACGGAGGGCCACCACGGATGCCGACATTATGTACACCATACAAGGTATGGGTACATATAGAAATGGATTGGAGGAGTGTCTAATTTGATGGATAAAGGGTTAATATCACCGGATCAAATTATCAGATTTACATAAAAAACTATAGAGCACAGCACATCAGTAACCTGAATAGATATATAAAGTAACATGACAATCGGATTGATATTTTTGGAGTTATCTCATGCCAAAGGGATTGGAGGAATTTTCAATTTGAAGGATAAAGGGTTAATATCTCCGGATCAAATTATCAGATTAACACCAAAAACTATACAGCTCGGCACATCAGTAACCTGAACTTACCTGAACACAATTATAAAGTAACTTGACAATCCAAGCAATATTTTTCAAGTTATCAAATGCCAAAGGGATTGGAGGAATTTTCAATTTGAAGGATAAAGGGTTAATATCTCAGGATTAAAATAACAGATTTACACCAAAAACTATACAGCTCGGTACATCAGTAACCTGAACACAAATATAAAGTAACTTTGACAATCCAAGCAATATTTTTCAAGTTATCGAATGCCAAAGGGATTGGAGGAATTTTCAATTTGAAGGATAAAGGATTAATATCTCAGGATTAAATTATCAGATTTACACCAATAACTATACAGCTCGGCACATCAGTAACCTGAATACAAATATAAAGTAACTTGACAATCCAAGTAATATTTTTCAAGTTATCGAATGCCAAAGGGATTGGAGGAATTTTCAATTTGAAGGATAAAGGGTTAATATCTCAGGATCAAAATAACGGATTTACACCAAAAACTATACAGCTCGGCACATCAGTAACCTGAATACAAATATAAAGTAACCTGACAATCCAAGTAATATTTTTCAAGTTATCGAATGCCAAAGGGATTGGAGGAATTTTCAATTTGAAGGATAAAGGGTTAATATCTCAGGATCAAAATAACAGATTTACACCAAAAACTATACAGCTCGGCACATCAGTAACCTGAACACAAAAATAAAGTAACTTGACAATCCAAGCAATATTTTTCAAGTTATCGAATGCCATAGGGATTGGAGGAATTTTCAATTTGAAGGATAAAGGGTTAATATCTCGGGATCAAATTATCAGATTTACACCAAAAACTATACAGCTCGGTAAATCAGAAACCTGAACACAAATGTAAAGTAACTAGACAATCCAAGCAATATTTTTCAAGCTATCGAATGCCAAAAGGATTGGAGGAATTTTCAATTTGAAGGATAAAGGGTTAATATCTCAGGATCAAATTATCCGATTTACACCAAAAACTATACAGCTCGGCACATCAGTAACCTGAACACATATGTAAAGTAACTTGACAATCCAAGCAATATTTTTCAAGTTATCGAATGCCAAAGAAACGGATACGGACGCCGGACGGACAGACGGACAGACGGACGGACGGACGGACGGACGGACAAAGGATGGACGAACGACGGATGGTCACCCCGGATGCCAGCATTATGTGTACCATACATAGTATGGGTACACATAAAAAAGGATTCTGGGGGAAATCCGTATCTAATAAAAGTCATTTCGGTTTTTAGTGTGGATTTTGGTGATTTGGAGGATTGTCGGGTTGTTTGTGGTAATTAGATTTACTCCTATTCAATCGAACACACCCTCCGAACATAGGTTTTAGATCACATAGCAACAACGTGCTACCATAGAAACCAAGATGGCCTCCAGTATTACAAAATGGATGACGGAAACACGTATCACCCTAACAACACGCGCATGCGCACTAACACCATGTATCACTATGGGGATGACGTCACAACATGGCCGCTCACGCGGGTTACCATGACAACATAAAATGGCGCCACTGGGTCACGTGACATGACGTCACTTCCGAGGTCATCCACCGAGGTCATCCAAACTAGAGGTGAAACGTGCGAGACATACTACTATCGTATCTTACGAAAGTTCGTCAGTATTAAAGGTTTATGTTTCAACAATTTCGCGTCGCTTCTGATGTCTTACACTTTGCTTACTATTTATTTGTTTTATGGGGGTTTAACGACACTTTCGACTGCCATGTTCACGGTGTGTTTTCAAGGAGTACCCGGAGAGAACCACCGAGCAGCGGCTAGTAATGTCCGACTCCTCAATGTTCCAACTCCGCACAAGCAGGATAAACATTGGTTGAAGCAAGAGCACCATCGACGTGCTGTACGCCTTCTTACACAGTGTCACTATGCCCCCACGTGGGCAATCGGGATTACGCGCCTTATTGGTGTTTAGGATTAGATATTTCTGCTCAGTGGCTAATCGTGACCGCGACATTGAGATAAAGTCAAGTTTAGTCAATATCCAAGTTGCCCATTGTAGAGGACTTCCACCCCAAGCGTTGGCGACCGGGTCCTATTTTACCAGTAAAGCAAACTTTATTTACCACGGCAAAGAAGCACTGCTTTACTTCCAGGGGTTCCCTGAGTACACGTTGCATATTGCATTGTTTTGTTTTTTTTACAAGCAAAAGTTAAGAGATGATATTTTTCAAACTGGCGGCTTATTGTTCCTTCAACCAAAGCATATTTTCAACAACTTTTAATTTTTTAAACAAATTCCGATTTCCAAGTATTTTTAAGGGCCTGGTATTTCAGTTTTAAAATTCGAGCACTTTTAACCCTGATCTGCCCGTACAACCATATACTGCCCATTTTTATGTTGCTCTGAAAAAATTGTCCCAAATGTATTCTTTTCTGTGAATTCAACTTCAAGTGATGAATGCTTTTACCATGACAGTGTTTTTACTTCATTGTTGGCTGCCTGTACTGGCAGACAACAACAATGTAAAAACACTGTTAAGATTTATTTATTTATTAGGGTTTATCGAAACTTTAACAGCCAAGGTCATATCGGGTCGGTGACAGTTTTACGGGAGGAGGAAGCCGGAGTACCCGCAGAGAACCACTGAGCAACGACGAGCAGCTGCCAGCTCCCCGCTATCGTAACTCCGCACTGCAGCACAGGCAGGGGTAGATTGGTTGAAGACATGCGCACTATCGACGTGCAGTGCGCCTTAGTGCACGGCGTCATCATGCCCCCATGCGAACAATCGGGGTTAAGAGCCTTGCTCAAGTACACAACGAGGGAGTCCGAATCGATCGCTCAGATGGTCACCCATCCGAGGACTAACCGGATCGACGTTGCTTAACTTCGGTGATCTGACGAGAACCGGTTACCACCACGCCCCCCCACACCCCACACACACACACTGTTAAGATACCTGCTGCTGTGTACATGTATATACGATAGTTAAAAACGTAAAATTAATCTGTGTACTCACGGGTTGTCCCTATCTTGGATCTATACGTACCCGTGCTTATTGTCGCTTCCAGAATGTCTCTGTTCTAGTCGGGCGACAGAAGTGTTGAGCGCATAAATTTGTGCGTGAAGAAAAAATTGGTAGTGGACGAGCAGACGATAAAAAGAGCAAAAAATCTGAAGCGAGGCTCGGTAATAATTTAATCCAACATCTCGACAGAGATGTTGGTTTAAATTATTACTGAACCTCCCAACAAACCAGGATGGTTTCGCCCATTTCGCCACTGACAGCATTAACGAAAGTGATACATTCCAGAGCGCCTGTATTGAAAGGGTTAAGTCTAAGAAATTTATTAGATGCATTCTTGCATCATTATTGGAATTCTTGTGCAGAAGTATTATTATACACGAATTTCAAAAATGTGACCGTTGACTTGCTTTTTATGATTGTTAGAGACAGGGGTACGAAAAGGCCAAGGTATTGTTCACTTTAGACGAAAACAAATCGACAGACATCTTGATTAGCAATCGTTTCCAATCACCTGAAAAAGTTTCTTGGTCACAATCTATTATGTTTTTCAAGACACAATAGCGTGTCAGAACACTGCAAATGGACCAAGGCCATGAAATTAAAAGAGGAAATCAGACATTCTAGAGCAAGCGTTGGGTGGCAGTATTTCTGTACAACTGTATAATATAACATGCCAGTTTACTATCAAACGAACAGGTAATTAACCATTTGAACCCTGGTGGTAGTTTCCATATCAAGTCAACTGTAGCAATTGGAAGAGTCCATATTTATTATATGGGGGTAGACCAACTAATATTTTCAACGCGCAGCCTCAAGGCTGCACGTTGAAAATATATAGTGGTCTAACCCACAAATTCAGTTAGTAGCCACCCCACTTAATGAAATTATGACGTATCATGTTCCTGGGCCGAAAAATCGGCCTCTAGGGTACACAGGATTAAAGGGACAATTGCATCAGAAAAGTTATCTCTCCTTCTGAAGTTTTATCCATGTTCCCTTCATTCGGGCGTCACTGGGATTCGATTCCTATATTATATCCGGTTTAGAACAGTGAATGTCCACCAAGAACATCTTGATAAATCAAGGAATTTTAAAATCCGTGCCTCTGTAAACCCTTAAAGGTCTCAGTAATTTTCGGACTTTCTTCTACACCACACCTTGTGTGTCTAGAAGCTTAGCGATGATCTGTATTAAAGTCTTGGCTGGCAGCCAAGGCTCGACTAGAAACCACCGCCCAGATAATTTGATTATTGTGCTGAAGACATTTTTGTGATTGTAGGCCTATGTTGTAGGACTTCTCACCCCGTTAGTCAAAGTCGTATAAAGGTTTTCAACGGTTAACAGCCTAATTCATTATATAAAAGGCAAGAGGTGCACATCAGAATTAGCGACTACCTATCGTAAGTGGTTAATACTTGTAAAAAGATAACCCCACCCCTTAAACTTGTTCTCGTCGCTCTCGTCATATTTGCACTTCTAATGTGCCTAATCCCATCTCTTCCTCCAAGAGATGAAAGAACTCCCCGAACATTGCCCATCGATGACTTCAAGGAGTTCACGGAGAAGGGATTCTTCGCGATCAGAAGGTCAGACAATTTCTAGGGGGATTCATTCCCACCGAACCATAGAGCTGTGTCTTATGGGATCTTCAATGTAGCTGGTGGTCCTACACGTGGTAGGAGAATGGCGGGGAGCACTATTGCGAAATGGATTCACGCCCTTCCCCTCTGTCTGCCGATATGCAATGTTCTTGAAAACTTTATGTCCACACTGATCATAATGATCAACACTGGGACTTTCGTAAGAGTGCGGAAGCAAATGACACCAGTGACATAAACAAATTCCTCCACTGGTTGAGAGGACAATCTCCATTCCGCAATAGAGACCTACTACAATTAGTCTTACTGTCATCTGGCATTGTGACAGACCAATCAGTCAATTATGACCAGGCCGTTTCAGTTGGTAATGGATCTGTTTTAATCCTTTACCTGACATGAAAAGCAGACGACACTTGCAAAAAAAATCTTGAAAAACTTTTTTTTTTTTCATTTTTTGTCTCAAAAACATAGGTTACGACCCCTCACTGGAACGAGCTCGACAAGATCGTTCCAACGAGGGGTCATAACCTGTGTTTTTGAGACAAAAAATGAAAAAAATAAGGAAAATTATTTGGTGATTTTTGAGAATTAGGCTGGCCGGTTTTAGCCGTTACGTTGAGTAAAGGGTTAAGGGTTATAGGGAAACCATTCAGCAACATCAAGCTACGCCGTACAGACACTGTCAAGTCAAACGCGCCAATGGCTAATTCTGTCACAGTGCGTGAAGATGAAGTGGTAGTCGATCTCAAGTATGAGCTTGCACCAAAGCCGCCGTCACTGTTTGATTCTGGTGAAATTGGAAAGACACAGAAGAGCCTCCTTGGCAAAATACTCAAGTCGCATGCCACTGAACGGGAAGACCTTCCAAGAAGCCGTTTTAGTGATAGATGTTGGGTTTCTGATGAGAGCAGTCGTGTGGCCCAAACAGTCATCGCATGGAGATATGTCCACCAGATGTTCAAACTATATAACGAAACATTTTGGATCCAGTACCATTTCTGTATTTGATGGCTATGAATGTCAACAAATGATATAGTAATCGTGCAGAGGTAACGGCAAATATCAACATCTCGCCTGACCTGTCAGTAACCACACCCAGTTTGATTTTTGGCCAGTCGTCGGAACAAAACACAACTAATCCGTCTGTTCATGCAAGAATTTGCCCACATCGGTGTCCAATCGAAGCAAGCAAACGCAGATGCTAATGTTCTGATTGCAGCACCGGACTTGGCTCAGAAGGAGGACACGAATGTCATAGTTGTTGGAACAGACACCGACTTACTTGCTCTTCCAGTGGCTTGCTATCATGCAGAGTGGAACATATACATGGTGTTCTCTGTCGCACCCAACGTCCTCTTCTCAATCGGAGAAATAATTACTCCCAAGTTGGGTTAAGTCAAAAGGAAATGTGTTGCTGGCACATCGTCCCCTGAGTTCCAATGTGTTCTATGTGCCAGTAGGTTGCCAGAGGCACGTCAGTATAGTAGGCACGCCAGTAGGCACATAGAACACATTGTAACTCAAGAGAAGACATGCTATCGGCAGTTGTGACACAACTTTCGCCTTGGGAAAAAGAATGTCTTCAGCTTCATGGTCTCTGAACTTGCTGGAGATTTACAAAAGTGCATCAATTCATTCACGACACTTGGCAGCACAACTCAAAAGATTGCCTCGTCGGGGAGAGAATTCGGTTGGTGTGAAACGGAGCGAGAAAGTTCGCTTCAATCGACCATTACCAATACGTTTATTAAAAGCGTTCGGTTAGCCATAACTAAGCTGAATAGGTGCATTCAACTTGCTTCCTTTCCACCAACCCATTGTACAGCACACCAGCATGCCTTTCGAACATACCTACAGATTCATGAGTGGTTAGGGTACTCGCTGTCCAACAGAGTGGAGCTGGTCGATGATCAATTGGGTTCTTAGATCAAAACAGCCCTTCGCACCTGAAAATCTCTTGAACTTGGTCAGTTGTTGGTGTAAGAAAGTGGTGTAGACGTGAACCGGATTGTGAAGGTGTAATCTGAATTCTTATAGAATCACCTATCCAACCGGCACTTCTGAAATAGTCGAAGTTGATGAACAACCAGTGATTAATTGGACACCCTTGAATATTCGCAGTTCAGTGTTTCGGCTCTCGTCTGTTTCCTGCTATGAGTTGTGTTTTTACGATCAAGTCACCTCAATGGATCAACTCCTAAAGTCGAGTTTGCTCACACATTCCATATTGTACCACAGGGACTCATATTGACGTTCGACAAATAGTGAACAGGAAAAGTCTAACTTAAGCAGTCGTTTCTGTGTTATCTGTCTATTCAGGCAGGTGACATTTCATTAGAAATGCTTGTCTAAAAGTCTTCATACATTTTCATGTCCATTAACCCTTTACGCAACATAACGACCAAAACCAACCAGCGCTATTCTCAAAAATCACAAATTAATTTTCATTATTTTTTCATTTTTGTCTCAAAAACATAGGTTATGACCCCTCGTTGGAACGAGCTCGTCGAGCTCGTTCCTACGAGGGGTCATAACCTATGTTTTTGAGACAAAAAATGAAAAAAATTTGTTATTCAAGATTTTTTTTCATGTTAGGTAAAGGGTTAAACGCTCCCTTCAAACTATCCTCAGGAATGTACGAGTTATAACTTTGAAGCAACCTCAGAAACAAAGGACTTTTCCGTCGAATGCACAATATTTTTCAACAAAAGGACGTTCAAGGTTTCAAGGACCACAATAAACCCTGCTATTTGATGACGGCAGCGAGAGCTGGGAGGTTTTGATTCTTCAGATTCGGTTTCGGTTCGGTGTTTCTATCTGTGAAGAACAGATAGTACACAACACTTTAGACTTCTTTTCTTGGAAAAAATCTGTAATAGTTTGTGCGTGACTACTTACCACAAGGGGCGCGGTGGCTCAGTGGTAGACTGTTGGACTTCTATGCCAGAGGTCCCGAGTTCGATCCCCGTGCGGGACGACCCGCGTTGTGTCCTTGGGCAAGGCACTTTATCCGGTTGCCTACATGGGCGCACGATGGCGCTGTGTACTAAGGCGTACTGCACGTCGGTGGTGCACATGTCTTCAACCGCTGTAACCCTGCTTGAGCGGAGCTTGAACAGTTCGAGTTAGAATGTTGAGGAGCAGACAGTTGCTCTTCGATTCTCTCCGGGTACACCGGCTTCCTCCACCTGTAAAACTGTCACGGTCTCGATTAGCCATTGTGCATAAGTTTGTGACCTTAAACACTAATAAATAAATAAATAAATAAATAAATAAATACTTACCAGAAAAAGCCCTGTGCACGTTAAACTACGTTTCTCCAGTGAGTTCTGCCTAACTTTCATTTAATCATTCTTAGGGGCTCTAGAGGATCAGTTGCTAAGCCTATTCGAACAGAAAGAAGGCCCATAAATCAGGATCAGATAGTAAATAACACTTTAGGCTCCTTAACCCTTATTTATTTATTTATTTATTTACTGGTGTTTAAGGTCACATATTTCTGCACAATGGCTAATCATGACCACGACAGTTTTACGGCTGGAGAAAGCCGGAGTACCCGGAGAGAACCACCGAGCAACTGCCAGCTCCCCAACATACTAACTCCACACAAGCAGGGTTAGCATTGGTCGAAGACAGGTGCACCATCGACGTGCAGTACGCCTTAGTACACAGCGTCACCATGCCCCCACGTGGGCAATGGGAGTGAAGTGTCTTGCCCAAGGACACAACGCGGTTGTCGCAGGTGGGATTCGAACCGAGGCCCTCTCGGCTTGCAGCCTGCACCTCTACCAACCGAGCCACCGCGCCCCTCCTTAACCCTTTACCTAACATGAAAAGCAGACGACACTTGCAAACAAAATTCTTGAATAACTAATTTTTTTCATATTTTGTCTCAAAAACAGGTTATGACCCCTCATTGGAACGAGCTCAACGAGCTCGTTCCAAAGAGGGGTCATAACCTGTGTTTTTGAGACAAAAAATATAAAAAAAAAAATAAAATTAATTGGCGAATTTTTTGTGAATAGCGCTGGCCGATTTTTTCCATTACGTTGGGTAAAGGGTTAACTTGGAAAAAATCTGCTATAGTTTGAACGTCACCACTCACCACAAAAGCCCTGTGTGTTAGTATCTTCACTTATCTTTGACCATTCTTAGGGGCTCTAGAGGATCAGTTGCTAAACCTATTTAATCAGAAACAAGGCCCATAAATCAGGGTAACAAAGGAAGGAATAAAGTTCAGCTAATCGATGTCGTGTTCTCATTGTCGCATTTCTCCCTTATTGAATCGTACGGGGGAGTCCGGTGGACGAGTCAATAAAGGAGAAAAGTGGCAATGAGAACACGACGTATCCGCCCCCTTGCCGGAGAGATAAAGCGACGAGAGTCCATTGTGGCAACTAGTCCAGTTCCCTCCCAGTAAGGTAGGGTCCTGCGAATATTCGAGATTCGATTCGATATCGATACCATACATATGCTTCGAGATCGATCCCGAATCAGTCTCAGGATTCGATTTTTTCGAATCTCTCGTACTAACTTCAATTTGTTACATTTCCAACAAAAATAGGATAAAACTGTCATTAGAAAATTCATTCATGTAGGCTCAATTCCTATTTATTTGAGTAATTGACAATGTTTAATTGTTAGGTAAGGTGTGAATTTGGCCCAGAACATTACCCATAGTTTTGGTTTTTGAAGGCTTAACTTGTTACTATTCACGTTCTTAAGAACGTGAATAGTAACAAGTTAGGCCTTCAAAAACTAAAACTATGGACAATAGGCCTAGCTGTTTCAGCGACGGTGCTACAGAGAATATTTAGTTATTGGTGTTTAAGGTGTTCACTCCGTCGCATAAGGGTCATCACAGTACAGTGTTCCGTAACTTCGGTTTGATGCAATATGAAATAACTTGTCTATTAAGATTCGATTCGATGTCGATATCAGAGACACGATTCGATTCGAGATTCGATTCGAAAAGAAATTTGTGATTCGCAGATCCCTACAGTAAGGTAGTTTGATCAGCTTTTACACAGACATAAGAAAACCGTTCGAACGGTCTTCCTGGGACTTGCAGTTCGGTTTTCCGGTTTGCCGCAAAAACCGGAATCGAATCGAACCGGAAAACCTCCAACACTTACCATACCGCAACACAAGTAAGAAGTCATGTTCAGCCAATCGTTTATGTCTATCCTGATCATTTTAGAGGAATTCCTATTTTATCAGGAAACGCTATTTATTTATTTATTGGTGTTTAAGGTCATATACTTATGCACAATAGCTAATCATGACCGTGACAGTTTTACGAGTGGAGGAAGCCGGAGTACCCGGATATAACCACCGAGCAGCAGCCAGCCAGCTCCCCAATATCGTAACTCCGCACAGCAGCACGGGCAGGGTTAGATTGGTTGAAAACATGCGTACCATTGACGCGCAGTACGCCTTAGTACATGGCGTCATTGTGCCCCCTGTGGACAGTCGGGGTTAAGTGCCTTGCCCAAGAACACAACGCGGGAGACCGAATTGATCGCCCAGACGGTCACCCATCCGAGATCGACGTTGCTAACTTCGGTGATCTGACGAGAACCGGTTACCGCAACGCCACCGCGCCATGAAACGCTATCTTGTTTTCCACGGCAAACAAGTACTCTTAAAACTCCCGGAGTTCCAATGGGGAAACAAAACAATCAAGTGTTATTACCAATAGCAAAGAGATTAAATTCGAGTATATATTACACGTTGAACCACCTGTTAGTAGATTCTTTGGAAAAAAAACTCGAAATGACAAGGAATCACTGGTAATGTAATTTGCGGGTTTGTTTTTAACACACCTGAAAACTGAAATAATATATCAGTAAGAGTAACCACACCATTGGATGACATCCAAATTATTCCACCAAGGAGTAATTACTGATAATGAAACACAATGACTTTTCTATGAAGTGATGGCATAAAAACATTGACAAATTAGATTTTTCTCCTTCAGGAAATTATCTAGCAACTTGGTTAATCAAGTTATTAGCCCTTTACCCAATGCATACAATATCGGAATGTTATTTTTATTTCTATTTCCCGGGTGGGAGCGCGGTGGCTCAGTGGTAGACTGTTGGACTTCTATGCTAGAGGTCCAGAGTTCGATCCCCG
The DNA here is from genome assembly GCA_031216915.1 of Pictodentalium vernedei. Taxonomy (NCBI): domain Eukaryota; kingdom Metazoa; phylum Mollusca; class Scaphopoda; order Dentaliida; family Dentaliidae; genus Pictodentalium; species Pictodentalium vernedei. The sequence goes on along the minus strand of CM062289.1, from coordinate 427,779,796 downwards.
TCCGGGACGACCAGCGTTGTGTCCTTGGGCAAGGCACTTTATCCCGGTTGTCTACATTGGGGCACGATGACGCCGTGTACTAATGCGTACTGCACGCAGATGGTGCACATGTCTTCAACCGTTGTAACCCTGCTTGAGTGGATCTTGAAGACTTAAAATGCTGAGGAGCTGACAGTTGCTCGTTGATTCTCTCCGGCTTCCTCCACCCGTAAAACTGTCACTGTCACGATTTGCCATTATGCATTAGTATGTGACCTTAAACACCAATAAATAAATAAATAAATTTCCCGGATGCCATAGAATTAAGAAAGGACGCTGGCATCCAGCGTCCTTTCTTAATTCTATGGCATGCCAGCGTCCTTTCTTAATTCTATGGCATGCCAGCGTCCTTTCTTAATTCTATGGCATCCGGGAAATTTAAAAAAGACAAGTGTCGCTGATTTTCTTCTGAGGTGCAGTTCGTAGAATTAAAAACTTAGATGCAACGATATGATGGGTAATTAAATAATTGAGTATTCCGTGTGTTCTGAACTGACCTCGTATATACTTGGTTAACTAGCATTCCCTGTTTTGGGGTCTGTCGGTGGCCGAGTGGTGTGAGTGGTTCAGTGAGGTTTCGCTAGGCGGTTGGTGCCGAAGGAAACTCTCTCGGCGTGGGTTCGAACCCCCGCCCTGCCATTATTTTTATTAGTTTCCTTAATTGTTCACAAAATGTTAACCAAACCATATCATGTAACCACCTCATTGAAACAAGCTTGTAGAGTGCTTTGCAATGAGGGAACAATTTGTAAGGGTTTGATAAAATTTGCAGAACTGAATAACCCTTTTACTTAACAAATCAGTATTATCATCAAACCTCTAGGCTCTGGAAGAATTTCTTACCTACAATATCATCCTAAATAACAAAAAAATCGCTCCTCAATAATTCCACCAATAAGTATTATTATTTATCTATTGACTAAAGTGATTTTTTTGATTTGATTGGTTGATAGATACGTGGTATGAGACCATATTCATTGAAACCCACGATACGTCCACCCAGCCACTGACAAATTTCCCATACCCAGTGGAAGCCTCGTTCCGAAATCTACAAATTGTCCATACCCCGTAGAAGACGCGTCATTCCAGTTTTACAGTGTACATGTATTATATTTTAATTTTTTATCTCCAAAATATGGCTCATGGCCCCTTATTGGAATGAGCTTGTCGTGTACCCTCTAATGTGGGGTTCATAAGCTATCATGTTTTTGAGACAAAAAAGAAAAAAAGAAATTCAATAATTTTTTTATACGAGTCATATCGGCATATTTTTACAAAAATTCTTTGCACAAAAATTCCACAGAAACCTGTAAAGCTCAACAATGGAAGATAAAAGATCTCATGCTGTGTGTGTTCACACATGAAATAGATTGTACTTCTAAAACGGAAAGTCAATAGATAAATTCGTTACCCTGTGTCTGATCACGTGGTACGGGTTTTTACCTACCCGAAGCCAGCCGTATCCCATTCGGCGATATGGCTGGCTTCGGGTAGGTAAAAACCCGTACCACGTGATCAGACACGGGGTAACTAATAATACTCTATAAATAACCACATTTCTATTGGCTGGATCTTATACACGTGATTGGTACTCAAAAATCCATGTACACCGGTTTTCCAGTGAATATCAACTTTCTAAATGTAGCTTTTGGAAATCCCCTCTCTTGTTCTATTTCAATCGACGTTATCTCTATAGCATTGTTTATTTTTATGTTATTCTGCAGATGATAACTAGTTTATTGTTAAATAAAAGTATTTCTGGTCGATATAATTGAACTTTTAATTGACAAAAAGAAGATTTTTTTTAGGATGGTGTATATAATAAAACAGTTATGGACTAACTCCTCGGTCAATATAAGGGTTTTAGGTTCATATCACATCATATTCACCACCACAAAAGTCTTTAATTGTGTATTACAGCACAAGCTATGGATGGATCTATTGCCCGATCACAAAAGTATAAGATACTCGGGCGCAATAATTTACTTCCAACACCACTGACTACCTACCCTCAACCATTGGCTAATCCACAATAAAAATTGGGCTGGACCCCCCTAAACCTTGAGCTGGACCACCCTCACACTAGGCCTGTTTGTCCGATTTTGAATTGTAACCCTCCCAATTTTAGGTTGTATATGTTTTATGGTTTACTGGCCCAAAAATGGAATTGGAATTCCTGTCAACCAAATTAATTAGTTTGACCCAGCCGAGTTAAATTGTTCAGTCAATTTGACTCTCGCACTAAACGATCATATTTATGAATGAAGCCTCCGTTTCGAGGCTTTTTAATTATTTATTTATTTATTTATTGGTGTTTAACCCTTTAACCAACGCAGACGATATTAAAATTTATAATTTTAAATATCATTTTTAAAATTTTTTCAAAAACTTTCAACAAAACCATATCATGTGACCCCTCGTTGGAACGAGCTCGACGAGCTCGTTCCAAAGAGGGGTCACATGATATGGTTTTGTTAAAAAAAATTTAAAAATAGTATTTTTTCAGCTGCTGAATTTGCATATTACGCGGGCGGATGTGGCCGATTCGTTGGGTAAAGGGTTAAAGTCACATATTTCTGCCAGTGGCTAATCGTGACCGCAGCAGAGAGAAAAACTCAAGTTTAGTCAATTGTTAATACCCATGTTTTCCATTTTAAAGGACTTTCACCCCAAGCATTGATGACTTGGTCCTATTTTACCAGTAAAACAAAGCATGTTTAACACAGTAAATATGCATTGCTTCACTTCCCGGGGTTCCCACGGGGGCATTTCAAGGCTTTCTGAAGAATTGTTTGGGGGGAAGGGGGGGGGGGATGGGGCATCAGCAAATCCGCCTAGGGCTGGAATAATCACACAATTGTATGAAATGGGGCAACCCAAACAGGGTTACTTTCAACTTTTTCAGCACCCTTTTACCGGCAACACATTGTCTGATTTTTCTGCAAATGAAAGACCAAGTTATATTGATAAAGTGTTAACCCTCTGAAACCCGGTAGAGTCAATATTCGTTGGGGGAAATCAAACAATATTTTCAACGTGCAGCCCAAATCAATGTTCAGGGAAGACAACTTGGTTAAATAGGTGGCAGATAAAAAAGTTTAGAATATGCGCATGTTCACTTGCTAGAAGTTTCATCGAAATCAATTCAATAATGTAGGAGGAGTTGCGCACACAAGAATCTCATTTCAAAATCATAACGAAGGGGAGATAACCTGGGTAAAATTGTAGGAGATGAAAATGTCTTGAATATGCACATGTTCCCTTGCTAGTCATAATGTTTGAGAAGTTTCATCAAAATCGGTTCAATAATGTGGGAGGAGTTGTGCAAACGAGTTCCGACGGACGGACGGACGGACGGACGTGCATGGCATCGACAACATAGCCCCCACTTCTCTGAAGTAGTGGAGGTATAAAAATGTTTTAATTACCAAAGTGTTCTCAAAATCCTACCAAATGCCTCCTCTTGAACTCTCCTCCCTATTCATCATATCGTAACATCTAATTACTCAATTCTACGAACTGCACCGGGGGCGCGGTGGCTTAGTAGGTAGAGGTGCAGACTGCAAGCCGAGAGGTCCTCGGTTCGAATCCCACCTGCGGCAACCGCGTTGTGTCCTTGGGTAAGACACTTCACCCCATTGCCCATCTGGGGGCACGGTGACGTCGTGGACTAAGGCGTACTGCACGTCGATGGTGCACTTGTCTTCAACTAATGCTAACCCTGCTGGTGTGGAGTTAGTATGTTGGGGAGCTGACAGTTGCTCGCCGTCGCTCGGCGGTTCTCTCCGGGTACTCCGGCTTCCTCCACCCGTAAAACTGTCATGGTCATGATTAGCCACAGTGCAGAAATATATGACCTTGAACCCCAATAAATATATATATATTCGAACTGCACCTCAGAAGAAATCAGCGACACTTGTCTTTTTCAAATTTCTCGGATGCCATAGAATTAAGAAAGGACCCTGGTTTTGTTTACATTGGCATGGCGGGGGTTCGAACCCACGCCGAGAGAGTTCCCTTCGGCACCAAGATGGTGCCGAAGGAAACTCTCTTGGCGTGGGTTCGAACCCCCGCCATGCCAATGTAAACAAAACCAGCGTCTTCTCCCTATGCAGGAGCTCTGATGAAAGAAGAGTTCAAGAATTTTTTATTTATTTGAATTGTTTATTTATTTATTGGGGTTTAATGACACTTTTGACAGCCAAGGTCACCTCATGTCAGACAGTTTATTTATTTATTGGTGTTTAAGGTCACATACTTCTGCACAATGGCTAATCATGACCACAACATGGCGATAAAGTCAGGATCAGTCAATCATTTATGCCCACGTTGCCTATTATAGAGGACTCGCGCCCCAAGCACTTGCGACTGGGTCCTATTTTACCAGTGCAACGGATCTTGTTTACCACAATAAACAAGCACTGCTTCGCTTCCCGGGGTTCCCGCGGGGGGGGGGGGGGTCGGACAGTTTTACGGGAGGAAGCCAGAGTATCCAAAGAGAGCCCCGGCGCAATGGCGAGCAACTGTCAGACTCCTCGACATATTAACACATAAGCAAGTTTAGCATTGGCTGAAGACAAGTGCACAATCGACGGGCTGTACGCCTTAGTACACAGCGCCACTGTGCAAGCAATCGGGATAAAGTGGCTTGCCCTAGTACACAACGCGGTTATCCCTGGTGGGGATTGAACCGTGAACTTTTTGGTTTGAAGTCCAATGCTATAACCATTGCGCCACTGGACACTCGATCAACAGCTAAAGGCTTTTGTTTAGTGCCAATGGCTGGTTGCTAGGGAGAGCCGAAGAGGAGCCACGGGACAGTGTTTGTCATATGTGCGGGAAGTTAGTGTGTTGCCCTTACCTATAACACGAGCGGCAGACGATTTGCTAACAAATCTTTGAATAACTAATTTTTTGCGTCAAAAACATAGCTTATGAGCCCTCATTGCAATGAGGGGTCATAAGCTATGCTTTTTGAGACAAAAAATGAAAAAATAATGAAAACTGAATGGTAATTTCTGTGAATAGAGCTGGTTGGTTTCAGCCGTTCCGTAGGGTTAAAACGTAATATTTCTGAAACTGTCGAGTGAAGACAGTCTTCATAGAAAATCAAAATCCCTGAATGTACAAAACTTTTATCGGAAATTACTTAATTCAGGGAAAACCCTGAAAACTTTCATCCTTGATTGCAAAGAAAAATCAACACACTGAATGGTCTAACAGTTTAATTCACCACATGTTACACTGGAACAAAAGAAAAAATACAACTTGATTCTGTAGAATCATATATTCATTACTGAAATAATGGAATCCTGTTAACTGGTAGAGTGCTGGAAGCCCATATTTGGGCTTTATTCTGAAGTGTAGGTACTGCAACTTAAAGGCTTCAAATTCATTGTCTGTGCTTCATATTATCTTTGAAGTGATATTATTTACTCTGTTAGGTTTTGCCTTGTTACAATTTATAGGAGAGTGCCCACGGGCATGCCTCACACAGCCCACAGGCACTCTCCTATAAATTGTAACAAGGCAAAGACATGGGAACAAATTTTGGTGGCCAAAAATAATTTAGCACTCTACCAGTTAATTGAACAGCCACTCTGTCAGATAAAAATATTCAATTAACAGAATACAATTAAACGGAATTGGGTCATATTCCTATTATTTACTGATCGTATCGTGTCGGTGACAGTTTTACGGGTGGAGGAAGTCGGAGTACCCAGCGAGAACCACCGAGCAACGACGAGCAGATGCCAGCTCCCCAACATCGTAACTCCACACTGCAGCACAGGCAGGGTTAGATTGTTTGAAAACATGCGCACCATCGACGTGCAATACGCCTTAGTACACGGCGTCATCGTGCCCCCATGTGGACAATCGGGGTTAAGTGCCATCCCCAAGGACACAACGCGGGAGTCCGAATTGATCGCTCAGACGGTCACCCATCCAAGGACTAGCTGGGATCGATGTTGCTTATATCTATTTATTTACTGGTGTTTAGGGTCACATATTTTTGCACAATGGCTGATCATGACCACAACATGAGTATCAACTCAAGACCAGGGGTGAGCGTTAATAAGCCATGTTGCCCATTTTAGAGAGGGTTCGCACCTCCCAAGCATTGGTGACTGGGTCCTATTTTACCAGTAAAACAGAGCCTGTTTACCGCAGTGAATATGCACTGCTTCAATTCCCGGGGTTCCCGCGGGGATCGACGTTGCTTAACTTCGGTGATCTGACGAGAACCGATTACCGCAACGCCACAGCGCCCCCACACAAGCAGTTAGCATTGATTGAAGACAGGTGCACCATCGACGTGCAGTACATGTTAGTACACAGCAGCAGTGCCCCCCCCCCCCACCACCACCCACACGTGGGCAATCAGGATTAAGTGCCTTTCGCAAGGACACAATGCAGTTACCCTAGCCAGGGATCGAACCATGCACCTTTTGGTTTAAAGTCCAATGCAATAACCAGTGAGCCACCACTCTCTCGTTCATTCTCCTATTTTCCAGTTATAAAATGAACATTTATTCTGTTGTATATTGTTTGCCTAAGCTCATTGCGCTCTGTCAAACAAGATATAATAGATTAAATGCCTATACAGTGGAACCCTGTTAATTGAATAGACACATTGCCAATGAAAATTACTCAATTAACAGGAGTATTTAATTATCAGGGACTGTTTCACTTCCCAGTATTCCAGTGATAAACTTAGCATTTATTCTATTATATCTTGTTTGACAGAGCTCCATGAGCTCTGTCACTCAAGATATAATAGATTAAATGCCTGTATTGGATATACTGAGGCCAAATAGGTCTATAAACAAAGGAAAACTAGGGAAAGTCAGGGTAATTTCTTGACAGATTACAAGATTTTTTATTCAATTAACAGAAGTTTACTCCAGAACATATATTCAATTAACAGGTCAAGTTTGTACTGGAGGTATGGTAAATGATTTTGTGTTGGGAAATTCTATTCAATTAACAGGGTTACTCAGTAAAGAGATATCCAATTAAGTGAGCTCCACTGTACTGGATATATTGAGGCCAACAATGACTGTCAATGCAGGGAATTCAGTGGGGGTCAGAGTACTTCTTTGACAAATTACAAGATTTTTTATTCAATTAACAGGAGACAAATGCAGTTAAAAGGTCAAATTTGTACTGAAGGTATGGTAAATGGTTTGGTATTTGCAAGTTATATACATTCAACAGAGTTATTAAATTAAAAGATATATAATTACATGGGCTCCACTGTACTTAATGCTCCACCTAACACAAAGGCTATAAATGGCTCGACCTATTCACAAAATTCAAATTTGATTATTTTCTCAATTTTTGTCTAAAATAATTTCTTATGATCGCTTATTGGAACAAGCTTATTGAGCTTGTTCAATGAGGGATAATAAGATATGTTTCTTAGTCAAAAACGAAAATTTTTAGCTTCTACGTCTCAGGTAAAGGATTAACCCTTTACCCAACGCAGATGATATCAAAATTTATTATTTTAAATATCATTTTTTTCAATTTTTCAAAAAATTTCAGCAAAACCATACCATGTGACCCCTCGTTGGAATGAGCTCGTTCCAACGAGAGGTCACATGATATGATTTTGTTGAAATTTTTTGAAAAAATAATATTTTTTCAACTGCTGAATTTGCATATTACGCGGGTGGATGCGGGTGATGCGTTAGGTAAAGGGTTAACACACTGTGCTATAGTAATTTTGGTAGTCAATTTCTGCAGCAATAACTATTTAGTTACAATTTGAACGCAGTCTCAAATAAATAATAAGATATAAATATATTACAACATTTATTTATTTATTTATTGGTGTTTAAGGTCACTTTCCATATCTCTAGCAATATTGTGACCACAACATGCAGTATGGCCGCAGTGTACTGGTCACTTTCCACGGGTGGGCAATATTTCCACGGAGACAATAATATTAGATTCCAATTATTAATTATAGGAATAATCATCAAAAATTGAATTAATCAAGCAACAACAACCCGGTGCTTCATTAATTAAAGTTTTGCTACTGCTGATTTTTATTACCTGGTAAACGCATGCGTGGAAATCAGTGCCCACACATGGATTACGACCAGTTCACGGAGACTGTACTGTAGGTATGAAGTCAATTTTAGCCAATCGTTTATTCCTAACACTGCAACAAATTTTGTTAGTGTTTACATGAATATAAAGCATATATCCAATGAATATAAAGGATTTTATCAACTTTATTATATGCTTAACAATAGATTAACAAAAAAATACCAGAAAGATAGAAATTGTACCCTCCACTGTGAAGATATAGAAATTTTCCATTTCATGGTATCAATCAAAATGGTGGCTTTCGAAGCATCACGTCAAGGTGAAAACAAGTCAAATTATCACAGGAAATGATCAATTTCTTCTAAAAACGTAAAATGAAACGAAAATTTAGTATTTTTGAGTGGTTACCGATCATTTCCAGCAATAATTCAACACATATTCACCTTGAATTGATGCATGAAACCCGCCAGCTGAATCAGATTGCAAGACGTTACCTGTTCCTAGTATCAATCAAATCACTTCCGCGTATCAATGCACATCAGTTGTTTACTTGCATGCATCAATTCTAGGTTGAAACGAGTGGAATTATAGATAGGAATGATCAGATGTATAATAAGGGAAAATCTAGTGTTTTTGGGTGGATACCGAAAATTATCTCCTTCATGTCCGCGACAAATGGCTATTTTCGCTTGCGCAAGCTCATGAGATAATTTTTGGTACAGTAAAACCTGTCTTGAGAGACCAATGTCATGAGAGACCACCTGTCTTGAGAGACCACTGTGGCCATGTACCGTTTGGTTTCACTCTATAATGGACCTGTCATGAGAGACCACCTGTCATGAGAGACCACAAAACTGTGGGAAAACCTCAGTTTTTCACCTGTTTTGAGAGACCAGAAAATCAATTTTTGGCAATTTCAGAGTATTAAAATCAATAAACAGGTTGAGGGTTAGATTTTTTTGTGGTCTGAGTTTGTCTGTATAAATTTTTTTATTAAAAATTATTGGAGAGTGCCTATTGGCACTCTCCAATAATTTGTAATAAAACAAATTTATACAGACAAAATATTTGTGTTTGACTGAAGAAGAAACATGAGCAAGGGAAAAGATGGCTTTTGTTCTGGTACCTTCATTGTTGTAACTCAGCCAGTTAAGATCAATGCAGTGTGCACAGAAATCAATAGTTCAAAAATGTAACCAGGATGTCGGCCCAACAGTGAAGTTTTTCAGTTTATGTACTTTTATCTATAATTTATTAAACAATGCCTTTGTATTTGTATTAAAACTGAATTAAAATAAAACAATAATAAAAAGAATTTGAAAAATCGGTTCTTCTTCATTTCTGCAACAAATATTCTCTGGTTGGTCATTCACTGACTAGCAAAAACATCAGACCTGTAATGAGAGACCACCTGTCTTAAGAGACCCCTTTTGCTTGGCAAAAGGGATGGTCTCTCAAGACAGGTTCTACTGTATCCACTCAAAAACTCTAGATAGCCTCTATATATTTACTTGTAATTTGCAAAAGATTCTCATTCCGTTTTTTACTGGTAAATTTATCAATCAGAACTTGTTCACCAATATGATCAAAAACTGCTCCACTATCCCAGGGTTCCAAATGGGGGATTATTATAATCCCTGATGGGTATGGGTGTGGGATGGGAAATTCTCACCCGAGGGCAAGATATTTGGGCCAGACACGAGGCTTGCTGAGTGTCTGGACCAAATATCTTGTCCTGAAGGTGGGATTTTCCCATCCCACACCCATACCCATCAGAGATTATTTTTCTCCCCCCACCATACAGCGGTTATGTTAGCCAGAGGTAATCGGTGGTCACGTGTTGATATAATCAACTCATTTGGTATTCGTTGTTTTGAAAAACTAATGACACCATCGGAAAGAGCATGCAAAATTGTGTATATACCAAAGGTATATACCACGAAATGAATTAGGAACGGTGGCAACTTGAGGTTTAAAGAGTTTTAGAGCATCAAACTTTGATCACACGGCATTTTGATGACATCAATATGACTTAGTTGGTAACAAGAAACTGATACGATATGCATAATGTCATAATAATGTTATAAATGTATAACGTCACGTGGGTGGGGTGGGATACATCTGTCTCTCCCTACTATCTCACCCTGGACAGACGTATCTTACACATGCAGTGGGGGAGGGGGGGGGGGGGGGGGGGGGAGGAAAATTCAAATGCATATCAAGAATTACACGAGGTATCTAATTCCTGGTTCTTAACCCTTTACCCAACACATTTTTTTTTTCCAATGAAGCCATATGATGTGACCACTCATTGGAGTGAGCTCTAAGAGCCCATTCCAATGTTAAGTTATATGATATGGTATTGTGGAAATCTTCGGAAAAGTCTTTTTTTAACTGCTCAATTTGTTAATTACGCATGCTGATGCTCCCTATTCGTTAGGTGAAGGGTTAGAAAAACACAAAGGATATTTCAGTGAAACTGTTAACACACTGTGCTATAGTAATTTTGGTAGTCAATTTCTGCAGCAATAACTATTTAGTTACAATTTGAACGCAGTCTCAAATAAATAATAAGATATAAATATATTACAACATTTATTTATTAATTGGTGTTTAAGGTCACTTTCCATATCTCTAGCAATATTGTGATCACAACATGCAGTATAGCTGCAGTGGACTGGTAACATTCCACGGGTGGGCAATATTTCCATGGAGACAATAATATTAGATTCCAAATATTAATTATAGGAATAATCATCAAAAATTGAATTAATCAAGCAACAACAACCCGGTGCTTCATTAACCCTTTACCCAACGCAGACGATATCAAAATTTATTATTTTAAATATCATTTTTTTAAATTTTTTTTTAAAATTTCAACAAAACCATATCATGTGACCCCCTCAGTGGAACGAGCTCAATGAGCTCGTTCCAATGAGGGGTCACATGATATGGTTTTGTTGAAATATTTTGAAAAATTTAATTTTTTCAACTGCTCAATTTGCATATTATGTGGGCGGATGCGGGCAATTCGTTAGGTAAAGGTATAATTAAAATCTTGCTACTGCTGATTTTTATTACCTGGTAAACGCATGCGTGGAAATCAGTGCCCACGCGTAGATTACAACCAGTTCACGGAGACGGTATTGTAGGTATGAAGTCAATTTTATCCAATCGTTTATTCCTAACATTGCAACAAATTTTGTTAGTGTTTACATGAATATAAAGCATATATCCAAATAATATAAAGGATTTTATCACTATACTGGGACTTTGCAACAGTATTCTTATTGATGATGAGTGTGATATGCAACTTTATTATATGCTTAACGATAGATTAACAAAACAAGAGGCCCCAGGGGGCCTTAGGCGCTCACCGAATGTTCCATACTGTTAAGACACAAAGTTTATCAAAAGCTATTCTTAAGGTTCTACAGAGTAAATCTATACTCTCGGTGGAGGTAAAACATCAACAGGACTGAATGGGACAATGCTGCTGATCAAATATCAAAAGATTCTGCATGATGGTTCTGAAGAAGATTGTTAAAGATTTTTTCTTAAATTGCACTAAGTAAAAATTCACACCCCCATAGTGATCCCCAATATTGAACGGGGGATTCAATTTGAGCAAACTTGAATCAGACCCATACCAAGATGCTGTATCCCAAATATCAAAAGATTCTGCCCATCGGTTCCAGAAAAGAAGATTTTTAAAGAAATTTTCTTAAATTGCACTAAGTAAAAATTCACACCCCTTTAGTGAGCCCCAATATTGATCGGGGGACTCAATTTGAACAAACTTGAATCAGACCCATACCAAGATGCTGTATACCAAATATCAAAAGATCCTGCCCACTGGTTCTGGAGAAGATTTTTTAATAATTTTTCTATAATTCATATGGTGCTATCAGAGTTATGCCCCATACATAGCCCCCAAGGGACGTGGTCATTTCATTTAAACAAACCTGAATTGTCATATAGTAATGAACATCCACATGAAGTTTCGTGAAAATCAAACCAGTGGTTTCAGAGGAGAAGTCATTTGAAAAATGTTCACGGCGACAGACGGCAAGTGATAAGTTGAGCTCTCTTCGGTGAGCTAAAAATTCCTCATATTGACTAAGTTATAATTCAGGCTCCCACAGGGAGCTCAAATATGGACCCAGGGGCTTGGCTTTAACAAACTTGAATCTCAGCCCCCTACGTATGCTACACACCACATATCAAAACATCTGTTGGATCTGAAGAAGAAGATTTTTAAAGAAAATTTCTCATTTTGAACTAAGTTACAATTCAAGTCCCCACAGTGAGCCCAAATATGGACCTAGGGACATGGCTTGAACAAACTTGAATCTCACCCCCCCCCCCCCCCCCCACCCCCCTAAGGATGCTGCATACCAAATATCAAAACATTCCGACTGCTGGATCTGAAGAAGATTTTTAAAGAAAATTCCTCATTTTTACTAAGTTATCATTCAGGCGCCCACAGTGAGCCCAAATATGGACCTAGGGACATGGCTTGAACAAACTTGAATCTCAACCCCCAAAGGATGCTGCATACCAAATATCAAAACATTCCGACTGCTGGATCTGAAGAAGATTTTTAAAGAAAATTCCTCATTTTGAACTAAGTTATAATTCGGGCTACCACATTGAGCCCAAATGTTAACCCAGGGACTTGGCTTGAACAAACTTGAATCTCACCCCCCTAAGCATGCTGCATACCCAATATCAAAAGATTCTGCCTGCTGGATCTTGAGAAGAAGATATTTAAAGAAATTTACCTGAATTGTACTAAGTTCAAATTGGGCACCCATACTGAGCCCAAATATGAACCCAGGGGGGCCGATTTGAACAAACTTGAATCAGATCCACCCCACAATGTTACATACCAAATATTAAAAGATTCTGCCTGCTGGATCTGGAGAAGAAGATTTTTAAAGAAATTTGCCTGAAATGCACTAAGTTCGAATTCAAGCTTTTATAGTGAGCCCAAATATGAATCCAGGGGGCAGATTTGAACAAACTTCAATCAGATCCACCCTACAATGTTGCATACCCAATATCAAAAGATTCTACCTGCTGGATCTTGAGAAGAAGATTTTTTAAGAAATTTGCCTGAAATGCACTAAGTTTGAATTCGGGCTTCTATACTGAGCCCAAATATGAATCCAGGGGGCCGATTTGAACAAACTTAAATCAGATCCACCCCACAATGTTGCATACCAAATATCATAAGATTCTGCCTGCTGGATCTGGAGAAGAAGATTTTTTAAGAAATGTGCCTGAAATACACTAAGTTCGAATTCGGGCTTCTATACTGAGCCCAAATGTGAATTCAGGGGGCCGATTGGAACAAACCTGAATCAGATCTATCCCACAATGTTGCATACCAAATATCAAAAGATTCTGCCTGCTGGATCTGGAGAAGAAGATTTTTTAAGAAAATTGCCTGAAATGCACTAAGTTCCAATTGGTCTTCTATAGTGAGCCTAAATATGAATCCAGGGGGCCGATTTAAACAAACTTGAATCAGACCTATGCCAAGATGCTGCATACCAAGTATCAAAAGATTCTGCCCACTGGTTCTGGAGAAGAAAATTTTTTAATAATTTTTCTATAATTCATATGGTGCTATCAGAGTTATGCCCCTTACAGAGACCCCAAAGGACATGGCCATTTCGTTTGAACAAATATGAATTGCCATATAGTAATGAACATCCACATGAAGTTTCGTGAAAATCAGACCAGTGGTTTCAGAGGAGAAGTCATTTGAAAAATGTTCACGGCGACAGGCGACGACAACGACGGACAGCAAGTGATAAGTTAAGCTCCCTTCAGTGAGCTAAAAATACCAGAAAGATAGAAATTGTACCCTCCACTGTGAAGATATAGAAATTTTCCATTTCATGGTATCAATCAAAATGGTGGCTTTCGAAGCATCACATCAAGGTGAATACAAGTCAAATTATCACAGGAAATGATCAATTTGTTCTAAAAACGTATAATGAAACGAAAATCTAGTATTTTTGAGTGGTTACCGATCATTTCCAGCAATAATTCAACACATATTCACCTTGAATTGATGCATGATATCCGTCAGCTGAATCAGATTGCAAGACGCTACCTGTTCTGAGTATCGATCAAATCACTTATGCGTATTAATGCACATCAGCTGTTTACTTGCATGCATCAATTGAAGGTTGAAAGGAGTGGAATTGTCGACAGAAATTATAGATAGGAATGATCAGATGTATAATAAAGAAAATCTAGTGTTTTTGGCTGGATACCGAAAATTATCTCCTTCATGTCCGCGACAAATGGCTATTTTCGCTTGCGCAAGCTCATGAGATAATTTTTGGTACAGTAAAACCTGTCTTGAGAGACCACTGTCATGAGAGACCACCTGTCTTGAGAGACCACTGTGGCCATGTACCGTTTGGTTTCACTCTATAATGGACCTGTCATGAGAGACCACCTGTCTTGAGAGACCACAAAACTGTGGCAAAAATTCCGTTTTTCACCTGTTTTGAGAGACCGGGAAATCAATTTTTGGCAATTTCAGAGTATTAAAATCAATAAACAGGTTGAGGGTTAGATTTTTTTGGTGGTCTGAATTTGTTATTCAAAATTTGTTTTATTAAATATTATTGGAGAGTGCCTGTTGGCACTCTCCAATAATTTGTAATAAAACAAATTTATACAGACAAAATATTTGTGTTTGACTGAAGAGGGAAAATGAGCAAGGAAAAAGATGGCTTTTGTTATGGTACCTTCATTGTTGTATAAAAATGTAACCAGGATGTCGGCCCAACAGTGAAGTTTTTCAGTTTATGTACTTTTATCTATAATTTATTAAACAATGCCTTTGTACTTGTATTAAAACTGAATTAAAATAAAACAATAATAAAAAAAATTTGAAAAATCAGTTCTCAATTTCTGCAACAAATATTCTCTCGTTAGTCATTCACTGACCAGCAAAAACATCAAACCTGTAATGAGAGAACACCTGTCTTAAGAGACCCCTTTTGCTCGGCAAAAGGGATGGTCTCTCAAGATAGGTTCTACTGTATCCACTCAAAAACTCTAGATAGCCTCTAGATATTTACTTGTAATTTGCAAAAGATTCTCATTCTATTTTTTACTGGTAAATTTATCAATCAGAACTTGTTCACCAATATGATCAGAACTGCTCCACTATCCAGGGTTCCAAATGGGGGATTATTATAATCCCTGATGGGTACGGGTGTGGGATGGGAAAATCTCACCTGAGGACAAGATATCTGGGCCAGACACGAGGCTTGCCGAGTGTCTGGACCAAATATCTTGCCCTCGGGTGAGATTTTCCCATCCCACACCCGTACCCATCAGGGATTATTTTTCTCCCCCCCCCCACCATACAGCGGTTATGTTAGCCAGAGGTAATCAGTGGTCACGTGTTGATATAATCAACTCATTTGGTATTCGTTGTTTTGAAAAACTAATGACACCATCAGAAAGAGCATGCAAAAGTTACGTATATACCAAAGGTATATACCACGAAATCAGGTAGGAACGGTGGCATCTTGAGGTTTAAAGAGTTTTAGAGCATCAAACTTTGATCACACGGCATTCTGGTGATGTCAATATGAATTAGTTGGTAACAAGAAACTGATACAATATGCATAACGTCATAATAATGTTATAAATGTATAATGTCACGTGGGTGGGGTGGGATACATCTGTCTCTCCCTGCTATCTCACCCTGGACAGACGTATGTTACGCATGCTGTGGGGGTTGAAAAAATTCAAATGCATATCGAGAATTACACGAGGTATCTAATTCCTGGTTCTTAACCCTTTACCCAACACATTTTTTTTTTTTCCAATGAAGCCATATGATGTGACCACTCATTGGAATGAGCTCTAAGAGCCCATTCCAATGTTAAGTTATATGATATGGTATTGTGGAAATCTTCAGAAAAGTCTTTTTTTAACTGCTCAATTTGTTAATTATGCTTATGCTCCCTATTCGTTAGGTGAAGGGTTAGAAAAACACAAAGGATATTTCAGTGAAACTGTTAACCCTTTACCTAACGAATCGCCCCGCATCCGCCCGCATCAGCAGTTGAAAAAATATTATTTTTCAAAAAATTTCAACAAAACCATATCATGTGACCCCTCGTTGGAACGAGCTCATTCCAACGAGGGGACACATGATATGGTTTTGTTGAAATTTTTTGAAAAATTTGAAAAAATGATATTTAAAATAATAAATTTTGAAATCGTCTGCGTTGGGTAAAGGGTCAATTGAGAGAATTGTATTTCTGTAACATTCCATGAAATGATCTGAAGCCCCTTTTCATTTAAATTTACTGAGAACAAGCAAATTCAGTGAATTCATGTCTCCTGCTGGGCAGCAGTTTCAAGGGGAATTAATGCATCCAGTGGAATATAGTTGAGTTGCAAGTGGAAGTTGTTTAGAAGAGACAAAACAGACAGTGCTTCAGACAGTGGTTATCAGATTTATTTTCATGGAGGTCACTGTCAAAGCAAGTAAAGTGATATGGAGTATAGGGAGGGTAATCACCCCTTGCCCTCAACCAAGGGTGGTTAGGGGTGCCCTTACAGGTCCATGTATCAGACTTTTCATCACATTCTTTATTTTCCTAATATGCATAATTTTTGCACGAGAACAAAACCCACATTATATGTGATGTATTGCATGTTACTAAACATTCATACACAAATTTATTCAAATCCAAACTTTCATATAGAAGTTCTGTACAAAAACTGATTACACCCAATTTCGGGCTGGTGGCCATCTTGAATTTTGGACCAATCCCCAAAACATATATTCTGGTCTCACAACAATAACAAAGATACCCAAGAAGTTTTGTGAAGATCGGTTCATAAATACGGCTTTTAGTCCGAGGTGCATTGACACACGGGGCAGTCGGACAGGCAGACAGACAGATTTTCGATACAAAATTTCCCACATTGGAACTTGACCTAGGTATTGATAAAAGTAATTCATATATGAAATTTCATCAAAATCGGTTGATTTTAAGGAAAGTTAGAGTCTGGAAACCGTCAGCCAATCAAATTTCAGCAACCTAATTAAATATGCACGGAAAATGCCCATATTCGAACTTGGACCCACAATTGATGAAAGTGATCTACTACCCAAATTTCATCGAAATCCGGTCACTGTAAGGAAAGTTAGAGTATGGAAACGAAATACACGGAAGGACGGAAGGACACCCCGAACTTAATATCTCCCGTTTTTTTCAAAAAGTGGGAGACAATAAAATTTCAGTATTTTGAGAACAAATCAGCTATAATCACCAAATCAGCACACAGTTTTTAATCCCTATAGATACTAGCCTTTTTCACCGATGCAGTTTATTTGTGGGTGAAAGGTCACTTTTTGCATCAATAGACATATCATGACCACAACATTACTATAAAATCAAATTTAACCCTTTAACAAATGCATACAATACAAAACAAAATTTATTATTTTAATTATTGTTTTTTAAAATTTAAAAAAAATTCCAACAAAACCATATGTGACGCCTCATTAGAATGAGCTCAAATAGCTTGTCACAATGAGGGAAGAAAGGGTCATATAATATGGCTTTTGAAATTTTTTTTTTAAAAATGTATTTTTTTCATCTGCTGAATTTGTAAATTACGTCAGTGGCAGATTCAATAAAGGGTCACTTAACGATTATTATCGTGTTTCCCATTTTAGAGGTCAGACACTCTGGGCACAAATTACCAGCTCCTATATTATAGCTTTAACCTTTACCCAACGTAATGCTCAAAACCGGCCAGTGCTATTCTCAGAAATCACCAATTAATTTTCATTTTATCTCAAAAACATAGGTTATAACCCCTCATTGGAACGAGCTCATCGTGCAAAAAGTTCTGTGCAAAAATCTGATTGCACCTAATTTTGTACAAAATGGCTGCCATCGGCCATCTTGAATTTCGGACCGGACCCAAAAACACTCGTTCTCGTCCCACGGTGATACCAAAGGTACCCAAAAAGTTTCGTAAAGATCGGTTCATAAATACGGCCTCTAGCCCGAGCCGTATTGGCATTTGCACTTTCAGTGCTGAAATTAACACCAAAAAACATCAAAATTAGTCTAATTTGCACAATTTACGCACGATAAAAAAACCCGTATTATATGTGATGTACCCCATGGTACTAAAAATTCATACAAAAAATTATTCAAATCAGAGCTTTCCTATGGAAGTTCTGTACAAAAAACAGATTTCTGCATCATCGGTACAAAATGGCGGCTGGCAGCCATCTTGAATTTCAGACCGCACCCAAAAACACTTGTTCTCGTCCCACGGTCATAACAAAGGTACCCAAGAAGTTTCGTAAAGATCGGTTCATAAATACGACCTCTAGCCCGAGCCATAGCCAATTGTTGACGTACGGACAGACGGACGGACGGACAGACGGACGACGGACGACAGGCCATGACAATAGCTCAAATTTGACTTCGTCAAAGTTGAGCTAAAAATTATTTATTCAAGAATTTCTTTTGCAAGTGTCTGATTTTCAAGTTAGGTAAGGGTTAAATCAGAACTTTTCTACCACAGAGCATCAGCGTGCAACCATAAGTCTCACCAACGTACCAACTCCACACAAGCAGGGTTAGGGTTAGCATTGGTTGAAATCAAGTGCCCCATCGATGTGCAGTACACCTTAGTACACAGCACCATCGTGCCCCCATGTGGGCAGTCGGGATTAAGTGCATTGCTCAGTGACACAATGCAGTTACCCCTGGCAGGGATCGAACCATGGACCTTTTGGTTCACTGTAGCCTTCATGGAGAGTATCATTTTTTCCACCGAGCCACCGTGCTCGCAGTTAATTACCTCAGAAAAAGTTTTTAAAAGTGGTATCTACCTATATCTACTTTTAAGTTCTTTCATCCTGCGGGTGAATGTTCCTGCTTATCAAGCAGTATTTTATTCACAAGCCGAGATATACTCTGGATGGCTTTTCGTAACAAAATAATAGAACGGCAAACATTTCACAACCAACATTTAATTTATTTAATCAAGGTTTCTGTACAAACATGAAAAGGGAGTTCAACACTTTTCAAGATGAAAGAAAATTAATTTGTAATTAGCCTGGAAAATAAACACGAATCTATTGTAGATCAGATTCTGCTCAATATTTATGAGCTAGCAAGTGTTTTTTTTAGAAATAACTGTTGTTTTCTTTCGGTTTATGCGATATAAACCGAAAATTTTCAGCACAAGCTTCATAACTCGTGTTGCGAGTTATGATTAAGCTTGTGCTGAAAATTTTCGGTTTATATCGCATAAACCGAAAGAAAACAACAGTTATTTCTTATAATTTAATCTGGCATTAACAGAAAAACATAACGATGTGTGTTAGAACGAAAAACATGTAATTTCTGCAAAAATACAACAGGTAAGGTAAACACGGGAAAGTGTGTCACAAAAGGTCATGTCAGTCATATATCAATTCGACGTTTCATTGGTCCGTTTCAATCAATGCCTAGCACAATGTCATCAAGTTATTTTTTGTTGATTTGGTTTGTTGGCATTCATCATTGGCAACTGTTCAGCAGAAATACGCAAAACTATTTGCTTTTGCTTGTTAAACAAAGATTGAAAGTTATCATTTGTCACCCCCCTTAAATTGATAAACTCTGCAGGATCACCGATATTGAAATTTCCATAACATTCCACAGCCACGATGAATTTAGATATTGAATTTGTGAAGCTCATAGTATTGTTTGTTTACGTTTTGATTTTCGATCGCAGACGATGGTTGTTTAGCAAGTCACGCAACAATATCATTAAAAACAATTTTTTAGTTTCCCTCAAAATTATGTTCGAATATAAGACCCTTTATTTATCTCCCTCTTTGGTGTTTCTATTAAATTATTTGTTCCCAAGAAATTATTATTTTCTCACTCACTGAAGGCGATAGGAATATCGATCGATCAGTCGGCTGACACATTGACATAAAGGTTGAGCGGGCGGGGCTTACCAGTCACTGGGTCTTCATCTCGACATTCTAAATCGTTACGTGATTTGGTTTACACAATTTTGACGAATGTCACGCGGTATGCTTTTAACCAATGACACGCGGAAACAGGGCTAAAAATTAAATTATAACCAAGTGTTGTCGGCTTGTTCACGCAGACACCACTTGACTGGAAAGAACTCATCAGATTTTTAGACTCTCTCAAGTCATTATTATTTAATGACACTTTCGACAGCCAGAGTCAAATCATGTTGGACAGTTTTACGGGTGGAGGAAGCCGGAATACCTGGAGAGAATCAGAGAGAAGATATCCCAGTGTGCCAACTCCATGCAAGCAGGGTTAGCATTGCTCAAAGACAAGTGCACCATCGATGTGCAGTACACCTTAGTACAAAGAACCACTGTGCCCTCTCGTGCACAATTGGGATTAAGTTTCATGCCCAAGGACACAATGCAGTTACTCCTGGAAGAGATCTAACCATGGAACTTTTGGTTTAAAGTTCAATGCCATAACCACTGAGCCAGTGCACTCCCATCTGGTCATTATAATCCACACCATCAGTGCCAGAGCATCTGTTGTATTACACCAAAGGCGAGTTAACTAGACGTCAGGTTTCAGAGTATTAATTCAAAACACAAATTGTTGACCAAAATTTAATCGACTACTATAAACATTGCAATTAAAATTTTTTTATTTAACCCTTTACCCAACGTAACAGCCAAAACCGGCCAATTAATTTTCATTACTTTTTTCATTTTTTGTCTCAAAAACATAGGTTGTGACCCCTCTTTGGAACGAGCTCATCGAGCTCGTTCCAATGAGGGGTCATAACCTATGTTTTTGAGACAAAAAATGAATAAAATTAGTTATTCAAGAATTTTGTTTGCAAGTGTCGTCTGCTTTTCATGTTAGGTTAAATGAATTTTAATGCAAGGGATGTGTAACACAGAATGTGAATTGTGTTTGAATCGGTGGGTGTTTTACATAACTCGTTGGAATGGCATAGTCATATTTGGCAAGAGCCTATGGCCATTCCAACTTGTTATGTAAAACACCCACAGATTCAAACACACATCACGTTCTGTCCATTTATAAAACAGACATTTTCCTGCCACAGGATATTCATATTTGAGCTCATTATATTTTGTCTGACAAAGCTTCTCGGACATTTAATAGTTTTTATCTTACAATCAACATGTATTTTGTCTATATTAACTCCACAACTGTCGTGTATCCGACCCCCTGATACAGATGTCTGTATCAGGGGGTCAGATGCAAGCATGTTCCTTTCACGTGAGTTCCATTTTTTTTTCATTTTATTCATCCGTATAAATAAATAGTTTGTTATACATCCATCTACATTCTTGACTTATCCCCAATATATTGTAAGATAAAATGATTATTACCATTATGTGGATGTACAAAATATGTATCCGAGTTGAGCACCGGGTTCTAAGGGCAGATTACGACGAGTCGAAATGGTAATAATCTCTATTTATCTTACAACAAGAACAGATTTCCTCATACAAGTAAAAACGTCAAGACAAAATACAAATCTGTATTGAGGGTAGTAACCACACATGTGATCATTTGATCAGAAAGAGAATGTTTTTCACCAGTATTTATTGAAGACTGATTACGCATGTCGAGGCCACCATTTTGATAAAAGTGATAGATAAATAAATCAACAACTCGATGAAATTAATCAGACAAGATAATTTTTTGTCATGATGATATTTTTATACAGTAAAACCTGTCTTGAGAGACCACTATCATGAGAGACCAACTGTCTTGAGAGACCACTGTGGCCATGTACCAATTGGTTTCACTCTATAATGGACCTGTCATGAGAGACCACCTGTCTTGAGAGACCACAACACTATGGCCAAAACTTTTTCACCTGTTTTGAGAGACCGGAAAATCAATTTTTGGCAATTTCAGAATATTAAAATCAGTAAACAGGTTGAGGGTTAGATTTTTTTAGGTGGTCTGAATTTATTATTCAAAATTTGTTTTATTAAAAATTATTGGAGAGTGCCTATTATTGGCACTCTCCAATAATTTGTAATAAAACAAATTTATACAGACAAAATATTTGTGTTTAACTGAAGATGAAACATGAGCAAGGAAAAAGATGGCTTTTGTTCTGGTACCCTCATTGTTGTAACTCAGCCAGTTAAGATCAATGCAGTGTACACAGAAATCAATAGTTCGAAAATGTAACCAGGACATCGGCCCAACAGTGGAGTTTTTCAGTTTATGTACTTTTATCTTTAATTTATTAAACAATGCCTTTGTACTTGTATTTAAACTGAATTAAAATATAATAATAATAAAAAAAAAATTGAACAATCAGTTCTCCATTTCTGCAACAAATATTCTCTGGTTGTTCATTCACTGATTAGCAAAAACATCAAACCTGTAATGAGAGACAACCTGTCTTGAGAGACCACTTTTGCTCGGTAAAAGGGGTGGTCTCTCAAGACAGCTTCTACTGTATTGGCATACAATGCGCTAAAACCTGAAAAATAAAATAAAGAAACAGACAGCTGAAACAGTACTATAAACTTCAGCGGTTATACGTGCAGTACAAGTGGAAGAATGAGTGGAGATTACGTGATGCACAGCCCAAGAACGTAATACCACGATGTCACGATCTTCATTCATAAAAAATCAATTCAGAGACACTGAATGATTGTCAAAAATACATGCGAACAAGTCAAAAAAGGAAGGGATATTGTAAGATAAATTGGTTATTACAGTAGAATCCTCTTAATTGAATATCCATTTTGCCAGTGAAAATTATTCAGTTAACAGGAGTATACAATTAACAGGGATTTGGTCAGTTTCCTGTGTTCTGGAGGTAAACTGAGCATTTATTCTATTATATCTTGTTTGACAGAGCTCATAGAGCTCTGTCAAGCAAGATATAATAGAATAAATGCCTGTATCGGATGTAGTGAGGGAAAAAAGGTTGATAAATAAGGGGAATTTGGTGCGTGTTACAGTAATTTTTTCGATATATTACAAAAATTTATATACAATTAACAGGAATTTACTCTTCAACCAATATGCAATTAACAGATCAAATTTGTACTGAAGGTATGGTAAATGGTTTTGTGTTTGAAAATTATATTCAATTAACAGGGATATACAATTAAGAGATATCCAATTAAGTGGGCTCCACTGTACCACCAAGTAGGTTTCTGGGATGGTGTATTGAAGTCAAGACCATGTCTCTGGATCATTTATCAACCCGTCCTAACGCACTCGTCCATATATACACCATCTCAGAAACCCTCATGGCCATAATAACCCATCCGTATTTCTGTTCATTTAGAAACGGTTCAGAGAGTTCAGTGGTTCATTCATAAGGCCACACAAACTAGATCTTCTGTTTCTCAGGCCATTTGTAAAATTACATGCGGGCGAGCAGTTTTTCATTTTATTTTTTATTTCTGTAATTATTTCTTTGCCATCGAAAGTTCATGTTCTTGGTTTATGTTTTAGGCCTCATAATCTACAGAATAGCATGGGTGGTGGTGTATTTCGTCCCTTGAGAGCAAGAAGGCTTTGCAATGCTAAAGCATTGCAAAGCCTTCTTGCACTCAGGGGACAAATTTATTAATTTTTTTTAGCTTGGGTAAAATATCCGACAAAAACCATTTAATTTTTACTTTTTTAAAGTTTACATTCATTATAAAAAGAGACCATGCGGCAGCCAAAAGGGCCATGCGGGAGGGCCTGAGAAACAGATTTTTTTAGGCCTACAGTTAAAACTAGAAGTCCTGTCGCAAACTGTGCGCTTATCTAGGCTTAACTGCATGCAGGAATTGCGCGTAATTGCCATATTGAATGGCATCCAAAGCATGGCAGATTCTCCTGGTTACTCACTGCAAACACAGGCAATGTTTCTGCCAATGGACCTCCAGGTTATCCAGAGGTCCATTGGCTGAAACATTGCTTGTGCACAGGCCACATGCACAGAATTTGATAGCCTTACTATGGTCATAACGAGTAGATTAACGCACAGATCGACGTGCTATTTGTGCACATTTCTAGACAGGACTTCTAGTTTTAACTGTAATGTGTTACATTTATAATGTTGTGCACTTTATAATACTGAGAGATTTATTTTGATTTGTACATTCACTGGTTTGATTGACTAGTGTTTGATTAATTCATATGATTATAATGTCATTTACAGCATCTTTAGCTACTTAATGACTGTATCTATGTTATGAACCCTTTACCCGATGCACACATCAAAATTTGTTATTTTAATTATGTTATATTCTTCAAATTTTTCAAAAAATTTCAACAAAACCAAATCATGTGATCCCTCATTGGAACGTGCTCACCAAGCTCGTTCCACTGAGGGTTCATTTGAAACGGTTTTGTTGAAATTTTTGAATAAATGATATTTTTTAAAATGCTCTATTACGTGGATTTGTGTGAAAGATTCATTAGGAGTAGGGTTAGCTGTAATCAGCACTATAACTGTCTTCAGATATTGAAAATGGGAGGGGGAATCCATGTTTGCCCACCATGAAATTTCCTGATGGTTCTTGCGTGCGCACACACATGCTTTTCATCAAGCTTTTCAGACAGAGTCTCCAATCACCAAACGTCTTAGCCATGACATTCAGGAATACCATTGCAAAAGGCACAGCTTCTACCATGGCTTTGTCCATTTCTGCTCAACAAGACAAAGTATTTGGGGAGGAGTGTGAAACCCCCATCCCTCACAGAGGTATGCAATTGACTGGGATTGGCTGTCTTTTTATACAATTCCACAGGCTTAGTGTAACAACTCTACAACATCCAGCAACCACATCACCTGAGTAGATGACAAAGCCACTGCCATGAGCCACTGCAGCATCCACAAAGATTCTGAGCTGACTATAGTCATCCATTGATTTAGTTCAGTCAGCCAAGACAATATTTGTGAGACACAAAACTTTTTATTAATAAATAGATGCTAAAGTCGATGCCACTGCTGCCAGTCACAATGATTCAGAACTGTGGCCAGTCATTTATCCTTTCAGGTAATTATGACAAAATTTTTGAGCTAGAAAAATATTTAGCTGGCTGAGCCACAACCAAGACTTGAAATTTTTCTGATGAAACCATTTCAACAAATCCCCATCAAGAATCCACCCCCAAACCAGACTGGTGGCTGAGTGGATAAGGGCACTGGTCTCGCATGTGAAAGGCCTCTTGATCAATCCTTAGTTGGGTAAAGTTCCCGAGCTGTTTGAATACTCTCTGCTGGTAGAATCAATTTGCATATCATCCTGTTAGGTGGGGACATAAAATGGCTCTGTATGGAGTGAAATACACTCTGTGCCGGCTAACTCCTTACATGGAGCTCGCAGACTTTCTTTCCTTCCCAGAGCAGAAAATATCTTGCCATTAGAATGGAAATAATTTTGACACTCCAATAAATGTTAATAAAACAATTTCATAAAAACTCTTTTTTTCTATCAGTGAGCCAAGAATAAGCTAATGCATAGATTGTAAAGTCACTAAAGCAGCTTTCAGCACATTTCAGTAGAGCAATGATAGCGGCTTCCAGAACTCAACCAGTTAAAGAAGATTGCATCAGTTGACCCTACATATTGCGCTTCTCTTGAAATCAGTGAGAATATCTCTTTTTCAAATCTCCAGATTGCTGCAGAACCAAGAAACTATGCTGATTATATAGTAGATGGCATTGCCGAGAAAGTTTCCTTTGGCAATAGCCACCTAGCAAAACTATACAAAACCGCAAACCCAAAAGTTAGGATCTGCCACTGACCAGACCAGGCTTGAAAATAATCAGTCTGACATTTGCAAAATGAGGTCCCCAGAGGGTGAATTTGACGATGCTACCCCATACAATGGGCCAATTTATCCTCTGGGAACCTCTTTCTGTTTAGTTTTGAGACCATGATTCAGATTGAGGTAAACAGAGGGTAAATTTAGTGATGCTACCCTGCTGTGCAGGGTAGCATCACTAAATTCACCCCCTGGGGACCTCATTTTGCAGATGACAATCACAAGTGATGTGCATGGTTTAGTATAGTTTATGTACTACCGTATTTACTCTATGTATTGGGACAGCAAAAAAGAATTATTTTCACAGGTGTCCCAATTCTTAGAAAATTGGGAAAGAACACAGCCTGGTCTTGATTTGATTGATTTGATGCTGAATAAAGTTGTGTGTGATTCGTTTTCCATCACTATATACAAAAATCACCGTCCAATTTTTTTTTATATTTTCATTTTTTGCTTCCAAAACATAGCTTATGATCCCTCATTGGAACGTGCGCATTGTGCTCGTTCCAATGAGGGATCATAAGCTATGTTTTGGAAGCAAAAAATGAAAATTTTTAGTTACTCAAGAATTTTTTTTATGAGTGCCGTCTGCTACTAGCGACGGGCCAACTGGAAACAAATCTTCAGAATGTCCCAAACTTTGGAGCATAAAAAAAATATAGTTTTCTGGACAAAATGTGTCTCCCAAATCATAGAGTGTCCCAATACATAGAGTAAATACGGTATACTCAACCATGCATGCCACCAGACCACCAACAGACCCAAAAGATAAGAAAAAAAAAAATTAAATTCCAGGGTGCATTGTAAAACCATAAGGCCCATCTAGGTAACAAAAAATCTTACAATAAAGTAAAAATTAAATGACAATAACATTTTAATAATTCATTTTAAAATATTTATAAGTAACATGTTTTTAAAAAATCAGAAAAGAAATGGTACAAACACAGGTAGCTCTTATAATTCCGTTCTATGTATTTGAATCATGATTGTTTTCAAGTCCTCCTTCTTAGAACCGAATGAAGAGGGTCAGATACCATTCCTGGAGTACCTTTCATAAACTCCATAATAAACATAAGACTATTTGATAAAGAAGGGAGGTTTTGATTTTTTAGATTTGGTTTTGGTTCGGTTTTCGAAAAATACCTCAGTTTCCGTTTGTTTTTTTCCATCTGTTAAGAACAGATAGTAAATAACACTTTAGGCTCCTCAACTTGGAATTTATTTATTTATTTATTTGTGTTTAAGGTCAAATACTTATGCACAATGGCTAATCATGACCGTGACAGTTTTACAGGTGGAGGAAGCCGGAGTACCCGGAGAGAACCACCGAGCAGCTGCCAGCTCCCAAACATCGTAACTCCGCACTGCAGCACAGGCAGGGTTAGATTGGTTGAAGACATGCGCACCATTGACGTGCAGTACAGCTTAGTACATAGCATCATCATGCCCCCATATGGACAATCAGGGTTAAGTGCCTTGCCCAAGGATACGTGGGAGTCCGAATCGATCGCTCAGACGGTTGCCCATCCAAGGACTAACCGGGCTTGACTTTGCTTAACTTCGGTGAGCTGACGAGAACTGGTTACCGCAACACCACCATGCCCCCCCCCCCCCCAACTTGGAAATAATCTGCAATAGTTTGTACGTTACCACAAAAGCCCTGTGTGTAAGTATCTCCACTGAGTTCCGCCTAACTTCAATTTGATCATTTTTAGGGGTTCTAGGGGAGCAGTTGCTAAGCTTCCTCAGTCAGAAAAAAAGCCATAAATTGGGGTAACAAAAGAATAAATTTCATCTAATCGATGTTGTGTTCTCATTGACACATTGTCTCCCTTATTGACACGTCCATTGGAGTCCGCTCGGTGGAGTCCGGTGTAGTCCAGTGGACGAGTCAATAAGGGAGATGATGTGACAATGAGAATAGGGCATATTTGCCCCTTTGCTGAACAGATCAACTGACGAGAGTCCATAGTGGCCACTAGTCCAGTTCCCTCCCAGTAAGATAGTTTGATCACAGGAAAAACGTTTGAGAGGTCTTTGCTGGGTCTTGTGGTTTAGTTTTACAGTTTGCCACAAAAACCAGAACCAAAGCTGAAAACTGAAAAACTGCCCAGCCCAAATATTTGAGAGCATTCTGATAACATTTTATAAGTACAAAGATTTATTTATTTATTGGGGTTTAACAACACTTTTCGACATCCAGGGTCACCTTGTGTCATACAGTTTTATGGGTGGAGGAAGCCGGAGTACCTGGAGAGATCCACCGAGCAATGACGAGGAACTGTCAGACTTCCCAACATACCAACTCCACACAAGCAGGGTTAGGATTGGTTGAAGACAGGTTCACCATAAGTACAAAGATACTGTAAGGCAAAAAAAAAAATGAAAATCTGTTTCTCAGGCCCTCCCGCATGGTCCTTTTGGCTGCCGCATGCTCTCATTTTATGACCAATCCAAACTTAAAAAAATTAAAATCAAATGGTTTATGTCTGATATTTTACCCAAGTTAATAAAATTGTCCCTTGAGTAAAAGAAGTCTCTGCAATGCTTGAGCATTGCAAAACCTTCTTGCTCTCAAGGGATGTAATACACCACCACTCATGCTATTCTGTATATTATGGGGCATAAAACAAACTAAGAACATAAACTTTTTAATGGCAAATAAATATTTACAAAAATAAAAAATAAAATAAAAAACCGCCCGCCCGCATGCAATTTTACAAAAAATGGCCTGAGAAACAGAAGATCTACTTTGTGAGGCCTAAGCGTTTGTAAATATAACTGAGCTATCATTTTCCAAATTGTTTTGATATTTCTTATTTGAATCATTATTAAATACTATTTAATAACACCTTCTGTGAAGGTAAAAATAAAACATGAAAACATTTGGGGGAGATTTTTGATGATGAGGGAAGGGTGATTTTTTTTGCAGAATTTTATTGATGAGAGAGGTGCCTGAGAAAGAAGATAGGCCAAATACTTATTTTGAGTTGTTGGAAAGAAAATCACTGTTGTCGACATTCTCTACCAGTCAAAGCCATTTGATATTATTCTTCAATCCAGCATCTAACACACTCACTAGTGATGAATCCCAAAATAAAATATTCATTGTTGTAACTCGTTGCCAAGAGAAAGGGCAAAGAACAAAAAAACGTATTTCACATATCTGATTATTATAAACACAAACTCAAATTCAGCACAAGCGATATGAAATCGGAGAATGTTTAGCATAGTTAAGGCCAATACAAAAATTTTAATGTTTCTCAGGCAATTTTTCTTCAATTTTGTGATGATGGAGAGAGGCTCTTTTTTGTTAAACTACAAAACAGTCCTGGAAATTAATTAGAAATTTAATTCCTTATATTATTAACTGGTTGAGGGCTAGATTGTTGTTGGTGGTTTGAATTTGTTCATCAAAATTTGTTTTATTACAAATTATTGGAGAGTGCTTATAGGCACTCTCCAATAATTTGTAATAAAATAAATTTAAATAAACAAAATATTATTTGCATTTCACTGAATATGAAACATGAGAAGGAAAATGTTGGTTATTGATCATGTAACCTCATTTTCTGAAAGTCCTGATAGTGGCTTCTAGCACTCAACCAGTTAAGCGGGAAAAACCCAATGTTTTTAGTGAACATTCACAATAATGCAGCTGCAAATTTAACCATCTAGATCTTGTTTCAGAGATCTCAGCGGGCTCTGTCAAAAAAGAACTAGATGCTTAAATTTTCATTCCTGCTGGGGAAAAAAGAGTTTAACTGAAGAGATTTCCAGGAAAAAAAACTGATGAGGTGAATTTTCTACGATGAGGGAGGGAGGAGCCTGAAAAACAAGAAATATTTGTTTAACCCTTTATCCAACGCAGCCGATATCCAAATTTATTTACGATATCGAAATCTATTATTTTTAATAACATTTTTAAAACTTTTTTCAAACAATTCAACAAAACCATATCACGTGACCCCCTCACTGGAACGAGCTCAAAGAGCTCGTTCCAAAGAGGGGTCACATGACATGGTTTTGTTGAAATGTTTTGAAAAATAATATTTTTTCAGCTGCTGAATTTGCATATTACGCAGGCGGATGTGACCGATTCGTTGGGTAAAGGGTTAATGGCCTCACACATGGAATGTTCAGAATATTGAAAAAATACATTGCCAATTAATGATTTGACCACAAAGATGGAATGAAATATGGAACCCAATAGAAAACAGAAAATGGAAGCTCAGTAAGAGATTGAATACTTACATCCCTGCTTAATCTTGTTAACATTGTGATTCTAAATCATACTTTCTACAGAAAAATTAATACTTTACTTAACACGACTAGAAAATGATACTTTCCAAAATATTTAAGTAAAAAATATTTATATTATTTGCCTCAAAAACATGGCTTATGAACCATCATAAGAACAAGCTGAATGAGCTCATTCCAGTGAGGAGTCATAAGCTATGTTGCGGTGGAAAATTGAAAAATTAATATAATTTAAATGATGAATTTTGTGAAAAGCTCTGGCCGTTTTTGACGTTACATTAGGTAAACAGTTACAGAATCTATTTTGAATTTGTAAGGAGGCCTAATAAAAAAAAAAATACAACAAATTTGGTGTTCACAGTGTTGTCTGTAAAATCTTCATTGCACGAAAACTGGAAATAGTTTGTGGAAGAATCTCTAAGTATGAGCTACAAAATTCTAAGCCAACCACATCTGCCTTGTCAGCCTTTTATCAAACAAATCTGCCCTAAATTTGGGGTATTTTGTAATTATTTTTTGTTTCCAACACATAGCATATGATCTCAACTGTAATAATCTTGAAAAGGTCCTTCCAATAAGAGGTTATACAGCAAAACCTGTCTTGAGAGACTACTGTCGTGAGAGACCACCTGTCTTGAGAGACCACTGTGGCCATGTACCGATTGGTTTCACTCTATAATGGACCTGTCATGAGAGACCACCTGTCTAGAGAGACCACCTGACTTGAGAGACCACAAAACTGTGGCAAAAACTCACCGAATGTTCCATACTGTTAAGACACAAATTTTATCAAAAGCTATTCTTAAGAGTCTACAGAGTAAATCCATACTCTCTGCGGAGCTAAAACATCAAAAGGACTGAATGGGACAATGCTGCTGATCACATATCAAAAGATTCTGCATGATGGTTCTGAAGAAGATTTTTAAAGAATTTTCCTTGAATTGCACAAAGTAAACATTCACGCTCCCATAGTGAGCCCCAAAATTGATCGAAAGACTCAATTTGAACAAACGTGAATCCAACCCATACCAAGATGCTGCATACCAAATATCTGCCCACTGGTTCTGGTGAAGAAGATTGTTAAAGATTTTTTTTTAAATTGCACTAAGTAAAAATACACACCCCCATAGTGATCCCCAATATTGAACGAGGGATTCAATTTGAACAAACTTGAATCAGACCCATACCAAGATGCTGTATACCAAATATCATAAGATTCTGCCCATCGGTTCCGGAAAAGAAGATTTTTAAAGAAATTTTCTTAAATTGCACTAAGTAAAAATTCACACCCCTTTAGTGAGCCCCAATACTGATCGAGGGACTCAATTTGAACAAACTTGAATCAGACCCATACCAAGATGCTGTATACCAAATATCAAAAGATCCTGCCCATTCGTTCTGGAGATGTTGCATACCAAATATCAAAAGATTCTTATTGGTAGATCTGAAGAAGAAGATTTATAAAGAATATTCATAATACTGCACTAATTTATACATTTGGGCTCTCATAGAGAGCCAAAATATGGCCCCAGGGAATTGATTTCAATAAACAAGTGAAACAATCTTCCAAAGATGTTATATGTGAAATTTGAAAGCTTTTGGAGCAGTGGTTTCGCAGAAAAGTAGTCTTACATGTTTTTCCCATTACCCACAGTGTTAAAAAATGCTGACTCAGCACTTTTTCAAAGTCCCCAAAAAGTACCCCATGATAAAACCGATAGCAATTTTTTTAACCATTCCATTCTGTTGGTCCTAAGGAAGATTCACACCAAATAAGAATTCTCAGTGCCGTGCAGTTTTAGAGATATGGGCGTTTTAATTTTTTTCTATTTTTAGCTCCTGCGGTTCCCATGGAGTGACAGGAAAAAAATTGGGGAATAAATTAAGTACTTAAGACCCAATAAGCCCTCAT
The DNA here is from genome assembly GCA_031216915.1 of Pictodentalium vernedei. NCBI lineage: Eukaryota > Metazoa > Mollusca > Scaphopoda > Dentaliida > Dentaliidae > Pictodentalium > Pictodentalium vernedei. Next base: position 427,747,678 of record CM062289.1, on the reverse strand, counting down.
ATCAAATTTGGTTGAAATCTGCCTCTCGGTTTTGAAAATAGAAATTTTGCCCAAAATTCTTGCCCCTCCCATAACAACTGCAAATATAGCCCCACAAACTTCTCTTGAACAAATCTGAGTCTACACCTCAAAAGGAAGCTGCACACCTAATATCAAGTCTCTGCTACTGGTTCATGAGAAGAAGATTTTTTAAGATTTAGGCACACCTTTTGGGCATGGCCTTACCAAGGGGCAATGCAACTTGATTTGAACAAAATCAAATTGCGATGTCATAACAAACTGTTATCTCAAATATCAATTAAATTGGTTCTGCGGTTTGGGAGGAGAAGACGCAAACACCATGTTCACGGACGACGGACAGTGAGTGATCAATATAGCTCTCCTGACTGAAAGTCAGGTGAGCTAAAAATTCAGGTCCCCATAGTGAGCCCCAAAATTGATCAAGGGACTCCATTTGAACAAACTTGAATCAGACCCATGCCAAGATGCTGTATACCAAATATCAAAAAGATTCTGCCCACTGGTTCTGGAGAAGATTTTTCCTTAAATTGCACTAAGGAAAAATTCATGCCCATATAGGGAGCCCCAATATTGATCAAGGGACTCGATTTGAACAACTTGAATCAGACCTATACCAAGATGCTGCATACCAAATATCAAAAGATTTTGCCTATTGGTTCTGGAGAAGAAGATTTTTAAAGAATTTTTCTTAAATTGCACTAAGTAAAATTCACGCCCCAATAGTGAGCCCCAATATTGGTTGAGGGACTCGATTTGAACAAACTTGAATCAGACCCATACCAAGATGCTGCATACCAAGTATCAAAAGATTCTGCCCACTGGTTCTGGAGAAGATTTTTTAATAATTTTTCTATAATTCATACGATGCTATCAGAGTTATGCCTTATACAGAGCCCCCAAGGGACGTGGCCATTTCATTTGAACAAACATGAATTGCCATATAGTAATGAACAACCACATGAAGTTTCATGAAAATCGGACCAGTGGTTTCAGAGAAGTCTTTTGAAAAATGTTCATGACGACGGACAACGATGGATGGCAAGTGATAAGTTGAGCTCCTTCGGTGAGCAAAAAATTCCTCATATTGACTAAGTTATAATTTGGGCTCATACAGGGAGCCCAAATATGGACCCAGGGACTTGGCTTTAACAAACTTGAATCTCACCCCCCTAAGGATGCTACACACCACATATCAAAACATTCCGACTGCTGGATCTGAAGAAGAAGATTTTTTAAGAAAATTCCTCATTTCGAACTAAGTTACAATTCAAGCTCCCACAGTGAGCCCAAATATGGACCTAAGGACATGGCTTGAACAAACTTGAATCTCACCCCCTAAGGATGCTGCATACCAAATATCAAAACATTCCGACTGCTGGATCTGAAGAAGAAGATTTTTAAAGTAAATTCCTCATTTTGAACTAAGTTATCATTCGGGCTACCACAGTGAGCCCAAATATGGCCCTAGTGATATGGCTTGAACAAACTTGAATCTCACCCCCTAAGGATGCTGCATACCCAATATCAAAAGATTCTGCCTGCTGGATCTTGAGAAGATTTTTAAAGAAATTTGCCGGAATTGTACTAAGTTCAAATTGGGCTCCAAAACTGAGCCCAAATAAGAACCCAGGGGGCCGATTTGAACAAACTTGAATCAGATCCACCCCACAACGTTGCATACCAAAAATCAAAAGATTCTGCCTGCTGGATCTTGAGAAGAAGATTTTTTAAGAAATTTGCCTGAAATGCACTAAGTTCAAATTCGGGCTTAACTTGAGCTCCCTTCGGTGAGCTAAAAATGTAATGTTCAAGGTTGTCGGCCCAACAGGGAAGTTTTTCAGTTTATGTACTTTTATCTATAATTTATTAAACAATGCCTTTGTACTTGTATTAAAACTGAATTAAAATAAAATAATAATAAAAAAAAATTGAAAAATCAGTTCTCCATTTCTGCAACAAATATTCTCTGGTTGGTTATTCACTGACAAGTAAAAACGTCAAACCTGTAATGAGAGACCACCTGTCTTGAGAGACCACTTTTGCTCGGCAAATGGGGTGGTCTCTCAAGACAGGTTCTACTGTATGCTCGGTTTTGGAGGCAAAATTTGAAAATTGAACTCTCATTGTGTTAGTTAAAGCAAGCCTGCAAACAGGATTTTAGGAGCGTGTTCATTTTCATGATTACAAAAGCATCACTCAAAGTGTTGAGACAGTCGTGTATAAGTAAGAGGGCAGGCTAATGAACTAAAAACAGGCAAAAATGAACGAATAAAGGGCCATAACTCTGCTCAGAATGACCAAAACATATCAGTTTTCGAACTCATTGAAAACATTGTTATGAGAGTCTCACATCAGAAATATTGACCAAATCCATTGATATTTGTTGAAGTTATCACGCTAACGGGCTGAAAACAGGCAAAAATTAATGAATTAAGGGACATAACTCTGCTCAGAATGGCTGAACCATACCAGTTTTCGAACTCATTCAAGACATTGTTAAGAAAGTCTCACATACAAAATATTGACCAAATCCATTGCTACTTGTTGAAGTTATCATGCTGCTAAAAAGAAAGGTGATGCCCACCTACTCACCTGGCTGCCCAACCGCCTGCCTGAAGCCTGAAAACCCGCTCTCATGACCACCCACCCGCCCGGCCACTGACTTGATCAGACTATGAATCAAGTTAACAGCATCAGGCCTGCTGTTTTTGGAATTTTGTATAAACCACTTATCATTCACCTGGTCTGAGCTTTTGATAACCTATCGTTCGTTCCCCTGTTCTTGATTCAGGTAACCCGTTAGGTAACCTAAATATATTTGTATTACAATTATACTGATATATGAACAGTTGTATCATAGTCAAGTTCTTGCTCCTAAAGTCAATATCCTGATGAATAGAGATGAAATTAATCCTTAGGAATAATAATGAGACTAAAGAGCAGCAATCCAGATTCAAATTAGTTGCAATTATAGCCTAATCTTGGCAAGGGCTAGCATGCTGCAGAAGAGTGTGGCATCCATAATCATTATTAAATTTTGTGGAAGAGACATGAATTATTGCCATTTTCTGATTTTGTACCTCTGTTACATCTTAAGATGATCAACACTTTAAAATGCTATTGAACATCAACCAATCATCAGCATAGGTGTATGCATCTGCCTGAAGTATTGCTGCTCTGTTGGCCAATTATTGGCTAATAGAGCAGCTATACTTCAGACAGATGCAAACACATATGCAGCTGATGACGGGTTGATGCTCAACATCATTCCATCATTCATTTGTACTAATCATTTAACTTGGCAAACATTTTGCATGATCCGGCAACAAGTTGGCACAACCTGTTTTTCACTCGCGTGTTTTTCACTTTAGGTAGCCTCAAATTGACAGGCCTTCAGCATGGCTGGCACAGTAAAAGAAGAGAAGGCAGAAAAGCATTACAATACTTTTCTTTTGTTGGTCATCGGGTTATATAGCATAATCTACGAATGGGTTACCACAGAGACTCTTTATTTGCAGGCCTGTATAAAAGTGTCATGATCAAATCAAGAGAAGGCAATTACTTTTGCATTCAGAGTACTGTAACTTATGTTTTTGAAAGATCCATATGATCATACTATCAACAAAATATTTTCAGCAGAAAGACAAGAGTAAAAAAATAAATAAATAAAAAATGTTGCTACAAGTTCTTTTCAGCATCATCTGTATTTGTCACAAGGGTTTTCTTTTTATTACTTTTGCCATAAACAAAACTGTAGGTGTTTTCCATTTGCTGTTGCTTACGTTGTTCTGCACCTGCCTCATTATCACCTCCCTATAACAATACAAAAGTGGTATTATATTAAAATTTTCTCTCACGTCACTCTGTTATCACCATTTCATCATGTTCATCAACAGAACTAGTCTTTGTAAATAGAGGATATGGAATGAGTGTTTTTCTCATATAATATTTATGAAACGAGTCTAAGAATTTTCCGTTTTGGCGAGCCTCTGGCAAGCCCAAACGGGAAATTCGGATGAGTTTCATAAATATTATATGAGAAAAATACTCATTTCATATTCTATTTATCATATGACACACACACAGACAAATTAGCCACTTAGTATGACTTTTTAACCCATCACCTAACTTGGAAAAAACATCCTCGTATAACTAAAAATTTGCATTTTTTGCTTCCAAAACATAGGTTATGACCCCTCAATGGAACAAGCTCGTCCAGCTCATTCCAATGAGGGGTCATAACCTATGTTTTGGAAGCAAAAAGTGAAAATATATAAAAAAAAAAATGGCGTTTTTCTTGTAGGTAAAAGATTAATACAATAGAACCCACCATAAATAGGACAGATAACATAAATTCTCCCTACTGAAATTATGCAAATGTCACCCAGTTGTATTTTGTTTAGCCAATCAAATTGTCCAGTTTTGAAACTGACCAATGAAATTGACAGAAGGCTTTATTTATCACTGATTAATATGAAAACAAAATATCAAATGTTTTAAAGTGAACAAAATGGACGAGTCATATGATAAATTACAATATGTTACATTTTTATTTATTGGTGCTTAATGCCACATCAGTAGCTAAGGCTATATCAAGGCGAGAAAACAGTAGAACTACAACAATATGTGACCAGGAAATCTACACATTCAGAGCCTCTTCTCTGACTCAAACATTTTGCTTTATACAGTACTGTCACCGTGGAGTAATCCACACGTGGGCAGTGATGTCCATGCATGCATTTACTATGTAAAAAAAATCATCACCAGCAAAATTTTAATTAATGAAGCACCAGATTATACCCGGTGCTTTAATATTAAATTGTTGGTGATTATTCCTATAATTAGTGTTTGGAATCTGCAATTATTGTGTCGTGAAAATATTGCCCACCTGTGGAAAGTGACCAGTCCACATCAGCCGTACTGCAGGTACAGTCACACTTTCACTGATCATGGATGTGTTGAGAATCTGCAATCTCAATTTTTCTTTGGCTGTAATATATTATTAAGGTCTCATATTTCTGCACAATGGCTAATCAATAATAATCAATCAATAATTTTTTCATGAATGATTTCTGGAGTTGAATTTAGATAAAAAAAATGTTCAAATCTAGTCATGGCTGCTTCATAGCAGCCATTACTAGATTTGATAAAAAATATCTTGAAAGTACTCAATGGTTTAACCCTCTGAACCCGAGAGGCTGCTTTTCCGGCCCAGTAACATAATACTTCATAATTTCATCAAGTAGGTTGACTTTTGAGTGAAGGTGTGGTGCAGACCAATCAATATTTTAAGGCTGCACGTTGAAAATATTAATTGGTCTACCCCCAAATAAAGAATATAGACACTTCCCGTTGCTGCCATTGAACTGATATGGAAGATACCACTAGGGTTCAAAGGGTGAAGAGTAAAGGTCACACATTTCTGCACAACATAGATATAAAGTCAAGTTCAGTCAATCATTTATGCCCATTTCCACCCAAAGTATTGGTGACTGGGTCCTATTTTACCAGTAAAACAGACTTCACATCCCAGGGTTTCCACTGGGAAATTTTCAAGAAATAAAACTTGTCAAAGGCGATGTTAATATAAAGTACAGTGGAGCCCACTTAATTGGATATCTCTTAATTGTATATCCCTGTTAATTGAATATAATTTCCCAACACAGAATCATTTACCATACCTCCAGTACAAATTTGACCTGTTAATTGAATATAGGTTATAGAGTAAACTCCTGTTAATTGTATAAAAAATCTTGTAACATGTCGAGACATTACCCTGACCCTCCCCAGTTTTCCTTTTGTTTATAGACCTAATTGGCTTCAGTACATCCAATACAGGCATTTAATTTGTTATATCTTGTTTGAAGGAGCTCATGGAGCTCTGTCAAACAAGATATAATAGAACAAATGCCAAGTTTATCTTTAGAATACAGAAAAGTGACATAATCCCTGTTAATTGAATACTCCTGATAATTGAATAATTTTCATTGGCAAAGTGACTATTCAATTAACAGGGTTCCACTGTAGCGCACCAAATTAACTTAAATTTGATAACTGCTGTTAAAGTTATTGCATAAACAAACTTCCAGATGGATGAAAGAAAGATATATGGCTGAACTGGTGGATAGACTGATTGATGCATGGTCAAATGAATAGGTGAATGGAAAGATGGATGGAAGGAAAGAATTGAATATTCCTACAGGGGGATAAAGACTCTATTTTCAATGCGTTGTATTCAAGGTAGTTGGCTCCCTGCTACATAGCAAGAAAAATTTGAAAAGCATGGACCTTTTGTTTTGAATAAATAAGTGGTAAGACCAATCATGTCTGCAAGTCAACAAACTGTGAGCTGTGTCCGCAAATAATTTAATTGTGTCTGCAAACAGACATTGGGCTAATTATGTCTGCAAAATCCAAGCTGCTGCATCTGCAAACTAATTACGTTCACGAAATGCAAGATGACTGTGTCTGCAGGTCTGTCTGTGGACACAATCAGCTTGCGATTTGCAGATACAACTGATTTTCAGACACAATCTGTCTTAAACCTATTCTGGCGAAACACAGATTCTTGATGAGATTTACCCTGTTATCACAAATATAATAAGGTGCAACACCACCGGTTTCCCCAGAGAAGTGGTTTACTAACAAGAAACAATAAAAATTGAAATTTTCTTAGTTGAAAAAAGTGGAAAAAGGCCCATAACTATCAGAAAAAAAATGGACAAAACCTGTTACTTATGAATAGCCTTTCCCCCATGGTGGTCTCTCAGCATACCAAAGATCATTAAAATCCAACATCCACTGACTGAGATATGATGGTCAAAAGTTGTTACGGATGGACTGATGGATGAACAGACAGACAGAACCCATTTTTATATCCTCCACAAAACTTCGTTTTGGCGGGGGATAATAAAAGATTAAATTCAACTCACCAATATTGCCACAATCATATTCTGAAAACTTGAAGTGTCTTTGTCCGAGAGAATGTGAATTGAATCATCATCCGAGTCATAATAACCAGCTGTAATTATCCTAACTTGTACTTTATTACCTGTAAAACAGAAAATTGAATGTCAATGTGAAAACAGCCTTACAAATGTACAGTATGGATCACATGCAGTATAAAATTATCCCCCACTCCCCCTCCCCCAGCACTCCGGTAGTAGAGATGGGAGTTTTTTTCCCAGATTTTGTTTTGATTTCAGAAAAAAACCCCTCGGTTTTGGTTCGTTTTTATCTATCTGTTTAGAACAGACAGTAAATAACACTTTAGGCTCCTTAACCCTTTACCTAACATGAAAAGCAGACGACACTTGCAAACAAAATTCTTGAATAACCCATTTTTTTTATTTTTGTCTCAAAAACATAGGTTATGACCCCTTATTGGAATGAGCTTGAAAAGCCCAAAGAGGGGTCATAACCTATGTGTTTGAGACAAAAAATGAAAAAAATAATAAAAATTAATTGCCGATTTTTGTGAATAGCACTGGCCAGTTTTGGCCATTACATTGGGTAAAGGGTTAACTTGGAAAAAAGTTAAAAAATTTATAGTAATTTCTATATTTTTTATACTTACCAATGACCCAGACATAGCTGGTGCTAACTCTTAAAATATAGGGCCAAACACAAATTTTGCCCCCCAATCCCCAAAATTTGCATCTAAAACCAAAGAAAACATGTCCTGAATGGCCCTCCACACTTCACCTCTACTGCGCATGTGCAGTGTCAAGGACGTTCCAAAATTGGCGCCATTAATCATTCTAATAACCAGTGCCTGGTAAGCGCTATGTACTCAGCGGAGAGGCAAGAGTTCCCAACTCCTGGGAGGGCCATCCCCGTCTGGGTCATTGGTAAGTATAAAAAATATAGAAATTACTATAAATTTTTTAACATTTTTATACTGTACCAATGACCCAGACATAGCTGAATAGTAAAAAGGCTGGAGGGCCAAGGACATAGAGCAAGATGGAATACGCTCAATAATATAAAATAGAGTCATCCCCTCTAGGGAAAAAGAAGTAATAGACCTTACATGTATCTTTCTTATTTATGATAAATTAGAAAGATACAACACCGTCCAAAATTGAGCATCATACATCCATGTACTCTATTAATATCCAATATAATCCTTATACTAATAATTTTTAAAGTAAGCCAATAAATAAAGTAAGTCTAGAGAACAGAGACTCTTATACTCCTTAAAAGTGTCTGAGGATTACATAATCATGTCCGTTGACACATGCAATATTCAAAAGCTATACTTTAAAAACTAAGACTTGAATGAATTTTTAAAACATAAACTTCTCACTAAACAACCATCCCAATAACAGCTCAGAATTACTAACTCCGGAGGAGGTATCCCCTTGTTTTCATAGTAAAACAGGTGACCCAAGGGAACACCCTCCCCCCTCCCCCTTTTTCTTGCCCTGGGTCAAATAGCCCAGAGCGAAGAGGGCAGCAGAACGGAGTCACTGCCGAAACAGACAGCCTACCTAGCTATAGTAGCCACTGTTAAGTGAATGACATTCTGAGCAGTAGATAATAGACCTAACAATAGAGGCCTCCAGAAATGGACTCAATATTTCTGAGATAAAAATTCATGAATGTGGATGGCTGAGCGCAATGAGCAGCCTTCAAAAATCTATAATAGCGACACTATTAATGTAAGCCCAAGATGTAGAAGAACTCTTACTTCATGAGCCGAAATCTTAAGCACAACTGCTGAGTCAATGATATACCATAAGCAGTACCGATAGTTAATAGAATCCATGAGCAATAGAATGGAGCGTAACATCCTTCTATTAGGCATCAAAGACAGAAGAAGCTTACGCCCGTAGTAATAAACAGATATCTGTTTATAAATACATAAACTCTAACCGGAGAGAGTAAAGGCCTATGCCCGTACGAAGACGGAAGGACCTTAATAACAATAGGTTCCGGATATTAGGAACCTAACTCTTATGCAAAAATCCAACCTAAAAAGTAAAGGAAGTAGTGATTCCGAAACTACGAAAGTGAAAATCATCCATCGATAGTGCATGAAACTCACTGACTCTTCAGTAAAAGAGAAACCAACAGAATTACTGTCTAAAAGGTCAGAATTTGAAAACTACTGTTTCCAGAGGCTCAAATGATTACTTAGCTTAATAAGAACCAAAGTTAAATTCCATATAGGAATTTAACCTAAAGATTCTAAGTCTATTTATCAAAAAGTTACTAACTGACTTAGATAAAGAGACATAAGACTCAAATGTAAACTATCGTAGAGTGCATAGGTATGAGGTAACATAAACCTATAACCTTAATAATAACAGGCTGCAGTAGATCTTGTCAAACAAGTATACTAAAAAGTTGCAATGAGTAGTATGGAGGGATCAACAATATGAACATAATGATCCCTACACCAACGACGGAAGAGCCTCCACTTTAGCCGCATAGAATAGCGAAGAAGAGGATCTCCTATAGTAAGAAATCGCGTCCAAAGCTCGTCCAGTACAATGCTTACAATGCAATACGGACCACACAACGGAATACATGAAGGTTGCGACCTTGCAGGTTGTGATAAAGATGACACGATTTACCCAGCGAAAAAAGATCCTCTCACTGAGGAAGATTTCACGTTAAGTCCCACAGTAGACAACAGAGTAAATTACCCACGGTCTCTGTGAAGATAGAGATGCTATCAACAGAAATGTATTGTGGTTGTTTATCTTAGCAATACCTGCCGAAACAACAGCGCTGGAGGATATCATTCCGTCCTATTAGATCAATAGAGCGTTAACAACATTAGCTCAGAGATCCGGACAAGCCAACACATACGTCTGCAATTGATTAGCAAGCTAAATAAATCATCATTGGGCGCTCCCATAGATAGCAAATCTGATTGAATACTTGTTTGTTGAGAGTCCATTCTGACGGCAACAAGCGACCCCTAAGTGAACGGGAGTCCGGTAAAACAATCAGACGACCCGGAATATGACGGACCGAAACAGAACTTGGTGTACTATAACCAACAGACGGATTCTTTCCATTAAATTGAATAACGGAAACGAATGAGTGCCTCCCTGGTTCCGGAGATACGCCACTACTGTCGAATTAACGGACAGGATTTGGACATGCGTTTCTGAATAATGTTCATGCAATGACATAAAGCAAGCCTAAAAAACATTATTCCGCGGAAGATAATTGGTTGCTTAGAGACTGCGGAACCCAAAGACCCTGGCACTTCGAATCCGTTGGGATCAATATTATATCCCAATCTGTTTGACTGGCAACCGTCATAACTGCAACACTTGGGTCCGGCAACTGCAGTGGCACTCTCTGAGTCAACCACCGAATGTTTGCCCCAGTCTGAATCTCTTGTAACACTAGATAGACAAGAGAACGTGTAAATCGAGCAATTCATGGATTGCTGAAAAGTTGCCGTCGAAGAGAAGCTTCTCCGAGAACGAAGCGACTCTGAGAGAGTTCTTAACCTTACTATCCACGCGCGTGGATGAAGCTAGGGCTGCGTCACGTCTAACCAACTCCAATCAGCCACTGAAGGGCGGAGTTATACGTGAACAAACTACTGCCCTCAAAAGAAATCATATTGAGAATAATATCCCGTAAATCTTTTCTTGAAGACGTAATGATAACGCCTCAGTAAGGTGGATTATGTATGATAAAGCGTCTAAGTTAAGTCTACTAGACATCATTGTCATTTCCAACATTGAGGTTGGAAAAGACATAGACGGCGAAAAAGAATATTTCCAGTCTTTAACCACGCCGTCTAGACGCATATGAACTCTCGGCATGCCCTGCTCTGCCAAAATAACTATTCGTATAAATGATAAAACGGCAGAAATGAGCAACGCGGACAAGAAACTAAACTATCATGCTTGGTAGCAGGCTTGTATGCATATATAGCGTCGAAAAATAAAACACATGTTGTAATGAAATTATTGGACTGCGTCGGTAAGTCAGGGACAATGTCCCTGAACCGATCCAAAATTCTGTGTCCAATGATGCTATAAGTCTCTTATCCAACATCGCAGCAATGTAGTCTGAAATAACAATCACTGGAAGATAATGCCAGAAGATATGAATGGCAGCTTCCGATACTATGAAAGGGAAAACACGAAATCTTTCGAATCCCTTTCGCCATCCTGTTGGACCCTATAAAGCGTTCGGTCGTCCGTACCTGATGCAACCGCGGACCGCACCGACCCAGCGCCGTCGGATAATTCCTGATTCGACCAAGAAACTGTCGATTGCTGGGATGCTGCGAAACAACTGTGCTAACTCGGATAGCACGTCCGTCACTGAGGCCTGAGGAGAAGCGGTCCTACAATGCATTGCCGCTGGAAGCTCCGTGATCGTTACCCCGTGCATACTACCAATATGCGAGCGAACGGAGTGTATAGGCCTCGTGTCCCTTGGCTACCGGATGGCGTGACCTATTCGCTGTGGAATCACTGAATGACGAAACTGATCGGATACTCGAGGTCACGTTGCCAATGTGCGGTCGTGTGCCCTGCTGTGAGGATGAGGAAGCATTATGGACAGTCTCTCAGACTGTCAATATAACGGAGCGTCCCGACCGACAGACATATGCTCCGAATGTAAAATATCTGAAACACAACATGCGATCCCCTATGTTGTTGGACGAGAGAGGGACCTCTCTCGCTCACAGCCCGGACGGACCTGGACAAGCCATGAACCGGACTAACAGGCTTCCTCCGATCTGTCCTCAATCTGCCGTCACTGGGTGAGTACTAAAGTAATTAAAGTGCTCGCATCACCCAAATCTCCTTCCTAGACCGCAACGGACGAACCCGGCAGCCGAACCATTCAATGAATGCACGCTACACCGGGTGAGCTAGCGAATGTCACTCCGTCGATCCTACAAGGGATCTCTTAGGCGATAAACGTATTCCATGAGCACTTATTGCCGCTAGCTCTTCATTAACTATGACGACAGAGGCACACTTTTGAAAGACATCTCCGTAACTTTGCGAACAAGAAACCAGAAATGCTTGGTTAAAGCAAGCATATAATAATAATATATATAGCATCGTTCAATAATTCGAAAGTTTGTGTGACATTATTGGACTATGTCGGAACTGAGGGACGATGTCCCTGAACCGAACCCAAAATTTCTAAGTCCACCGACGCTATCAGTTTCTTATCCGGCATCGCAGCATTCTGGTCCGACGAAAGAAGCTGTAGAAGACCAAGTCAGATGACATACACAACAGCATATGTTGTTCCGAAAGGGAAAGCTCGAAATCCTCCAAATCCCTTTCGGTATCCCGTCGGACCGGATGAAATTTTCGGACGTCCGTACCCGCTTCTGTGGAGCGTCCCGACCCAGCATCGTCGGATAAAAAATATGCGACAGATTCAGTTGATGCTGGGATGCTGCGATAAACTGTGCTATTTAGGAAAGCACGTCCATTCCCGAGGCCTGTGCAGTAGCGGTCTTACGATGCATTGCCGCCGGAAGCTCCGTGTACGTTGACTCCCGCACACTTCCTATGCGAACGTCCGGAGTCTGCAGGCCTCGTGTCCCTGGCTACCGGATGGTGTGACCTGGTCGCCGCTGATTCTCTGACTGGCGAAGCTGACTGGATATCCGAGGTCACGTAGCCAAGAGTGGTCGTGTGCGCTACCATGAGAATGAGGAAGCCTTATTGACAGTCTACTCCGGACTGACTATATGTCGGAGCGTCCCGAGCGACGGACGTATGCTCCGAATGCGAAACATTTTGTACCACAACATCTGGGGCCAGATGTTGTTGTACGAGAGAGGGGCCTCTCTCGCTCGCCGTCCGGATGGACCAGAACGAGCTATGAACCGGACTAAAAGGCTTCCTCCGTTCTCCCTCTGATCCGCCGTCACTGGGTGTGCATTGGTTGATTTATAGTGCTCGCATCACCCCAAAATTCCTTCTAGACCGCAACGGATGAACCCGGCTGCCGAACCATTCGATGAATGGACGCTACACCAGGCGAGCTAGCGGACGCCAAAGGACGTCGAACCTACTAGGGTCCTCTTAGGCAATTGGCGTATTTACATGAGCACTTTTCCGCTAGCCCTTCATTAATTGTGACGACGGAGGCACACTGTTGGAAGACATCACAGATACATCACCCTAATCTTGATCGTCTGAAATAGAAATTGATAAAGTAGAGTGACCCTGCGGGGAAAGGACCGGAGTGTCCAATTCCCCACTAACATACCGTGACATACGCTTCCCATATTGTCATCGAAATCATACGATACAGAACAGGAGTTAATGCGAGTACACTGACCACATATAGAATGATTATAAAAGTCAGAGGAAGACTTCCTCTTATTACAATTGATCAATATCCTTTCAATGTGAAAAGAAAACAAGTCCTGGTACTCGCACTAACCCCTGGCAATCAAAATACATAATAATAATATGATCCATTAATATAGAAAAAATAATTGAAATCAAAATATTTTGAAAAAATATTTTTTCAGAACAGCCCAAGTTTCTGAAAAGTAACGTTGAGCCCCAATGGATCCCAAGCCTAAGTGTGGACAAAAATTTTTAAAATATTTTAAACAATTTATTCAACACTTACGAACAATAATAATGTATCTAGTTATGATTAAAATAACATCAAGATATTATTTTCCAGAAATCCCCCCCTCACACAGAGGGCTGTTGTAAATGTAAACAATGAATGTAAAAACACTAAAATAAGACTCCAGGCACCCAGGCCCGGAATCAGTTACCAAAAATACACTATCTGATGCAAAACAGAGACTTCCAGGGAAGAAACTGCAGAACATCAGATGGTAGATGCAGAACACAACGCCTAACCACCCGTAGGTGAAGACGTAAACATGGGGAAAAGAACAGAATTCATTCTGTTATTTAGCTAAAACTCCCAAGAAAATTTAGTAATAATAATTACAAAAACTATGCCAAAAGCATGGGAGAATAGCAAGGAGGGACTTAAAGGGCAGGGAGAGAGGAAAACACTAAAAAATCAGTGTAACTAAATAATCAGAATGACAACAAAATGGCTGCTGCCTCGAAAATAGGTAACTTAACATAATTTCATTAAAAAATTTTAAGTTACAGCCCTGATAATATTCTGTCACACATTTTTCCTCTCCTCCTTCTCTATCCTCCTTAGAATCACCATTTCACTAATATTTATGTGTTTGGCATCATTTAAACTGAGATTTACAAGCACAAAGATCAGTCAGATGTTAACTGATGAAGGGCCAAACTTAGAATGATTAATGGCGCCAATTTCGGAACGTCCTTGACACTGCGCATGCGCAGTAGAGGTGAAGTGTGGAGGGCCATTCAGGACATGTTTTCTTTGGTTTTAGATGCAAATTTTGGGGATTGGGGGGCAAAATTTGTGTTTGGCCCTATATTTTAAGAGTTAGCACCAGCTATGTCTGGGTCATTGGTACAGTATAAAAATATATAAATTTTATAGTAAATATCCTTTTTTATTATACCTACTGCAATTGTTTACTACAGGCTTGCACTACAGTGGAAGACCCTAACTCGGATAAAATACTCTCTATTTTAATCTTTCCCAAGAGATTTGGGAAAGAAAAGTGGTGTAAAAACACCACGAAAAAATAAGCCAAAACTGGGTTGGGCGCCATCGCCAGTAGGGGACGCTCTTCTCTTAGTACAATTCCACAACTTCCGTTAACCAGTGGGCAAGCAGTCATCAAACCATTCTTTTGAGTCTGTCAACATAGGAGTTATGTGATCAGCGGGGAGGAAGGATTCTTACCTGAATAAAAAGACGGGAGGGCCTCCATGTAAACAATTGCGGTAGGTATAATAAGAAAGGAAATTTACTATAAAATTTATATTTCTTATCAACCTACCTTACAATTGTTTACTAAAGGCTTAATAGACAACCATAGCATCACAAACATTAGTAAAAGACAATGAAAAACTAGAAAAACTGTGAGCACTGCTCACTAAATGATACCACCCACTCCCACCAAGAAACATTTTACAACAGTAAAAGTGTGTTTAATGTAGAGAGCACAAACACTGACAACCCCCCCCCCCCCCCCCCCCCCCCCAAAAAAAATAAAAATACCTGAAAGTAGAATAGAAGGTGCACATCTATAATGTATATAAAAGAATGTCTGAGAGTTTCAATGAAATTCGCCCACTGGTATAAGAGGAGTAGCGGATAGCAGGAGTGTACCCCCCTAAAGCATCACAACAATTTGGCTAAGTTCATTTCGCCCTTTGGGAAAGAGTAAAAAATAAAAATACCTGAAAGCAAAATAGGAGGTGCACATCTATAATGTATAGAAAAGAATGCCTGTAAGTTTCAATGAAATCCACCCACTGGTTTAAGAGGAGTAGCGGATAGCAGATGTGTACCCCCAAAGCGTCACGGACGTACGGAAGTACGGACGTACGGACGTACGTAAGTACGGAAGTACGGACACCATGAATGCTATATACCGCCCACTTTTCAAGTGGGTGGTATAATGAGGCATATGGTGATGTGCGACGCACAGGCAGAAAGGGCAGTAACAGCATGGAGCTGGAACTGACCCTGTAAGAAGCTGAATGGCTGGGATAGACAACAGCCTGAGCAGAAGAAAGAGGGCCTGTAGGACAAAGGTCCTCTGTCTGCTCCTGCAACTGTCGCAGATAAATGGAGAAGGTAGCATTTCTCCAGTAGGCTGCCAGCATAAAATCCAACAACATGACGGAGTTAGTATAAGCACTGAGAGGAAGACAATGCACGCACCTCGTGGCAGAAAAACGATTGGTAATACAATCGCAAGTAGCTAGACGAGCGGAAGCCGCACGAATAGCAAGACAAATCCATCAAGAAATGGATTCAGGAGAGATCTGGCATGTGAGAAAACGCATATCCACCCGGGATAAAGGCACGAACACCCCCCCCCCCCCCCCCCAAGCAGAGCAGCCATCTTGGAGTAAACTGCAAAGTCCTAGGCCTTTTTCAAGAAAAAGAGCTGAACAAGCTTGGAGAGGCAAGGATGAGTGCCGAAACGATGTGGTACCACATATGAAAAAGGTCTCCAAAGCATGGACTTGTACCCACTGCTGAAGACCCCCAGAAACAAACATATACCAGAAACTCTGCAATCAGTGTGATCGAAGGAGTGACAGAAGCAACAGAGTGATTGCACACCATCGACAGAAGAACCTTCTATTTAGCTACAGAGGCTAAACCAGTGGAGTGAGTGCCTCTTTGAAGAAGAAAAGCAACTCCACTGCTCGTCTCTAAAAACCACTACGGAGGAGACAGGACCCGTTAAAAGACATGCGCGAAGGCACAGTGAAGTCGGGTCAACCTGAAACCTCCTTGGGCGACTTTGGCAAAGAAAGTCGCGACATAGAGGGAGACATGCCGAAACTGCCGCTAACAGAGAGTGGAGCAGATTGATCCACACCCACCGAGGAGACAGGGGTGTGATCGAAAGGATTCGACAACTGCAGGTTCATATCTGGGCTAGAACCTGAGGCAGAATCAGAACCGGCAGGAAGGCGTAGTCGACAAGACCGTCCCAAAGGAGGGCCAGAGCGTCCACGGCGAAAGCCAGAGCATCTGGACACGGGGACACGAAAGTGGCCCCCTGATGGTTCCAACGAGTTGCAAAGAGATCGATGTGGGGACGACCCCAGAGATTGCAAAGAGACTGGAACACCGCCATGTGGAGCATCCACTCGGTAAAAAAGAACCTGCCCCGTTGGGGCAGGGAGTCAGCTAGGACATTCAGACAATTGGGAATGTGACGAACCACCACTCCGGTGTTGACATCCTGAGTGGGCAGTAGAAGATCCCCAACCAAATCGTACATGGAAATATAGTGTGTTCCGCCCTGGTTCCGAATGTAAACAACCACCGTAGAATTGTCAGACCACAGAAGGACCTGACAATTCGAAAAGCGGGGAATCCACTGTCAGAAACACGGAAGAAAAGCAATAAGCTCCTTCTGGGTGACACGAAGAGCTGCTAGATCCTGGTCACATGACCCGTGAAGGAAAAGACCAAGAGGATCCAACGTCACACCCCATCCAAGATCGCTGGCGATTACCATCAGAACACGATCGGACGTGGGAAGACCAAAGGAACTCCCTGCATAATCCACTGAACATCTGTCAGGGGAGAAGGTGACGAGGAAGCGACTCCAGTAACAGAAGCACCAGAACCAGAGGATCAACATTCGGCCTCCAACGACTGAGCAAAAAGTGTTGGAGAAGTCAGACATGCAGTTCACTTAGAGGAATGAGATCCGTCACCTAAACGCAGAGACCATGCAGTCGGGGAAGACTCCGAGCTGATGAGGTCCATCCCAGATGATGGAGAACGGACCAGGTCCGACTTCTCTCCGTTGACTCTGAACCCTAGTGACGTGAGTAGGCTCAACAGTGTGACGACATCAGACTCCAGAAAAGCAGCATTGGATTGCCTCTGGAGGATATCAACTAGACAAGCCGAAGAAGACACCTTGGACTGTGTGCGATGTAAGACTAACACATGCGACATCAGACAGGTGAAGGCCCAAGGATCCGAGGCCAAAGGGAATGGCCTTGAACTGGAAAACATCCTAGGGAATGGAGCGGCGAACTGATCTGAAAGCCTCCATGCTGAACTGAGGAGCAATGATAGACTGCGGCAGAATACTCAGATCGATAACCTATCTGAGTCGGCAATCCTTCTTCAGCACCAAAAACATGCGGGAACAAAATCCCACTGAAAGAAAGTTCTTGATGACCTTGATTGTCCCCTTTGACAGGAGATCGCCTATCTCCGTGGCCAAAAGTTCCCAAAGTGTAATGTTGAAAGGGACTCATGTTGGAAGAGACATTTTCTACTTAGTGGAGTGCCTCAACCTGGGACGAAATCGAGGTGACTACTGCCGACGCCTACCCCACCCTGTGAGTGAGTAGAAGTGGGGGTAGGAGGATCAGCCCTTGGCTTCGCAGAGGAAGCAGAAGGGTACTTGTTTGGCTTTGGACGGTGCCTGCCTCCAACAGAAGGCCAATCAAGTTGACTAAGCAGCAGCAGATCAATGGAATGACAAAGGGATCCATCCCGGACCATTGCCACAGAATCATGGAATAGTCGCGGACCCGCTGAAAGAGGCAGATCGAAGAGCAGCGCACTGCCCCTCAAGAAGGGGACGTCTTGTGTCCAGCACAGTGTACCTGCGAACTAATTCCAAGCCAGGCGCGTAACAGGCATGTGTGTGAGAAGATGCATGAGTGGCTTGAACGGCACACACAAAACAAAAACCTGTTTGTCATCAAACTCATCTGGGAGCAGATAAGCAGCAAAGCAGAGACATGATCGAAGAGAGAACGCATTCCAGCATCCCTCTCGATAAGCCCAACCTGGACTCAGAGTCTCCATATGGCTGAGGAGTTGGAGTCCCGATCCAAGACCGTCACAGTCTGGCAGACTGACGGATTGGCGAAATCGTAGGAACGATAATGCACCAGAGGCAAAAAGTGTCAACCTTGATGAAGAACGACGTCTCCATAGCCTTGGAACTCAGGTTAGAGTCCAAAGTGGTAAATGCTTCAACCACCTATACCGACAGGCACAGTCGAAGGCGCCCAGAAGCATGTTGCTCCACAGGCTGTAGGCGTGCGACCGATGATCACAGCCGGGCTGACACTGTCAGCTGGTTTGACGGTTTGAGACCTGGACGGAACCCAAACACAAAGTCAAGAGCTGCCCCCAAGTAAGAAGACTGTTGGCTCTCGACGTCAGGAATGTCAGACTCATCCCATGAGTTGGAAGACACATAGCCCATCAGGGGCAAACCAGCCGACGCCTCCCATGGTGTGGGCACACCAGGGGATCAGAAAGCGACCTGTTTCCAATCCCGGGAGGCGGCGCCACAGGGGACGCCCGAAACCACTCGTAGTCTTGCTGGAAGCAACGGAAAAGGCTCTTGGACAGAACCTATGTGAGCAAGGAGAGGCCTCCCTAAGCTCAATGACTGTCGGAACGGAACGACGTGGGAACATACCGACAAAGTGGCTTCACTCCTGACCCATTTACCAGCGAAGGGTCATGATCCTCAAATACACACAATGCGGGGCGACGGGCTGCAGCCGAAAACATCTGAAGGCAGATGTGTAGTGGGGTATCACATACCCCGAGGATCAACAGAGCGGAAACTCAGGAGAGTCGCCGCAGACCTTTGCGGGACAGAAGGTTCAGGCTACACAAAAAGTGTTTGTCTCACAAAACTGGCCATGCGACCAGAGTGCGTGGACGGAAACGCACGGAGCTCATGGTGACCCCACCATGAACATCCGAATCCAGTGAGAAAAACTGAGGTACTCGACGGCTGAGAGACCACAGTAGAGGGTTTGGCCGGCAGCCCCTTCCAACTTCGCCAAGTTGAAGTCAGGGAAGGCTGAGGCCAATACCCCATGTCTACATTACCAGACATCACTGCAGACCCCTGCAGGGAGAAAACTGCTGTGCTCAACGACCGAGAGGACACAGCAGGGGGTTCGGTCGACAACCACTTCCGATTTCACCAAGTTGAAGTCAGGGAAGGCTGAGGCCGATACTTCACGTCAACACCACCAGACACCTCTGCAGACCCCTGCGGGGATAAAACTGCTGTGCTCAACGGCTGAGAGAACACAGCAGGGGGTTCAGTCGGCAGCCACTTCCCACTTCGCCGAGTTGAAGTCAGGGAAGGCTGAGGCCAATACCCCACAACCACACTACAGACATCACTGCAGACCCCTGTAGGGATAAGTCGAGGCCGGCTAAAATGGTGACCGATGATGTTGTAGACGGAACAGCAGTAGCAGCAGATACGACGGAAGCTGTTGAAACTGGCAGAAAAGGGGAGACAGCCACCTAGCTCAGCCTCCAAAGGAGGAGTCACAACCCTAGTGACTGCCTCAGATGTCAACTGGAGAAGGCGCATAGTCCCGGAACCAGGCATCTCTTCACCAGAAATCCAACAGCTCCCGCAGTATCCACCATGGTAAAAAAAACTGCACATCCCCCAAGGATGGGAATAACTCTCACCAGACGTGGTCGTGTCGGGAGGCCTCGAAATGACAGCATTCCCCACCCCCTGTGGGTGTGGGAGGAGCTGCACATCCCCCACGGAGGGGGTGTAACTCTCACCAGACATGGTCGTGTCAGAAGGCCCCAAAACGACAGCGTTCCCCACACCCCCGTGGGTGCGGGAGAAGCTGAACATCCCCAATGGAGGGGGTATAACTCACACCATATGTGGTCATGTCAGGAGGCCCCAAAACGACAGCGTCCCCCCCCCCCTCCCCACAGGTGCAGGAGAAACAGCCACAAGAACACACCAAAAGGGAGGGCAAAAGGAGTTGCCATAAAGAAAGAAGGAGAGCAGTAGAAGAACAAGAGCACCGCATAGCGGGACAATATACGCCTGTTTTGTATTTTTGAAGGGTTGGGGTAAGGATGGGGGTGAGGGTGAAAATTGTTTGGATCAACCCCATATTTGAACTTGACCTGCATTTTGTTGCGATTAAACAACATACCAAGTTGGAACCAATCGGAAAACAAATATTAAAAGTTATCATCTGAAAACCAAATATTTGATGCATTCTATGTCCAACAGTTAGGCCATACTAAAGTTATAATCCGGGAAACACAAAATGCACAAATTCAAGAGGAATAACTCTGGAAAGGTACATGCGATTTTGGCCGAAAGTGAACCTGAACTGTGCTTTGTGGTCATAAACAAAATCTGAGAATTTGAAACAAATTAGTCAAGGCAAACTATAGTTATCATCCGGAAGCCACATAATTCACAAATTTGCAATCATTCAAGGGGAATAACTATAGAACAGTACATGCGATTATGGCCAAAGGTGAACTTGAGCTGTGCTTTGTGGTCAAAAACAAAATCTTGAGAATTTGAAAAACATCGGTCAAGGCAAACTAAAGTTATCATCCGGAAACCAAAAAATCCACAAATTTGCAATCATTCAAGGGGAATAACTCTGGAAAGGTATATGTGATTGTGGTCAAAAGTGAACTTGGGCTGTATTTTGTGGTCAAAAACAAAAAAACTGAAAATTTGAAATAAATTGGTCAAGGCAAACTAAAGTTATCGTTTGGAAATGAAAAGTTGGGCTAAATTCCCATAAATAAAGGGCCTTAACTCTACTGCAAATGGGCCGCTAGAAACGGAAATCAAACCCATCCTGTATTTTGTCATACTAAATCCACATGCCAAATTTAACTCAGCTCAATCCATTACAACTAAAGTTATCGTCCGGAAACGAAATGTGTCCATGGACGGACAGACAGACAGACGGGTGGAGAGACCATTCACATAATATGTCCCGTTTTTCAAACGGGTGTATAAAATCAACATCTGAAAAATTTGGTGTCAATCCGTCAAGGCGTTCGGCTTTAAATGAACGGAAAGCATTTTTTTTTCAAAAATTGTGGTTTCAAAGGACGATAACTCTGCAGCGGATGGACTGAGAAACACCAATATCGAACTTGACCTGTATTTTATTGCTACACACAACATCTGAAAGTTTGATGTCGATCCATCAAGGCGTTCGACTTTAAATGAACAGAAACCAATTTTTTTTTAAAAATTGTGTTTTCAAAGGGCCATAACTCTGCTGCGGATGGACTGAGAAACACCAATATCGAACTTGACCTGTATTTTATTGCTAAAAACAACTTCTGAAAGTTTGATGTCGATCTGGCAAGGCATTCAACTTTAAATGAACGAAACCAAATTGTTTACGGACAGACAGACAGACAGACAGACAGACTGATAACATAATACGACCGTTTTTTAAACGGGCGTATAAAAAGGTGAACTCAACAGATACATAAAGTAGAACACCCCCAACTACGAGAGAAGGTGGCAGAAAAAATAACCAGAGTACAAAGTTACAAACATAACAATACATTGCATTTGCATATAAGAAGATGTATTTGGCAGCAGTCTGTGTCACTGGGACTCCCTTTCCAGTTCAACTCACCTGTGTAATTTGCATAAATTATCTCAAGAGTTTCAAGTTTGAGAAAAATGATTTTTGCCTTGAGTCTGCTGCAAAATTAGCCTCCCTCCCCAAATACCTGTGTTTAGGGTAACCAGACACACCCTAAAATATTATGCCGACCATAAAAAATTTATTGAGTAAAAGTCGCTCATATAACATTGTAACCCAAAATTTCCATCCAACTTCAACTGTGATTTTGATGCTGGCTTTGGAGTTCATGCTTTCAAAATTACGTGTAGAAATAAATATATTTGTCATTATAAATATGGAACAAGTGACAAGTTCCAGTTCAGCAAAGGAAATCGCATCTGATAAACATATGGACGTTTAAAACACGATATGTAAGAAGTATTTTTGTCACCTATTTTCGTGGTAAATGCCATGCCCGAACGCAATACCAATTACTGCAGCTGTTCTGAAAACGGGGTATCGGGACTCTGAAGTTTGAAAATAGGTTAATTTTAGGTTGTTTATTTTTTTATTCAGAGAATTGAAGACCTGATTAGAGTTTTTCACAATTGAAGTTGAAAACCGCGATGACGGTTTTCTGTAATTGTTTCGGTTTTGATTTTGATAACAAAACCGAAACCGAACCGAATTTTCAGTTAACCACCCATCTCTAGTTTAATATTTCAACATCAGCGTTTGACTGGAAAAAAATTTAAAATCTTTTCTGTTTAACCCTTATATAACATAGAGACCAAAAACGGCCAGAAAATTATCCATAATAAACCTACTACAGCCCAAAATAAATAGGAAGTTTCTTTATAAAAACATACAAATATGGATATCATTAGGACCAGCTCCTCGAGCTGGTTCTAATGATATCCATATTTGTATGGTTTCATTGAAAAATTGCAACATCGACGCCGTAGCTGCGACGGGTGGTGCAATCTCACAAAATTCTAAGTTCATCAAGGGCCATAACTCCAAAAAAAATATTTGGAACAACACATGCATTGAACAGTGGCTAGACATCAATAAGATGCACTTATATGCCAAATATAAAGTCATTCCATCAAGTATTTCAAAAGTTATTGAGATTTGAAACTCGTTGGTCACAGATAGACCGACATGAAACTCGTTGGTCACAGACAGACCGACAGACAGACCGACTGACCGACATTGCCACTTAGAAAGCTGCTAGTCGCAGCTAAAAATTGTGAAATTTGTTTTCGAAAAATGTGAAATTTAATTTATTTTTTACAAATACTGTGTTAGGTAAAGGGTTAACCCAAACAGGGTGATTATCTTTAGATGGTAAATCCAGTTGATCTCGGTCTCACACGAAATTCTCTGGAGGCCATCTGATGTTCAAGGCAATCTGTATAGAACAGGATAGCCAGATTGAGTGGGAATTCTTCATTCGCATGTTTCTAAATTTTCTTATACAGAATAATGTTCTCTGCCAATCTGTGGTCTGATTTGTACAGTTTTTCTACTGGAAGAGGGTCTATGTACCTCTTTATCAGTTCGTCATTTGGATGGGCAGCTGTTTTCCACTGTGACATTAGTAGTATTAGAGTTACTGTTAAGTTGAGTGATGAAAGGCTGTCAGTGGACATCCTTTCCATTGTGGCTAAATTCTCGGGAATTAGTGTGTGGCTGGTTAACTCTTAGAAGCCGGGAGTCAAGTTTTCTAGCCTGTGATGTAATATGGCAGGTAATCTAGCTGTGATGGTTCGGCTATCTTTGGGCTGGGGGAGAATTAAACACTGAGCAGGTGCTAGGCAGACAACACTTGACTAGAAGCACCTGCTTTACTGTAAGTTTTTCGCAGTATGTCATGTTCAATAACTTCAATCTGATTCCCCGACTTCTAAGAGTTAAGCTAGAAAAGGGTTAAATATGAATGCTGCAAGTTCAAAATTTCGTGAGGTTGTTCGTTTTGTTCCCATAATGGTTATGTAAAACTAAATTTCCACTGATTCAAAACAAATTTGTAATACAGGATGCCATCATAAATAAAAAAGGAAGCTTGTGGATCAAGGATGTGGGTTTCACAATGCAAGTTTGAAACCAGATTTCATCTGGGATCACTTGCTTCATTGCCTAGAATGTAGCCTAGGGCTGCATGATATTCAAAACTGAATTAAAAAAAATACCGACCGCGGTATACCGGTATATCGAAAACTGTTCGGATCTATGAACACAAGTACCACAATCAAGACTCGAGGCATCACAGTTGGAACGAATTAGCCTGCCTTGATTATGCGGTTCGAAAAACCTTTACCCAACGCAGACGATATCAAAATTTATTATTTTCAAAATTAGTTTATCAGATTTTCCCCAAAGATTTCAACAAAACTATATCATGTGACCCCTCATTGAAACGAGCTCAACGAACTCGTTCCAATGAGGGGTCACATGATATAGTTTTGTTGAAGTTTTTGAAATATATTTTTTCAACTGCTGATTTTGTATATTACGAGAGCGCAAGCAGACGATTCCTTTGATGAAGAGATTATTATTATTCATTCGGGGCTACAGATAAAAAATACTTAAGACATCTTGAAAATTAAACTGTCGGTAAATAAATAATGACGATAAACCGATATTTTTGTAATTACACCGGTATTCAATCGATATTGGTTTGAATACCGGTATATATCGGTTTATCGAAATACCGTGCAGCCCTAATGTAGCCTACACCCCCAGTTTTAGTGCTAATTCACAATTCTCCACAATATGGAATTCAGTGTTTGTAGTGGCAGTTTTATGAATTCTACATCCTTCTTAGGCGAGAGCTGGAGAGCTTTCCAAGAAACAAAATTACATTATTTATTTGTTGGGGCTTAACGACACTTTCAACAGCCAGTGGCAAATTGCATCGGAACAAAATTACATAGTAAAAGGCATGAGTGAGAAACTGTTCACTGCTCATGGATAGACCTGCAAAATCAAAACCTATGATCCTTGCAATCTGCATGTTGCATGCATAAATAACTAGAGCTTGTAACAATGTTTTGGTGTCCAAGGAAAAAGTCAATACCAGACTAGAAACAATTTCAGTATCAAAGTTGTTCAATGTGAGCCAGGATTATGTTCATGTGACTAAAATTTAGAAATTGTAACAACTGACATTGTGTTGCAACTTTACTTTACCAGCATACGACCTACAGATGTATGGCCTCTGTTATTTATTTATTCATTGGAGTTTAAGGTCACATATTTCTGCACAATGACTAATCGTGACTGCAATATGGATATAAAGTTAAGTCCAGCCAATCATTTATACCCATGTTGCTTATTTTAGGGGACCTCCAACCCAGGCATTGGTTACCGAGTGCTATTTTACCATTAAAACAGAGCTTGTTTATTACAGTAAACAAGCACTGCTTAACTTCCCATGGGGAAAGGCCTCTGTTAGTTAACTCCTTATCTACCATGACTTGAGGACAACACTTGCAAAAACCTTTTCTGAATAACTAAATATTTCACTCGTTTTTCTTCAAAACACAGCTTATGACACCTCATTGGAACGAGTTCATTCCAATGAGGGGTCCTAAGCTGTTTTGAAGATAAAGTCTTAAAAAATAACTAAAGGTGTGACTGTCTCAGATGGGCCTTTCCATACTCCCCACCGCCATCATTATTCTTAAACAAAATGAAGCATAATTCTCGTAAAAATAATCCGAACGGAACTATAATCGTAGGCGCACAGGTTCCCATGGTGGTAAACAGTCATACCAAGTTTCAAGCAGATTGGTCCATAAACATCTGAGAAAATCTCTGGATGGATGGACAGATGGACATTCTTACACGTTCTTACTTGAGGGGTTTTTCATATGTTAAACCCTAACCTCATAAGGTCAAAAAATTAATCCCACAGTGCAAAAAATAACCCCACAAGTGGCCACTGTACTAACGCAACCCCACAACTACCATTGACCCTAAATTGTAAACCCCACAATGTACCTCTGCTAAGCCTGGATGGACAGATGTGGGTGCATGGATGGACAGGGTGATTCCAGTATATGCCCCCCTCCCCCCACCACCACCACAACTCGTTGCGGGGGTATTGAATGTCGATTTTGTGAATAATGATGGCCTGAGATAGTAAAATAAGTGTGAAGGGATAAGGCCTCAGTGTTGCGTGCAATTTCTGTATTTACATATAAAAACCCAGCTACACATTATCTCATATTCATTCAAATCTTTGTATATCTGTCAATTAATTGAGAACGTCAAGTGCATAAAGTGCATGATAAGAGGTGCTGTATGTTTAAAAGAATAGAACAAACCTTTTTATAAGCACAGAACAAACCTTTTTACAGTTGAGACTTGTACAACCATTCAAAACAGTAAAGTTTGTGAGAGAAGAACAGATTCACAAAAATTCAATTTTTAACGAACACAAACACTGTAAGACAGCGATGCTAGTAGAAGATCACTAAAAACATGTGAACTTTTTCTGTGACAAGATTATAAAACATGTTAACCCTTTAACCAATGCAGATATCAAAATGTATTATTTTAATTATCGACTTTTAAAATTTTTCAAAATATTTCAATAAAACCATGTCAAGTGACCCCCTCACTGGAACGAGCTCGTTGAGCTCGTTCCAATGAGGGGTCACATGATATGGATTTGTTGAACATTTTAAAAAAAAAAAAAAATTTTCAACTGCTTAATTTGTAAATTACGTGGCCGGATACGTCCGATTTTTTAGGTAAAGGGTTAACATCTGGGTGATTTTCATAACAACAACATATATTTTCTACATACTCCAGCTTACTCCACAAAATACATGCACTTATGTGCAATATGGCACATTTTACTGGTGCATTGTATGATGTACTGATTTCAAACCAAAAGGTCCATGGTTCGAACCCCACCAGGGGCAACTGCGTTGTGTCCTTGGGCAAGGCACTTAATCCTGATGGCCCACCTCGGGGCACAGTGGCGCTGTGTACTAAGGCATAGTGCACGTCAATGGTGCACTTGTCTTCAACCAATGCTAACCCTGCTTGGGTGGAGTTACTCTGTTGGGCAGTCTGACACTTTTCACAGCCAGGATCACCTCGTGCTAGAGAAAGTTTTACAGGTACAGGAAGCCAGAGTACCTGGGGAGAATCACCAAGCTACCAGGGCTGCATGATATTCAAAACTGAATACCGGTATCGGTATTCAAAAAAATACTGTGGTATACCGGTATATCGAAAACTATGCAGATCTATGAACACAAGTACCACAATCAAGACTCGAGGCATCACAGTCAGAACGAATTAGAAAGCCTTGATGATGAGGTTCGAAAAACCTTTACCCAACGCAGACGATATCACAATTTATTATTTTCAAAATTAGTTTATCAGATTTTTCCCAAAGATTTAAAAAACAAGAGGCCCCACGTGGCCTTAATCGCTCACCTGACAAAGTGACTCTAAGAAGTATTTTAGGTCACCTTCACCATGTCATGCCTCATCAACATTAACTGGTTGAGTGATAGATTTTGTTTGAAGTTCAACATTTGTTACCTAAAATTAGTTTTATTTAAAATCATTGGTGTGTGGCCAATCTCCAATGATTTTTAATAAAGCAAATTTATCTCTGCAGACAAACTGGTTTAGCTTGAAGCACAAACAAGTAATGTGAAGAGATAGCCTTGGACATCTCTCCCCAACTGTGGATATCTTCCATGTGCTACATGTACATATTTGCATGCAAGAAAACAAAAATTTTCACAAATTTTCCAAAATATTAGTTTTTTTTATCATCATTGGAACAAGCTCAAATAGCTTATTCCAATAGGGGTATGGGAAGATCAGGTATATTTTTGAGACAGAAATGTGAATATATAAATAATGGTGTTTTTTTGTGAATGATGCTGGAGAATTTTGCGTAAAGATATGGTAAATGGTTTGTTCTAGATACAGAATGATGCAAAAGTATTTAAATTTGATTAGGCAAGTTGTTCCTATAATGCATTTAAAAACTGAAGTAACTGTTTTTTTGCTGCCCGAACTTTTAGATGTGTGTGTCTGTGTTTGTGTGTGTGTGTGTGTGTGTGGGGGGGGGGGGGGTGTTCTTGCAAACAAAATTCCTGAATAAATGGAAAATTTTATTTTTTGTGTGAAAGACATAGTGCGTGAATGTTGATTGGAACAAGCTTAGAGAGCTCATTTTAATGTGAAGTCATAAAGCTGTGTTTTACGTACGAAATTCTGGAATAACTAAAAAATTGCTTTTTTGACTCAAAAAGCATGGTGTGCGACCTCTCATAGGAATGAGCTCAAAAAGCTCATTCCAATGGGGTATTTACAAGCGATAAGTACATGTATGTTTAAGAGACAAAAATTAAAATTTGAATAGCGATTTTTGCGAAGAATGCTGACAAGTTTTGGCAGTTATGCTGGTAAAAAGGTAAGATATGCAAAGTGGTTGTTTTTTAGAGGCGACATTTAATTAAGGGGAATTAACCCTTGATTACTGAGGTAACTTCTAAAAGTACTGAAATTTCATGAAGCAATGTGAATAACAGACAACAGTTGCCTAAAAATTTCATGAATAACTAAAATTTTTATTCTTTTGTCTCGAAAACATGGCATATGACCTTTGTTGGAATGAGCTGAATGCGTGTGTTCCAATGAGGGGTCATAAAATTTGAACGGAGATTTGAGTGAATAATGCATTAGTACTGCTAGATTTGGGTAAACGGTTCACCCTGGATACCACCCCTTCTATAGTAGATCTTTTCTGCAAATTTTGTCTAAGATTCTATCAACTTTACAAATAAATACGTTCATGAATCACAATCAGATCCACCCCACAATGTTGCATACCAAATATCAAAAGATTCTGCCTGCTGGATCTGGAGAAGAAGATTTTTTAAGAAATATGCCTGAAATGCACTAAGTTAAAATTTGGGCTCCTATACGGAGCCCAAATATAAACCCAGGGGGCCGATTTGAACAAACTTGAATCAGATCCACCCCACAATGTTGCTTACCAAATATGAAAAGATTCTGAAGCTGGATCTGGAGAAGAAGATTTTTTAAGAAATTTGCCTGAAATGCACTAAGTTCGAATTCGAGCTTCTATAGTGAGCCCAAATATGAAACTAGGAAGCCGATTTGAACAAACTTGAATCAGATCCACCCCACAATGTTGCATACCAAATATCAAAAGATTCTGCCTGCTGAATCTGGAGAAGAAGATTTTTTAATAAATTTGCCCGAAATGCACTAAGTGCGAATTCAGGCTTCTATATTAAGCCCAAATATGAATCCAGGGGGCCGATTTGAACAAACTTGAATCAGATCCACCCCGCAATGTTGCATACCAAATATCAAAAGATTCTGCCTGCTGGATCTGGAGAAGAAGATTTTTGAAGAAATTTGCCCGAAATGCACTAAGTTTGAATTCGAGCTTCTATAGTGAGCCCAAATATGAATCCAGGGGGCCGATTTGAACAAACTTGAATCAGATCCACCCCGCAATGTTGCATACCAAATATCAAAAGATTCTGCCTGCTGGATCTGGAGAAGATGATTTTTTAAGAAATTTGCCTGAAATGCACTAAGTTCGAATTCGAGCTTCTATAGTAAGCCCAAATATGAATCTAAGGAGCCGATTTGAACAAATTTGCATCAGATCCATCCAACAATGTTGCATACCAAATATCAAAAGATTCTGCCTGCTGGATCTGGAGAAGAAAATTTTTTAAGAAATTTGCCTGAAATGCACTAAGTTCGAATTCGAGCTTCTATAGTGAGCCCAAATATGAATCTAGGAAGCCGATTTGAACAAACTTGAATCAGATTCATCCCACAATGTTGCATACCAAATATCAAAAGATTCTGCCTGCTGGATCTGGAGAAGAAGATTTTTAATAAATTTGCTTGAAATGCACTAAGTTCAAATTTGGGCTCCTATACTGAGCCCAAATATAAACCCAGGGGGCTGATTTGAACAAACTTGAATCAGATCCACCCCACAATGTTGCTTACCAAATATGAAAAGATTCTGCCTGCTGGATCTGGAGAAGAAGATTTTTTAAGAAATTTGCATGAAATGCACTAAGTTCAAATTCGAGCTTCTATAGTGAGCCCAAATATGAATCTAGGAAGCCGATTTGAACAAACTTGAATCAGATCCACCCCACAATGTTTCATACCAAATATCAAAAGATTCTGCCTGCTGGATCTGGAGAAGAAGATTTTTTAAGAAATTTGCCTAAATGCACTAAGTTCGAAATCGGGCTTCTATACTGAGCCCAAATATGAACCCAGGGGGGCCGATTTGAACAAACTTGAATCAGATCCACCCTACAATGTTGCATACCAAATATCAAAAGATTCTGCCTGCTGGATCTGGAGAAGAAGATTTTTTAAGAAATTTGCCTGAAATGCACTAAGTTCGAATTCGGGCTTCTATAGTAAGCCCAAATATGAATCCAGGGGGCCGATTTGAACAAACTTGAATCAGATCTACCCCGCAATGTTGCATACCAAATATCAAAAGATTCTGCCTGCTGGATCTGGAGAAGAAGATTTTTGAAGAAATGTGCCTGAAATGCACTAAGTTCGAATTCAAGCTCCTATAGTGAGCCCAAATATGAATCTAGGGAGCCGATTTGAACAAACTTGAATCAGATCCACCCTACAATGTTGCATGCCAAATATCAAAAGATTCTGCCTGCTGGATCTGGAGAAGAAGATTTTCAAAAAAATTTGCCTGAAATGCAGTAAGTTCAAATTTGGGCTCCTATACTGAGCCCAAATATAAACCCAGAGGGCCGATTTGAACAAACTTGAATCAGATCCACCCCACAATGTTGCATACCAAATATCAAAAGATTCTGCCTGCTGGATCTGGAGAAGAAGATTTTTTAAGAAATTTGCCTGAAATGCACTAAGTTCGAAATCGGGCTCCTATACTGAGCCCAAATATGAACCCAGGGGGCCGATTTGAACAAACTTGAATCAGATCCACCCTACAATGTTGCATACCAAATATCAAAAGATTCTGCCTGCTGGATCTGGAGAAGAAGATTTTTTAATGTTTTTCCCATTGCCTACAGTGTTAAAAAGTGCTGACTCAGCACTTTTTCAAAGTCCCGAAACTGTACCCTATGATAAAACCGATGGCAATTTTTTTTTACCAATCCTTTCTGTTGGTCCTAAGGAAGCTGCACACCAAATAAAAATTCTCATTGCCGTGCAGTTTTGGAGATATGGGCGTTTTAAATTTTTTCTATTTTTAGCTCCTGCGGTTCCCACGGGGCTGCGGGAAAATTTTTTTTTGCATAAATCAAGTACTCATGACCCAATAAGCCCTCACATAAAATTCGTTCAAATCAGCCTCTCGGTTTGGAAAATAGAAATTTTGGGCGGGGCAAAAAATTTTGCCCCTCCCATAACGACGCCAAGTATAGCCCCACAAACTTCTCTTGAACAAATCTGAGTCTACACCTCAAAAGGAAGCTGCACACCAAATATCAAGTCTCTGCTACTGCTGGTTCATGAGAAGAAGATTTACAAAGATTTTGGTGCCCCTTGGGGGCGTGGCACCACCCAGGAGGAGGGGCAACTTCATTTGAACAAATCTGAATTGGCATTAGGTAATAAACATTTAGCCAACATTTGAATAAAATTGGGCTAGTGGTTTAGGAGGAGAAGTCGATAATGTAAAGTTAATGCCGGACGGACGACGACGGACGCCGGACGACGGACGACGGACAGAAAGTGATTAGTAAAGCTCCCCTTGAGCTTCGCTCAGGTGAGCTAAAAACTATATTATGTGACCCCTCATTGGAACGAGCTCGTTCCAATGAGGGGTCACATGATATAGTTTTGTTGAAATTTTTTAAAATTATTTTTTCAACTGCTGAATTTGTATTTTCCGAGGGCACAAGCAGACGATTCCTTGGATAAAGGGATAATATTATTCAGGGGCTACAGTTAAAAAACTCAAGACATCTTGAAAATTAAATGGTGGGTAAATAAATAATGACAATAAACCGATATTTCTGTAATTACACTGGTATTCAATCGATATTGGTTTGAATACCGGTATGTATCGGTTTATCGATATACCGTGCAGCCCGACTCTCCAATATACTAAATCCACACAAGCAGGGTTAGCACTGGTTGAAGACAAGTGCACAGGCCTGGCATTCTTAAAAATGCAGGAGGGATAAAAATCGCTCTCCTCACATGACCTACGGGGGGCGATTAGCTCTCCCCAAGCTTACAAAAGCTAAAAGTGACAAAATAAAGTTGTACTATTAATGAATTTCGCCTAGTGGGCTTTGTGCCTTTTATTTGGTGCTTCTAAACAGGTAGTCTCTGGAAGACGGCTGCTACATACCCCTCCCACACCCCCGGGCCTTGGTAAGGCCCGGAGGTGTGGGAGGTGCAGTGTGGCCAAATTGCAGAGATCACTAACAAAGCAGAGATCAGAAAACCTGTGTGTTTTAGGAATAGGCTGTTGTGGTAATCATTATTATCTAAGGCTACGAGGGCTATTTTTCGCCCTCCTCAATTTTTTTAAGGCGAGCAGAAGCCGAGCGAATAAATTGCTCTCCTGAGAATGCCAGGCCTGAGTGCATAGATCCTGACTCATTAAGTATTCCAACTGCATCATCAAGGCATGCCTTCATAGAAGGCATGCCTTGATGATGTTGTTGGAATATTATTCAGGATTATAAACTCAAAGAGTTCCTGTAAATTTATTTTTGGATTAATAAACTATACATGTTGTAGTTGTGAAGCATTAGGTTTCCAACATCTTATATAACACAATACTTCCTCCAAAGTGGTCATGCTGGGCCCAAAACAGACAGAATCGAGTACTACAGACAAGCACTAGTGGAAGGTATTTTACATTGGCCAGGCTTTTGTAAGTTTAAAAAGGCCCATTCTGGGAAGGGTTTGGGAGGAGGTGCCCCCTTCCAAGGGTGGGGTCCAGGTGGGAGGTTCCTTTCCAGGAAAAGTTTTAAATTTTTAAAACCTGAAACTCATTTTAGTCATATTTTCCCAAGCTTACTGAATGAATTTGCATGGCACACTTGCGTCATTTTTCAAAACTTCAGTAGCATGGGAGTGAATATTTGTGCTGTTAAACCTGCTTCACGAATGGAGTAATGTGAATATTTCTCAAATTTTGTAACTCTTTTAACCGAAATGCACAGTTTTTCATTGGGAAGAGCTATCTATACCTGAGACATAATAAACTCTGAAAATTCATGCATCCTCAATCAGCACCATTTGGGTGATCCCAGGGCACGCGTGGGACATATAGCCATGGGATTATTATTACTGTGATGGACCACATGTTGTTGAGCATGTGAATTATGTAAAGTAAAAGGCTGATTTGATACAAAAATTCCATGGTATCACTCTCTCTATAGACCATAATTTGAAAAATTGCAGGGGTATGCCCAAAGTGGGGCCCCAGACAAATTTGTTTTGAATCAGTGGGAATTGAGTTTTACTTAACCACTAGGGCAGCAGGGTATATCAATAAACCGATATATACCGGTATTCAAGCCAATATCAATTGAATACCGGTGTATTTACAAAAATACCGGTTTATCGTCATTATTTATTTACCCACAATTTAATTTTCAAGATGTCTTGAATTTTTTAACTGTAGCCCTGAATGAATAATATTATCCCTTTACCCAAGGAATCGTCTGCATGTGCGCACGTAATATACAATTTCAGCAGTTGAAAAAATAATGTTAAAAATTTCAACAAAACTATATCATGTGACCCTCATTGGAATGAGATCGTTGAGCTCGTTCCAATGAGGGGTCACATGATATTGTTTTGTAGAATTTTTGTTGTTTTTTGGAAAATCTGATTAACTTTTATTTTAAAATAATAAATTTTGATATTGTCTGCCTTTGGTAAAAGTTTTTTGAACCGTGTCATCAAGGCATGTTAATTCGTTACAACTGTGATGCCTCAAGCCTTGATTGTGGTACTTTCGATCATTTTTCTGAACAGTTTTCGATATACCGGTATACCACGGTACTTTTTTGAATACTGATACCGGTATTCAGTTTTGAATATCGTGCAGCCTTACTAACCACTATGGGAATTTTGATTTTTCATTCTGAACAAACACGGCTTCCTTGCATCTGAGCAATCAATGGCAGTCCACATAGAGCACATTATCATGGCATTTTTGTATCATCTTCAACGCTCATTTGGCAAATATGGTTCTACCGGGGGTGGGTGGCATGAAGACCCATTGGGAAGAATGTAGTTCAGCCCAAACAGGCCTGAAAATAAGCCGTCTGACATTTGCACAATGAGGTCCTCAGAGGGTGAATTTGATTATGCTGTCCCATACATTGGGGCCAATTTATCCTCTGGGTACCTCGTTCTGTCTAGTTTTGAGACCCTGATTCAGATTGAGGTCCCAGAGGGTGAATTTAGTGATGCTACCCTGCTGTGCAGTGTAGCATCACTAAATTCACCCTCTGGGGACCTCATTTTGCAGATGTCAGTCTGCTTATTTTCTGGCTTGGGCCCAAACAGAGAAAATTTTGATTTTCAAATTGAAGGAATGCCATTTCCTTTCATCTTAGTGATCAATGGCAGACTAGACTGCTGGTATATCGAAATGTCCTCTATGTGGACAGCCAGTCCACACAAAGAATATTTCGATATACCAGGTGTCTATGCAATCAGATCCATTTCACTTTTTAGTCATTTTCACAAAATTTCATGCACCAACAGGTGTTGGGCTACATCAATTTTGGGGGCCCCAGGGGAAAACCAATACGGGTCCCACTGGGAATTTTCCCTGTGGACCATGGAAAATTGTTGGTCAGGACATGGCCTAGGCAGTCTGACCAGGTCCACCGGTCCTGCCAGAGACCTACATTTGCATGACCAATTGCGTGTGTGACGTTATTCCGAGTATCTAATCTAGTTTTTTAAGAAAGTACACAACCCCCTAGTAAAACATAATTGATACCTTAAACTCAAATCCAGATAAAACTGTCCTGTATGGAAATATTATCGTGGGGGGGGGGGGGGGGGGGGGGGGTCAAACTCGCCAGCTCCCTCCTCACCTTCACAACACACTTAGCTATGGTCCTGCATAGAGGTTTTTTGTCCACTTACAAATATTTATTTGCAATTGCAATACAAGAAGCAGGGCTTATATTTCATCTACATTTGGGAGAATCCATTTGGATTCAAGTGTAAATGGTTGCTGGAGTCTGCTATGAGTGTCCCAGGAGGCCACCATGACTGAACCCTGGCTGTATGCTGACAACACATGTCAACCCTTTACCCAACACAGCTTTTTAATTTTAAAAACATAAATTGAATTTGATAATTTAAAAAAAACAAAACAATATTTAACAATAAAACCTTACAAATATGGCTGTCATTGGAACCGGCTCATATTCAGTTCATGTTTGTCTTGTATTGGTTAATTTACTGCCGCTATGTTAGGTAAAGGGTTAAATTGACTAAATTCTTTTCATGTGAATCGAAGCAGAGGTGCAGCGAGAATCCCCATGGATTCTGGATAGTCTTGTTGCACGAATCTTTGCGTGAATCGATTCTCGGATTCTGGTTGAAATATAAGCCCTGAGAAGAATCAGCAGGCCTTTAGATTACATCAATTTCATACTGCAACAGGTGAACTAAATTGGACAAAGTGTGAAGACATCTCAAAAATATATAAATTCTCTGTTCCCCTTCTACTTATGAGAATAACTTCCATCATAATATAATCAAAGAAACACAAAGAAAGGCATGGCAATAAAACATAACAGGATAAGGCTGTTATTTCTGGTTTTAATGTGCCCAAATTAGGGCAGAACAGTGTGCCCAAAATAAACTAATTTAACCCTTTACCTAACAAATCGACTGAATTCCCCAACTTAACCCTTTATCCAACGAATTGCCAACATCTGTCCGTGTAATATGCAAATTCAGCAGTTGAAAAAATATTATTTTTCAAAAGATTTTAACAAAACCATATCATGTGACCCCTCATTGGAATGAGCTCGTTCCAATGAGGGGTCACATGATATGATTTTGTTGAAATTTTTTTTAAAATTTGAAAAAATGATATTTAAAATAATAAATTTTGATATCGTCTGGGTTGGGTAAAGGGTTAATATACAAATGGAGCAGTTGAAAGCAAATTTTCTTTCAAAACATTTTAATAAAACCATATCATGTGACTCCATCATTGGTACGAGCACGTTGAGCCCATTCCAATGAGGGGTCACATGATATGGTTTTGTTGAAATTTTTAGAAAAAAATTGAAAAAATATTTAAAATAATGAATTTTGATATCGGCAGCATTGGGTAAAGAATTAGAGGCCTGTGAATGGATTACCATTCAAGCTCTTGTTGAAACCCTATCAGTGTTTCTTATCTGATTTAATGGGAGTGTGGTGGCTCAGTTGTAGTCTGTTGGACTTCTATGCTTGAGGTCTCGAGTTCGATTCCCGTCCGGGACGACCCGCATTGTGTCCTTGGGCAAAGCACTTCATCCCGGTTGCCTACATGGGGGCACGATGATGCTGTATACTAAGGTGTACTGCACGTCAATGGTGCACATGTCTTCAACCGCTGTAACCCTTCCTGAGCAGAGCTTGAACAGAGTTAGAATGTTGAGGAGCTGACAGTTGCTCGTCGATGATCAGTGGTTCTCTCCGGTTACTCCGGCTTCCTCCACCCATAAAACTGTCACTGTCATGATTAGCCTTTGGGCATAAGTATGTGACCTTAAACACCAATACATAAATAAATAATAAATATCTGATTTGATAGAATATGAGACTTGACATGTTAGTGGCATATTCAGATACCAAGCCATAGTTTTGGAAACCCCAGCTAATGCCCTCTTGGAATAAGGTTCTGGTGGATCCATTGCCTTCGTAATTCTAGGGTCCTGCGAATATTTGAGATTCGATTCGATATCGATACCATACGTATGCTTCGAGATCGATCCCGAATCAGTCTCAGGATTCGATTTTTTCAAATCTCTCGTACTAACTTCAATTTATTACATTTCCAACAAAAACAGGATAAAACTGTCATTAGAAAATTCATTCATGTAGGCTCAATTCCTATTTATTTGAGTAATTGACAATGTTTAATTGTTAGGTAAGGTGTGAATTTGGCCCAGAACATTATCCATAGTTTTGGTTTTTGAAGGCTTAACTTGTATATAGTAACAAGTTAGGCCTTCAAAAACTAAAACTATGGACAATAGGCCTAGCTGTTTCAGCGACGGTGCTACAGAGAATATTTAGTTATTGGTGTTTAAGGCGTTCACTCCGTCGCGTAAGGGTCATCACAGTGTTCCGTAACTTCTGTTTGATGCAATGCGAAATAACTTGTCTATTAAGATTCGATTTGATGTCGATATCAGAGACACGATTCGATTCGAGATTCGATTCAAAAAGAAATTTGTGATTCGCAGATCCCTACATAATTCAGCAGTCATTTTATTATAATGGGAAATCCTGTAACATGGCTTTTTTCTTAGCATCATCCCATTAACCCTTTACCTAACGAATCGCACGCATCCGCCCGCGTAATATGCAAATTGAGCAGCTGAAAAAATAAAATTTTTCAAAATATTTCAACAAAAGCATATCAAGTGACCCCTCATTGGAACAGGCCAATTGAGCTCATTCCAATGAGGCGTCACATGATAAGGTTTTGTTGAAATTGTTTGAAAAATTTAAAAAAATGATATTTAAAATTATAAATTTTGATATTGTCTGCATTGGGTGAAGGGTTAACCCATTAGGGGGGCAGGAGATCCTTGGGGCCTCACACTGAATAAAATATTGATGAGGCTCCCACACAAATTCGCTGAGTAGCTATCTTTTCTATGAATTCAGGTCGTTTCACAATCCTGGACTGAAAAAATGGCCTTTCAAGTTTAAAGTGTTAAGTAGGTATTTCCCCCTACCCTTACATTCAAGTCAGATGGGTCGTAAAGAGTTATGGTGATCGTACATCTTAAAACCAAAAGCAATCCATTTTCAAAGGTATTCTTCTGAAAACCTGATATCGGGTAAAAAGACGGAAAACTAGCATCTCTGGTTCGAAGATAGCCATCAAGGCAACATCCAAACAATAGAACAAAACACAAGGTATGAGAGACATCACTACCTCCAAAAGGTGTTTCAGCTGCTTGCACAGCATTTTCCTCTTCAACATCTGCAAGATTCGAAAAACAAGTTGGTTTTGACATCATCACGATAAACACACTAACACACTCACTCCAACAATAGCAGCTTTTCTCTTTACCCAACTCGAATAGCAGACGACACTTGTCATCTCTGGAGTAACTTAAGATTTTCACTTTTGTCTTACAACAAATTTTCTAATCTCTTATTGGAATGAGCTCAGTCCAATGCGGAAGTCATTAACCCTTTACCTAACATAATGGCCAAAACCGGCCAGCGCTATTCTCAAAAATTGCCAATTAATTTTCATTATTTTTTTCATTTTTTGTCTCAAAAACATAGGTTATGCCCCCTCGTTGGAATGAGCTCATCGAGCTCGTTCCAACGAGGAGACATAACCTATGTTTTTGAGACAAAAAATGAACAAAATTAGTTTATTTTTGCAAGTGTTGTCTGCTTTTCAGGTTAACCCTTTACCTAACATGAAAAGCAGACGGCACTTGCAAACAAAATTATTGAATAACTAATTTTTTTTTTTTTTTTCATCAAAACATGTATGACTTACCCCCACCCACCTCCTCCCCCCCCCCCACCCCCCATTGGAATGAGTGGATCGAGCTCATTCCCATGAGGGGGCATAAGATATGTTTTTGAGGCAAAAAATTAAAAAATTAGTTATTCAAAAATTATTTGTGCAAGTGTCGGCTGCTTTTCAGGTTAGGTAAAAGGTTAACCCTTTACCTAACATGAAAAGCAGACGGCACTTGCAAACAAAATTATTGAATAACTAATTTTTTAATTTTTTTTCATCAAAACATAGCGTATGACATAATATATGTTTTTGGGGCAAAAAATTAAAAAAAGAATGAAAATGTGAATGGCGCAATTTTTGTGAATAGCACTGTCCTGTTTTGGCCGTTATGTTAGGTAAAGAGTTAAGACAAATGAAAGTGTCAATGACACTGTAGCTCAACTTGTATGTGTGTTATGTTTGATGAAAAGGATAATGTTCAATGTTTATGAAAGGATTAAGAAATAAGACAAGAATTGTGATAATTGGGAATATGTTAATTTCTGTTACCTCTATGCTATGTTTTCAATAAAAGTAATATGAGGTGTAGACTGTACTAAAGAATTGAGGGTGGGTTAATGTGGCCCTCACAGTTAATGTATTTGGCATTCACAGTTAATGTATATCAATGAAAGTTACCAATTTAGAGTGAAATTATTCCACAACGAGTCATCCTATCAAGTTACAATGAAATCCCTTCACAAATGTGGCCAGCAGACTGTGCTAAAGGTTTTGGGGCTTCGGGCCTGCGTAGCCATTACGATTGGCCGATCGCAACCAAAAGGGGACATCCTCATCTAGACATTATACTGAGTCATCCTACCAAGTTACAATGAAATCCCTTCATAAATATGATCTGTACTCTGTGCTAAAGCTTTCCGGGTTTTGGGCTCGGGTAGCCGTCATGGTTGAATGATCATGACCAAAAGGGGATGTTCTCATCTAGGCATTATCTAGACATTTTATGGAAAGAACCTACCAAGTTACAATGAAATCCCTCCATAAATACGATCTGTAGAATGTGCTAAGAGTTTTGGGATTTTGGGCTTGGGCAGCTGTCAAGACTGAATGATCGTGACCATAAGGGGGAGTTCTCATCTAGACATTATCTGGAGTCATCCTACCAAGTTACAATGAAATCCCTTCATAAATATGACCCATAGACTGTGCTAAAGGTTTTTGGGCTTCGGGCCTCTGTAGCCGTCACATTTGACCAATCGCGACCAAAAGGGGACGTTCTCATCTAGACATTATATGGAGTCAACCTACCAAGTTACAATGAAATCCCTCTATAAATATGACCTGTAGACGGTGCTAAAGGTTTTTGGGTTTTGGGCTCGAGGAGGTCAGGTTTGACAGATCGCGACCATATGGGGAAGTTCTCATCTAGATATTATACAGAGGCATCCTACCAAATTACAATGAAATTCCTTCATAAATACAACCTGCAGACTGTGCTAAAGGTTTTCTGATGTTGGGCTCGGGCAGCCATCATGGTTGACCGATCTCGATCAAAAGGGGATGTTCTCATCTAGACCAGGGCTGGGAGGAGTTAACGTGTTAACGTGTTAACGCGTTAAAATATTTTAACTGAGTTAGAAAAAAATTAACACGTTAATAACGCGAGTCTTCAATATGAGTATTCCCATGATTGCCTCTTACTTGGATGCGCGTTTCAAAAACTTATCATTTGTCAAACCACATGTGGCCGCATCAGTGAA
Source organism: Pictodentalium vernedei (assembly GCA_031216915.1). Lineage (NCBI taxonomy): Eukaryota > Metazoa > Mollusca > Scaphopoda > Dentaliida > Dentaliidae > Pictodentalium > Pictodentalium vernedei. The sequence continues at coordinate 427,707,203 of CM062289.1, read as the reverse complement.
GCGAACGGTGAGAGAAGAAGTCGGCAAACTGGCGACCAGTGAAACTGATGAAGTCAGTAATCCTTCTTCTTTGCAGGACGTTCAACTTCCAGTCTTCCACCCATGAAGCAAGCAAGAAAATCATTTCTTGAAGAATTGCTTGGCTCGAACGACCAAGAATCATCTGCTGATGAAGTTGCTGAGTATGATAAGTTCCGGACTGCTCCTGTCACAGCCGACCCTTAGAAATGGTGGCAAGACCACGAAAGACTCCTTCCCAAAATGGCGGGACTTGCGAGAAGATACTTAGCTATTCCTGCTACGCCCGCATCGTCGGAGCGGCTGTTTTCGGCATATGGCCTGGTGTTCGAGAAAAGACGGATGTCTTTGTCTAAAGATGTGGCTCGGACAATAATATTTATGCATGAGAATCCAGAGTGAGCGACTATCACTTAACTTGACTTAACTTAAGAGAAAAGAACTTTTGAGCGCTCGAAGCACGCACTCATCGAACTTTGCCGGAGTCCGGAATTTTTCCAGTATTTCAAAGAACGCGAAGAACGCTTTTCATGAGTTACTAGACATTTATTTGTTCATTAAAACATGTAACTTCATGTTACATTGAACAATTGTCGATATTACTCATAAAATGTACAAAAGACCACAGTTAACGTTTTATTAACGCGTTAACGCGTTATTTCGTTAACGCGTTAACTACGTTAAGAAAATTTTAACTCCTCCCAGCCCTGATCTAGACATCATACAGAGTCATCGTACACAAGTTACAATGAAATCTCTCCATATTAAATATGACCTGAAGACTGTGCTAAAAGTTTTTGGGTTTCAGGGTTGGGCAGCCATCACGGTTGACAGATCATGACCAAAAGGGGACGTTCTCACCTAGATATTATACAGAGGCATCCTACCAAGTTACAATGAAATCCCTTCATAAATACGACCTGTAGACTGTGCTAAAGGTTTTCAGGTTTTGGGCTCGCGCAGTCATCACGGTTGACCGATCACAACCAAAAGGGGACGTTCTCATCTAGACATGACACCAAACCTGCATATGAAATTTTGTGACGATCGGATAAGAACTACGGGGTGTAGCCTGTGCTAAAGGAAAATGTGAACAGACTCACATACTCACAGACTAACAGACTTCCACACACGTGATGGCAATAGCTTATCTTGACTTTGTGAGAAAACAAGAACAATTGAATGGTTAGTTTTGTGACAGGCACTAGAGGATTTTAGCGTTATGTTAGGTAATGGTTTTAAAAACAGATTTGGCCTGGCATTTTAGTCATAAGATAGACCAAAATTTTATGCATTATGTTAAATCTTCAACTAACATGAGGAGCAGATAACTCTTGCAAGCCAGAAAATAAGCAGACAGTCATTTGCACAATGAGGTCTCCAGAGGGTGAATTTGGTTATGCTACCCCTGCATAGCATGGTAGCATCTCTAAATTTATCCCCTATAAACCTCAATCTGAACCAAGGTCTCAGGCCAAAAGAGAGAGAGGTACCTCGAGGATAAATTGGCCCACTGTGTGGAATAGCATCAGCAAAATCACCCTCTGGGGACCTCATTCTGCAAATGACTGATTGCTTATTTTCAGGCTTGAATGCCTGCATATTGTCCAATCAAACATCTAAAACTTTTTATTTTTGCTTCAAGAACAGCTTATGAGCTCTCATTGAAATCAGTTCACTTAGGAGTTTATTTAACCCTTTACCCAATATAACGGCCAAAACTGGCCGGCGCTATTCACAAAAATCACCATTCAGTTTTCATTTTTTTGTCTCAAAAAACATAGCTTATGACCCCTCATTGGAACGAGGTCAACAAGCTCATTCCAATGAGAGCCCATAAGCTATATTTGTGATGCAAAAAAATGAAAAAGATAGTCATTCAACACTTTTGTTTGCAAGTGTCGTCTGCTTTCGTGTTTGGTAAAGGGTTAGAAGAAGGCCATAAACTATGTTTTGTGAGTGAAAATTGAAAAAAAAAATAAAATTTGAATGGAGACTTTTGTGAATAGCATTAACATGATATGTTCATTAAATTAGGAAAAAGGTTAAACATGAATGCTTAAAACGCAGACGATATCAAAATTTATTATTTTAAATATCATTTTTTCAAAAAATTTCAACAAAACCATATCATGTGACCCCTTGTTGGAACGAACTCAATGAGCTCATTCCAATGAGAGGTCACATGATATGGTTTTGTTGAAATATTTTGAAAAATTTAATTTTTTCAACTGTTCAATTTGCATATTACGCGGGCGGATGTGGGCGATTCATTGGGTAAAGTGTTAACCCTTAAAGACCTAACTATGAGATTTAACTGGTAGAGTGCTAAATGTTTTTTGACCATCAAAGTTTGTTGAATCGTCTTTCCCTTGTTGCAATTCATGGGCGAGTGCTTGTGGGTGTACACAGATATCGTTCTGCCATGATGCTGTATCACAACACCAACTAGAGGTATTGTGAGCAAACTCACAAAGTGATACCCCCTCCCCCCACGCCTGAAATGTATAAGTTAGATTATCTCCCCTTGGAAATGTCAAAACGGAGTTATATTGCTTCATGCAAATCTTCATATGGAGTTCTTCCATTGTGTAAAGTTTCATGAAAATTCTTCAAACGGTTTTGGAGGAGTTGCACTTACAAGGATGGACAGACGGTATAAGTTAGATTATCTCCCCTTGGAAATGTCAGAACGGAATTATATTGCTTCTTGCAAATCTTCATATGGAGTTCTTCCATTGTGTAAAGGTTCATGAAAATTCTTCAAATGGTTTAGGAGGAGTTGCGCTTACAAGGATGGACAGATGGTATAAGTTTATCTCCCCTCGGAAATGTCCGAATGGAATAATATTGCTTCATGCACATCTTCATATGGAGTTCTTCCATTGTGTAAAGTTTCATGAAAATTCTTCAAACGGTTTAGGAGGAGTTGTGCTTACAAGGATGGACAGACGGTATAAGTTAGATTATCTCCCCTTGGAAATGTCAGAACGGAATTATATTGCTTCATGCACATCTTCATATGGAGTTCTTCCATTGTGTAAAGTTTCATGAAAATTCTTCAAACGGTTTAGGAGGAGTTGTGCTTACAAGGATGGACAGACGGACAGATGGACGGACAGGGTGATTCCGATATACCCCCCCCCCCCCCCCAAACTTTGTTTGCGGGGGGTATAAATATCATTCAAATTGGAGTAGCAGTGGTAGAGATACAAGGGAAAATGTTGGTACAGAGGATGGACGAATGGAAAGATGGAGGTCTCCACCAGATACTGCTTCAACTTTTCAAGTCAGGGCATAATAAAAAGCACAGCCAGAGGTTTCGAAGCCTTCAAGTTACAGTACCTGCACTTCAGGATAAAGCCCAATATAGGCTTCCAGCATGATACCAGTTGAGGATTTTGTTGCCTCGATACAGCCGATTCAATTTCAAACTGTCAGAAAGTATAAATTTTATAGTAAATTTCCTTTCTTATTATACCTACCGAAATTGTTTACAACAGGCTTGCACTACAGTGGAAGAACCTAACTCGGATAAAATACTCTCTATTTTAATCTTTCCCAAGATTTGGGAAAGAAAAGTGGTGTAAAAACACCACGAAAAAATAAGCCAAAACTGGGCCGAGCGCCATCGGCGCACACCCAGTATGGGACGCTCTTCCATAGTACAAATCCATGACTTCCGTCACAGTGCGCAATGCATCAATTCGTCATTCTTTTGATTCCGAACAACACAGGAGTTATGTGATCAGCGGGGAGGAAGGATTCTTACCCGAATAAGAAGACGGGAGGGCCTCCATGTAAACAATTTCGGTAGGTATAATAAGAAAGGAAATTTACTATAAAATTTATACTTCTTATCAACCTACCTCAATTGTTTACAACAGGCTGAATAGACAAAGGGCTGGAGGGAATCACATAACCAACCCACACATAACTCAATAGCACTGGGACCATGGACAGAGGAAGAGATCCCAAGGCCTATCAAACCATAGCATCACAAACATTAGAAAAGCCAATGAAAGATGAGGCGTATGGTTAAGTGCAACGCACAGACAGAAAGGGCAGTAACAGCACAAAGTGGGAACCGACCCTGACAAAAGCTGAAAAGATTGGATAGACAACATCCTGAGCCGAAGAAAGAGGGCCCCAAGGGTCTCTGTCGGCTCCTGCAACTGTCGCAGAGAAAAGGAGAATGTAGCATTTCTCCAGAAGGCTGCAAGTATAACATCAGTCATCCGACAACATGACAGAGTTATTAAAAGAGGAAGACAATGCACGCACCTCGTGGCAGAAAAAACAATTGGTAATACAATCACCAGTAGCTAGACGAGCGGAAGCAGCACGAATAGCAAGACAAGTCCATCAAGAAATGGATGCAGGAGAGATCTGGCATGTGGGAAAACGCATATTCATCCAGGATAAAGGCGTGAATGCCCCCCACCCCCAAGCACACAGCGCCCAAGAAAGTGACCATCTTGGAGTAAACTGCAAAGTCCTAGGCCTTTTCAAGGAAAAGTGCTGAACAAGCTTGGAGAGGCAAGGATGAGTGTCGAAACAATGCGGTATCACATAGGAAAAAAAATGTCTCCGAAGCATGGACAAGTACACATTGCTGGAGACCCCCAGAAACAAACATATACCAGAAAACTCCGCAAGCAGTGTGATCGAAGGAGTGACAGAAGCAACAGAGTGATCGCACACCATCGACAGAAGAACCTTCCACTTAGCCACAGAGGCTAAACCAGTGGAGTGAGTGCCTTCTTGAAGAAAAGCAACTCCACTGCGAGTCTCGAAAAACCACTACGGAGGAGACAGGACCCGATAAAAGACATGTGCGAAGGCACAATGAAGTCGGGTCAACTTGAAAACCTCCCGGGCGACTTTGGCAAAGAAAGTCGCGAGGTAGAGGGAGACATGCCGGAACCGCCGCAAACAGATAGCGGAGCAGATTGATCCACACCCACCGAATGCGACGGGTGTGATCGAAAGGATTCGATGACTGCAGGTTCATATCTGGGTGAGAACCTGAGGCGGAATCGGAACCGGTAGGAAGGTGTAGCCGACAAGACCATCCCAAAGGAGGGCCAGAGCGTCCACGGCGAAAGCCAGAGCATCTGGACACGGGGACATGAAAGTGTCCACCTGATGGTTCCAACTAGTCACAAGAGATCGATGGAACCCGCCATGTGGAGCATCCACCTGGTGGAAATGACCCTGCCCCGACGGGACAGGGAGTCGGCTAGGATGTTCAGGCGACCGGGAATGTGACGAACAGCCACCCCGGCGTGGACATCCTGAGCGAGCAGTATAAGATCCCAAGCCAATTCGTACATTGGAACAGAGTGCGTGCCACCCTGGTTCCGAATGTAAGCAACCACCGTCGAATGGTCGGACAACAGAAGGACCTGGCGATTCGACAGGTGAGGGATCCACTGCCTGAAACGCAGAAGAAGAGCAAGAAGCTCCTTCTGGATGATGTGTAGAGCTGCATGATCCTGGTCCACCATCCCGTGAATGGAAAGACCTAGAGGATCCAACGTCGCACCCCATCCGAGATCGCTGGCATCTGCCGTCAGAACGCGATCGGACGTGGGTAAGTCCAACGGAACACCCTGCGAAAGCCACTGGACATCCGCCCAGAGGAGAAGGTGAGGATAAAGATAGTCTGGAAACTGAAGCACCAGATCCAGAAAATCTACATTCGGCCTCCAACGACTGAGCAGAAAGTGTTGGGGAGGTCTGACACGCAGCCGTCCTAGAGGAATGAGATCCGTCACCGAACAGCAGAGACCGTTTAGCCGGAGAAAACTCCGAGCTGTCGTGGATGTGGACTGGGACAGAGTCGGAGCAAAAGCTGAGAGAATCACAGCCTTGGCCTGGGGAACCGCCACCAAATTGAATTGTGTGCGGAAAGCCATCCCCAGATGATAAAACGACTGAGAAGGGACCAGGTCCGACTTCTCCTCGTTGACTCTGAAACGTAGCGACGTGAGCAAGCTCAACAGAGTGGCGACATCCGACTCCAGGAAGGCAGCATTGGAATGCCCCTGGAGGATATCGTCCAGATATGCCGAAGTAGTCACCCTGGACTGTGTGCGATGGAAAGCTATCACATGCGACATCAGTCTGGTGAAGGACCAAGGAACCAGGTTGAGGCCGAAAGGCATGGCCTTGAACTGGTAAACTCGCCCCAGAAAAATGAACCTGAGATACTTCCGTGACGCCCAATGAATCGGAACGTGAAAGTAAGCGTCTCGCAGGTCGAAGCTGGAAGCGAAATCCCCCTGGTAAATTGAACGGAGGACCAACCTGAAAGTCTCCATGCTTAACTTGGGAGCAATGAGAGACTGGTTCAGGAAACTCAGATCGAGAACCTGTCGGAGTCGGCCGTCCTTCTTCGGCACCAAGAACAGGCGGGAATAGAAACCCACTGACCTAATGTTCTTGATGACCTCAGTCGCCCCCTTTGTCAGGAGATTGTCTATCTCCGTTGACAAAAGTTCCCGACGTAAAATGTCTGAAGGAACTGTGGTTGGAAAAGGAACCCCGGACAGAGTGGAGTGCCGTCGGAAGGATATTTGCAGCCCGGACCAAACAACATCTAACATCCAAGGATCGGATGTGATGGTGGCCCACGGTCTGCGAACTCTGCTATCCTTCCTCCAACCTGGGACGAGTCGAGGTGAGGACCTTCATTGCGAACCCTGACGAGGCTCACGAGAGGAGAAAACACCTCTACTGAATGAAGAATCCTGGGAGTTCCCTCAAGACTGCCGACGCTTACCCTTACCCCTTGAGTAAGAAGCAAAAGCGGTGGCAAAAGGATCAGCCCCTTTTGCTTCGCAGAGGAAGCAGAGGGTACTTGTTAGGCTTGGAACGGCCCGTGCCTACCCTAGAAGGCTGATCAAGCTGAAGAAACAGCAGCTGATCGTTGGAATGACGTAGGACGTCATCCCGGACCGTCAACACAGAATCATGGAAAAGTTGCGGACTTGTCAAAAAAGCAGATCGAAGAGCAGCGTACTGCTCCTCGGGAAGGGATCGGCCTGTGTCCCGCACAGAGTCCCTTCGAACTAATTCCAGATTAGCCGTGTTACAGGCATGCGTGTGAGTAAGATGCATGAGCGCCTTGGACAGCACACGCAAAGGAGCCTGTACCTCGTCAATCTTTTCTGAAGGCAGATAAGCAGCAAAAGCTGAGACGACGTGATCGGAGAGAGAAAGCATACCAAGCATCTCTCCCGATAAGCCCAATGTGGACTCCAGAGTCGTCATCAGAATGACGGCAGACTTGGACTTGGAAAGCCCGAGGAAATTGGAGTCCTGATCCAAAACCGCCAAAGTTTGGTAGACCGACGGAATGGCGGAATCGTATCACGGCCTGGCTAACACTGACGACTGGTTAGATGGTTTGAGATCCGGAAGGAACCCAAACACGAAATCAAGAGCTGCCCCCAAGTCCGAAGACTGCTGGCTCTCGACATCAAGCATGTCTGACTCTTCCCCTGAGTCAGAAGACACATAGCCCATCGTGGGCAAACCAGCCGACGCCTCCCATGGTGTCGGAACACCAGGGGATCAGAAAGCGGCCTGTTTCCAATCCCGGGAGGCGGCACCATAGGAGGCGCCTGGAAACCACTCGCTGCCTCGCTGGAAGCAACAGGAAGGCTCGTTGACAGAACCTGAGCGACTAAGGAGAGGGCCTCCCTAAGCTCACTGCCCATACTGGCCAGTTCGACAGGGGAATGAACCGGCAAAGTGGCTTCACCGCTGACCCTCTGAACCAGCGAAGGGTCACGATCCTCCAAAAGACCCGACGTGGGATGACGTGCGGCAGCCGAAAACGTCTGAAGCCAGACATGTATAGGGGTGTGACACACCCCGAGGATCAACATAGCAGGAACTCATGAGAGTCACCGCGACCTCTGCAGGGCAGAAGGTCTAGGCTGCACAAAAGACGTTGGACCCCCAAAACTGGCCGTGTGGCCAGAATGAGGGACGGAAACGCCACGGAGTTCATAGTGTCCCACTAAGAACAACCGAATCCAATGACAACTGTGGTGCTCGACGGCGCAGAGACCACAGGAGAGGATCCGGCCGGCAGCCACTTCCAACTTCGCCGAGTTGAAGTCAGGGAAGGCTGAGGCCGATACCCCCATGTCTACACAACCAGACACCGCAGCAGACCACTGCAGGTATAAAACTACTGTGCTCAATGGCTGAGAGGACACGGTATGGGGTTCAGTCGGCAGCCCCATTTGACTTCGCCGAGTGGAAGTCTGGGAAGGCTGAGGCCGAAACCCCACAACCACACTACAGACATCCCTGCAGACCTTGGCAGGGAGAAGCCGAGGCCGGCTAAAAACGGTGCCCAATGACGTTGTAGACGGAACAGCAGTAGCAGCAGATACGACGGGAGCTGTTGAAACTGGCAGAAAAGCGGAGAGAGCCACCAAGCTCGGCCTCCAAAGGAGGAGTCACAACCCTAGTGACAGCCTCCGATGTCGACTGGAGAGGGCGCATAGTCCCGGAACCAGGCATCTCTACACCAGAAAACCAACAGCTCCCGCAGTATCCACCACGGTAAAACACTGCACATTCCCCATGGAAGGGGAATAACTCTCACCAGACATGGTCGAATCAGGAAGCCCCGAAACGAAAGCGGTCCCCACCCCCCGCTGGTGCGGGAGGAGCTGCACATCCCCCACGGAGGAGGAGCAATTCTCATCAGACGTGGTCGAATCGGGCGACCCGAAACGAAAGCGTTCACCACCCCCCACAGGAGCGGGAGGAGCTGCACATCCCCCACGGAGGGGGTCAAACTCACATCAGACGTGGTCGAGTCGGGAGGGTGTGTGCGGACGAAACGGACACGAGAACGCACCAATGGCGAGGGCAAAAGGAATTGCCCAAAAGGAACCGAACTGGAAAGAACAGAGGTGAGAGCAGTAGAAGAAAAAGGTGAACTCAACAGAAACAGAAAGTAGAAGAACACCCTCAACTACGAGAGAAGGTGGCAGAACCCAGACGGCCGACACCTACTCCAATAAAAATTTTTATCAACCGAAAAAATTCATTGTCGAATCGCGATGACACGATGTCGCAAAACATTCGCAAAAACGGAATAGTAATTAATAAACAATGAGAATGTGGTTGAAAATATAAACGAGAATATATAAAACACAGTCCTGTTATTATACGATCTTCAGATCCATAATTCCAGTCACAGGAAAACCATTATCCACGAGTTGAATTATCACTGTTTCATAATGCATATGGCGAAAACACATCCTGCTCGTGCTTCGGATAGAAAAAGAATGACGAATTGATGTATTGCGCACTGTGACGGAAGTCATGGATTTGTACTATGGAAGAGCGCCCCATACTGGGTGTGCGCTGATGGCACCGGCCCAGTTTTGGCTTATTTTTTCGTGGTGTTTTACACCACTTTTCTTTCCCAAATCTTGGGAAAGATTAAAATAGAGAGTATTTTATCCGAGTTAGGTTCTTCCAGTGTAGTGCAAGCCTGTTGTAAACAATTGAGGTAGGTTGATAAGAAATCGACAAGATGAAAATCAAATTAATCTAAGAATGGTTTCTAGCTAAGTCATGGCTGCCCATATAACTCAGCTAGAGCTGCATGATATTCAAAACTGAATACCGGTATCGGTATTGAAAAAAATATCGTGGTGTACCGGTATATCGAAAACTGTTCAGATATATGAACTCAAGTACCACAATCGACACTCCAGACATCACAGTCGAAACAAATTAGCATGCCTTGATGATACGGTTCGAAAAACCTTTACCCAACGCAGACGATATCAAAATTTATTATTTTCAAAATTAGTTTATGAGATTTTCCCCAAAGATTTCAACAAAACTATATCATGTGACACCTCATTGGAACGAGCTCAACGAGCTCGTTCCAATGAGGGGTCACATGATATAGTTTTGAATTTTTTTTAAATTATTTTTTCAACTGCTGAATTTGTATATTACGGTGGCATAAGCAGGCGATTCCTCGGATAAATGGATAATATTATTCATTTGGGGCTACAGTTAAAAAACTAAAGACATCTGGGTAAATAAATAAAGACGATAAACTGAATTTTTTGTAATTACACCGGTATTCAATCGATATTGGTTTGAATACCGGTTTATCGATATACCGTGCAGCCCTAAACTCAGCCAAGACTTGACAAGGGAAACTGCTGCACCACAAAATCTCTGAAGATGTGATGTCAGGAAAAATCCAATGAAATGTCCAATCCAGATACTTGCGGTTTTTAGATATTTAAAACTTGTTAATTTAACAGAAAACTATGGCATAAACGATTGTTTGATTTTATACCATGTTCACATGTGTTATTACCTGTGAAAAGCCTGCATTTGAATGCTAGAATTTAACCCCACTTGTGGTGTAAAGCTTTTACTGTGGTTAAAACGTTTTCAGTGGGAATTCCAATACAAAAATTTACACCTATAAAAGAAACTACATCCAACTTGACCTTTGACATGACCCAATTTGCTGACTTCAATACATTCACACTTTGCAATGTTTCATTCAAATATACAATGTTTTGCGGTACTATCTACTACGTGCAATGACTTATTAAGTATAAAATACAAACAATTAAATATTTAAAATAAAATTTAAGAATTGTTAATAATAATTTGACTGAAAAAGCAAAGTAAATTCAATCAACTTTGATAGTGTGTCCAAGCCAGAAAATTAGCAGACTGACATCTGCAAAATGAGGTCCCCAGAGGGTGAATTTAGGGTGCACAGCAGGGTAGCATCACTAAATTTACCCTCTGTGAACCTCATTCTGAATCAGGGTATCAAAACTAAACAGCGCGAGGTGCCCAGAGGATAAATTAGCCCACTGCATGGTATAGCATGATCAAATTCACCCTCTGGGGACCTCATTCTGCAAATGTCAGACAGCTTATTTTCAGGCCTGAGTGTGTCTAGCTGTCAATCAAGCATTCACATACAGCCAGAAGTACTGCCCACCAGTGCAGATGTAAATAAACCAAACCCATGCGTTTGCGATAGAAAGTATTGCTTTTTTCTCCATTTTAAGTGACATAGTCAATTATTTATTAAGAGCATGGTATAATAAAGCAAATAGGTACTTGGGCCAGTAATCAGATTTAAACCACTCATAGAATAAGAGTTTTAAGAACTTGGCGAGGCCTCGTGGTTAAAACCCTTATCCTACTCGTGGTTTAAATCCGATTACCTATCCGATTAGTACCTATAATAAGGATTCTACTGCCCTCTTGTGGAAAGGGTCAAAGGACCATGCAACTGGGAAAATTTGTGCTATGAAGGTTCCAATAGGGAATTTGTTTGGGGGAAGAAACACACAAAGAATAAGAAATGTTACCTTCATATTGAACTGAGAACATAAATACAGAAGCTACTACATGTATAGTACATGTAATACGTTTTAAAACAAAAAGTCACATGAAATAATGATCAGTCTCCGTAATCTCTATTAAATAGTTATTTATTTATTTATTGGGGTTTAAGGTCACATATTTTCGCACAATGGCTAATCATGGAAGCTGGAGTACCCGGAGAGAACCACCAAGCAATGGCGAGCAACTGTCAGCTCCCCAATATACTAACTCCACACAAGCAGGGTTAGCATTGGTTGAAGACAAGTGCATCATCGACTTGCAGTACGCCTTACTACACATCGTCACCGTGCCCCCCACATGGGCAATGGGGGTGAAGTATCTTGCCCAAGGACACAACGCGATTGCCGAAGGTGGGATTCGAACCGAGGACCTCTCGGCTTGCAGCCTGCAACTCTACCTACTGAGCCACCATGCTCCCAATCTGTGTTCAAGCCTGAATATAAGCAAGCTGTCATTTGCAAAATGAGGTCCCCAGAGGGTGAATTTGCTGATGCTATCCCATACAGTGGGCCAAATTATCCTCTAGGTACATCTTTCCGTTTTGGCTTGAGACCTTGATTCAGACTGAGGTTCACAGTGCAGGGTAACATCACCAAATTCACCCTCTGGGGACCTCATTTTACAGATGACAGTCTGCTTATTTTCTGGCTTGTCTATGTTGTTCTCATTGTTACACGCCCCTGCCCCGCCTATTAAATAGTTCTTATATGATTAACCCTTTACCCAACGAATCACCCACGTAATATGCAAATTCAGCAGCTGAAAAAATATTATTTTTCAAAAAATTTCAACAAAACCATATCATGTGACCCCTCATTAAAAAATGGTATTTAAAATAATAAATTTTTAAATCGTCTGTGTTGGGTAAAGGGTTAAATGATGAAGATGTCTTTGCAATTGTCTTCATTGTGGCTTTGCAGTTGTATCTAAGCAAGTCTTGGTTGCCTATGTTGGCAGCCAAGACTTGCCAAGAAACAACTGACAAGGTTCTTGGGATGTAACTTATGCAAATACCGTAAAAGCTGTTTTGAGAGACCACTGTCATGAGGGACCTCCCGTCTTGAGAGACTGCTGTGACTTTGAACTGTTTGGTTGTTTTACACTGTAATGGACCTTTCATGAGAGACCACCTGTTTTGAGAGACCACTTTTGCATAGCAAAAAGGGCGGTCTCTCAAGACAGGTTCTACTGTGTATCTAAATATTACCCTTTGAGGCACCTGTTTTGTTGCAGTGAATAGATGATGAAATTCAAAATTAGACCTTCAAGAGTAAAAGAAGAATTAAATTTTTATTTGAATGAGGACTGAGATTGGGAAATTTTTGGTTTGATTTGGAAATAATCCTGCCAAAATGCCATCTCAAAAGGGTCCCATATTCAGCCCCTGTAGAAACCCAAAAGAATCCCTGAAAAATGATCCATAGTACAGATTGTACCAGCCTGCATTTAACCCTTTACCTAACATGAAAAGCAGACGACACTTGCAAACAAAATTCTTGAATAACTAATTTTTTTCATTTTTTGTCTCAAAAACATAGGTTATTTATTTATTTATTTATTGATTGATGTTTAAGGTCATATATTTATGCACAATGGCTAATCATGACCGTGACAGTTTTACGGGTGGAGGAAGCCGGAGTACCCGGAGAGAACCACCGAGCAACGACGAGCAGCTGCCAGCTCCCCAACATCATAACTCCGCACTGCAGCACAGGCAGGGTTAGATTGGTTGAAGACATGCATACCATCGACTTGCAGTACGCCTCAGTACACGGCGTCATCGTGCCCCCACAATGGAGATGAAGTGTCTTGCCCAAGGACACAATGCGGTTGCCGCAGGTGGGATTCGAACCGAGGACCTCTCGGCTTGCAGCCTGCACCTCTACCTACTGATCCACTGCGCTCCCTACTTTATATCTAAATATTACCATTTGAGGCACCTGTTTTGTTGCAGTGAATAGATGATGAAATTCAAAATTAGACCTTCAAGAGTAAAAGAAGAATTAAATTTTTATTTGAATGAGGACTGAGATTGGGAAATTTTTGGTTTGATTTGGAAATAATCCTGCCAAAATGCCATCTCAAAAGGGTCCCATATTCAGCCCCTGTAGAAACCCAAAAGAATCCCTGAAAAATGATCCATTGTACAGATTGTACCAGCCTGCATTTAACCCTTTACCTAACATGAAAAGCAGACGACACTTGCAAACAAAATTCTTGAATAACTAATTTTTTGTCTCAAAAACATAGGTTATTTATTTATTTATTTATTGATTGATGTTTAAGGTCACATATTTATGCACAATGGCTAATCATGACCGTGACAGTTTTACAGGTGGAGGAAGCTGGAGTACCTGGAGAGAACCACCGAGCAACGACGAGCAGCTGCCAGCTCCCCAACATCGTAACTCCGCACTGCAGCACAGGCAGGGTCAGATTGGTTGAAGACATGCGTACTATCGACGTGCAGTACGCCTTAGTACACAGCGTCATCGTGCCCCCACATGGGCAATGGGGGTGAAGTGTCTTGCCCAAGGACACAACAAGGTTGCCGCAGGTGGGATTCGAACCGAGGACCTCTCGGCTTGCAGCCTGCACCTCTACCTACTAAGCCACCACGCCCCCAAAACATAGGTTATGACCCCTCATTGAAATGAGCTCAATGAGCTCATTCCAAAGAGGGGTCATAATCTATGTTTTTGAGACAAAAATGAAAAAAATAATGAAAATTAATTAGCGATTTTTGTGAATAGCGCTGGCCAGTTTTGGCGTTACATTGGGTAAAGGGTTAAAAACAGTTCATAAAATAAATCAAGTACCTCCTGTATCTAAACCAGCTTTTTCTAATCCTTGCTTCACAACATTCTCCAACTCTTTGGTGTGTACATTTTCTACTTCCTTCCCTTCTTTTAGCACATCTCCACTTTTAATTCTTGTTACTCGAACCTTAACGTTATCAGAGATACTTCGAGGTTCAGATTCTGAAATTTAAAATTAATGATAATGAAGAGCATTTTGATATGACTTGGCCATTTTCCAGATTGCTTTGGAACTGTTAATTGGTATGCTGATTTTGGCACCATAGGCACCTGGGGAAGGATATGTGAACACTTGGTGTATCTGCTTTTCAGACCCCCTTGGAGGGAATGTGGTGGCTTAGTGCTTATGGCATTGGACTTCAAAACAAAAGGTCCACTGTTCAATCCCCGCCAGGGATAACTGCAATGTGTCCTTGGGCAAGGTACTTAATCATGGTTGCCCATGTGGGGGCACGGTGGCACAGTTTGATCCTTGCCAGGGGTAATTGCGTTGTGTCCTTGGGCAAGGCACTTTATCCTGACTGACATGGCACCATGCCATGGTTTGATCCTTGCCATGGGTAACTGTATTGTGTCCTTGGGCAAGGCACTTCATTTTGACTGCCTACATGAAGGCACGGTGGTGAGATGTACTGCACGTCGGTGGTGCATCTGTCTTCAACCAATGCTATCTCTGTTAGTGTGTTGGGGAGTCTGATAGTTGCTCACCACTGTTTGGTGGTTCTCTCTCCATGTACTCCAGGCTTCCTCCTCTCGTAAAACTGTCTGACACAAGGTGAACCAGGCCGTCAAAAGTGTCTTTAACCCTTTACCTAACGTAACGGCCAAAACTGGCCAGCGCTATTCTCAAAAATCGCCAATTAATTTTCATTATTTTTTTATTTTTTGTCTCAAAAACATAGGTTATGACCCCTCGTTGGAACGAGCTCGTTCCAACGAGGGGTCATAACCTATGTTTTTGAGACAAAAAATGAAAAAAAATTAGTTATTTAATCATTGTTTTGCAAGTGTCGTCTGCTTTTAGTGTTAGGTAAAGGGTTAAACCTAGTCCTGGAAATTAGACGGGTGTGAGTGCAACTGCTCCCATCAGCACTCGTGATTTATATTTTATGGGAGTTAAAAAATGCACTCGTTGAAAAATATTGTGGAGCACTAATATACTGTGAGGGCAAATAAATGTGTGTTGTTTTGAGAAAGCAGCACACTGTGGCCAGTGGCAAATCACTGTCAAAATTCAGCGATTCCTTATGCATTTAACCCTTTGAACACTAGTGATATCTGCCTTGTCAGTTCAATGGCTGCAATTAGAAGAGTCCATAGTCATTATTTGGGGTAGACCAATCAATATTTTCAATGTGCAGCCTAAGGGCTGCACATTGAAAATACAGATTGGTCTACCATACACATTTACTGAGCAGTCATCCTATTTAATGACATTATGACGTATCATTTTCCTGGCTGGAAAAGCAGACGCTCGGATTCAAAGGGTTAATGTTTCTGGTGTTTGGTGAGAGTATTCACTCGAAAATTCATATACTAATATTTTACGGGTACAATTTACTCTCGTCTCTGATTTTGCAGTAGCTTAAAACTGCACCCGTCAATTTTGGTCATTTCCAGCACTGATTGAACTCCAATAAATAGTCTCCCTCGGAGGTTTCTTTCTACAAGGTTTGGTGACGCTCTTTGGAGGTGTGTTTGTTCTTTATGCTTTAGCAATCTATTTGATACATTATTAAATATACTACTCAAAGTTTGCTAAGCACCAATTATATCCAACTATCTGTTTTACGTTTTAGTTGAAATATTGTAATGAAAAGTTTATATATTTTTTATTTAATTATATCTTTAATGATTTAAGTACAGAAATTAAGATTTTATTTGTGTTTGACATTATTTTTTAGCTTTTGAATACGATAAATATGGAAAATGGATATTACTGGTAAAAGAGGAAATTTTTCAATTTGCCAAAAAGTTGACGGAGCAAACTGGTATGGGTTCAATATCGAGTGAGACCCATTACTGTTAATTGCAACTTGACAACGCCTTCTCACGCTCCCAATCAGGTTCCTGGTGGTCCTTTTAGGGATGTTGTTCCATTCTTGGACCAGCATGGCACCAAGCTCCTGGACACTTCTTGGCTGGATTGGACGGGCTGAAATTGCAAGCTGCAACTCATTCCAGACATGTTCAATTGGATTGAGGTCAGGAGATCTTGCCTGCCAGTCCATATGCTCAATCTCCTCCCTCTGTCTGTACTCTCCGACAGCATGGGCAACATGAGGACGGGCATTATCGTCCATCAGAATGAGTCTATCACCCACTGCACCTACATACAATCTGACACGGACATCCAGGATCTCATCAATATACCGCTGTGCAGTCAATGTACCACGTTCACGGACACAGAGCTCTGTACGTCCATCCCAGCTGATGGCACCCCAGACCATGATTGACCCTCCACCATAGCAGTCATGCTCAGCAATGTTGGCTGCATGGAATCGCTCTCCTTGTCTTCTCCATACCCTAGAATGCCTATCTGTGTGGTCTAGGCAGTACCTTGACTCATCTGCAAAAAGGACAGGTCGCCAATCTTCTCTGGTCCATCCAAAGTGGTCCATGGCCCATTCATATCGTGCCTGGCAGTGATTCTGAGACAACGGAATGCGAATACATGGTCTTCTCGATTGGAGACCACATTCATGCAACCTTGCCTGGATAGTCTGCATCGAAACATTTACCCCGGATGCATTTTGAAGGTCACAGCAAAGCTGGGTTGCTGTGGCCAAGCAGTTCCAATGGGCCTGAATGATCAAAAACCGGTCTTCAGCTGCAGATGTTGCCCTGTCTCTGCCACCACAATGCCGTCTTACTGGTGTGCCATACTGCTGAAATCTTGCCCAGGCTCTGGTGATCACCGTATGGTGCACACCAAAGGCTTCACCAACCTGAAGATGGGTAGCCCCTTGCTCCACCATCCCTACAGCCCGCCATATTTCTGCTTCAGACAAATGTCTTCTTACATTTGCATTTGCCATATTCAATCATTAAATCACATGGGTGTGTGTTGAAATGAAGATTGAATACCCTACACGTCATGTACATGTAGACAGTACACGAAAACATCATGAAAATCAAGGGGTACATGCTTTCCATGACTGTCACGAAAAGTCTGCCTGTTAAGAGAGCTAATGAAAACACTGGAGACCATCTCAATACATTCCTCAATCATATCCACCAAAAATATCACAAATATGACATAAGCAAATTTCACAATGATGTGTCAAATATTTGGTGCTTAGCAAACTCTGAGTAGTATATAAACACTATTTAACCCTTTACCCAACGCAGACGATATCAAAATTTATTATTTTAAATATTATTTTTTTAAATTTTTCAAAAAATTTCAACAAAACCATATCATGTGACCCCCTCGTTGGAACGAGCTCGTTGAGCTCGTTCTAACGAGGGGGTTACATGATATGGTTTTGTTGAAATGTTTTGAAAAATAATGTTTTTTCAACTTTTACCCAACGCAGACCATAACAAAATTTATTATTTTAAATATTGTTTTTTAAATTTTTCAAAAAATTTCAACAAAACCATATCATGTGACCCCCTCGTTGGAACGAGCTTGTGGAGCTCGTTCTAACGAGGGGGTCACATGATATGGTTTTGTTGAAATGTTTTGAAAAATAATGTTTTTTCAACTTTTACCCAACGCAGACGATAACAAAATTTATTATTTTAAATATTATTTTTTTAAATTTTTCAAAAAATTTCAACAAAACCATATCATGTGACCCCCTCATTGGAACGAGCTTGTCGAGCTCGTTCTAACGAGGAGGTCACATGATATGGTTTTGTTGAAATGTTTTGAAAAATAATGTTTTCTCAACTTTTACCCAACGCAGACGATAACAAAATTTATTATTTTAAATATTATTTTTTTAAATTTTTCAAAAAATTTCAACAAAACCATATCATGTGACCCCCTCGTTGGAACGAGCTTGTCGAGCTCGTTCCAATGAGGGAGTCACATGATATGGTTTTGTTGAAATGTTTTGAAAAATAATGTTTTTTCAACTGCTGAATTTGCATATTTTGCATGGGTAAAGGGTTAATAACACCTCCCACTGATTTGATTGGTCCTTTTTGAAACAGGACTCTGTATTTGGCTATCATCATTTTAATTAACACAAGCTATTAACTGAAATAAGAATATTGTTTCATTTTTGGAATTCACTAAAAAGAACCTTTCCACAATCCATTCCAATGAAGGACTGTAATCCAATAACAACCAGTGCCACCAACCTCAGCTGTGCCACAAATTCACCCTGGGAATTGCCCCAGGGCAGATGGGATCATGCATGTACCTCTTCATTTACAGTTGCACCATAGACATAGAACAAACAGCCATGTGCACGAATGAGACAAAGCACTTCCCACCACCCAACAACCAGACCGACTCTCAGCACTATCGAGGACAGACAATAACCACCAACAGAAGAGCTTAAGGCAGGCTATACTTGCCCGAAGGCACGACACGACAAGGCTTAGAAAACAGTCACATAACACAAACACACTTATCTCTCTTTTTCTATCTTTTGTCTCTCTCTATTTTTTTCCACTTTTCTTTTTTGCTTCTCTCTTTCCCCCAATAACCGCTTTGGAAATACAATAACCGCTATGGAAATACAATAGGTCTCGTTTCCTATTAAAAGGTCATTTCCGAGGTCATTGGATATCCTCAGCCAAATGACTATTTTGAGCTATAGTTTTAGTTTATGGTGGTGTGGATTTAGTAAATAATTCTCATTAATGGTGATATGGCCAAAATAATCTGTTGATGGTCTTGATTCAAACTGTGTATTGTCAAGTGCATTTCAATTAGGGGGTCAAGGTCACAAGGAAGTGTTAAATGACAAACCCAGACCTGTTTGGGACCTGACGATTTGTAGTTTACAAATGGGACAATTTTTGTGTAAATTTGCTTTGAGAAAGCCTTCGGAAAAAATGAATAAGAAACCCATATGTTTTTTATTTGTCAGAATGATCATGTTATGCTGTAAAATCCTCAGTGGAAGAATGAGGAATTCCTATAACACAGTTTTATCACTATCGATGCACGAAAATTGGAGATTTATCCCCAAAATGAGAAAATTTTGACCATTTTGAGCCATTTTTTTAGCCATCAACTGTGTCATTCGGCTGAGTGTATTTGAGTGATATTGTAAGATTTTTGTTGTGTACAGTTGTCTCCAGAAAGGGCCATATTCAGAGCTTCCAGAAATTATATGCATTGTGAGTATTGTGAATAGGGGAGGTAATTTAAATGTGAAATATCCTCGGCTGTGTTAATCAGAAGCTTGAACATTTCTTGAAAAGCTGACATATTCACCTGAATAACTGTAACGAGACCATAACCGCTATGGAAATTCAATAACCGTTATGAAGTCTGATCATCCTTCACTCCATCCCCAGAGGTGGTCGACCATCTCCGGGGAGGCAAGCTTTGGTGCTGCATCCCTCCTTCTTACCCATTTTTGTAAAAGCTTTCCCTGAACCGTCATATAATCAAAGAAGTGATCAGACAATCATGTTAGGCAAAAACATAATAAATACTGATGGTGTGTAAAAATGTTATGTAATGTTGTTTTAACCCTTTGATACTTTTGTACGTGTTATTACATACAAAATATTTTGTTTAATTTAACCCTTTGATACTTTTGTAAGTGTTATTACGTACAAAATATTTTGTTTAATTTAACCCTTTGATACTTTTGTAAGTGTTATTACATACAAAATATTTTGTTTAATTTAACCCTTTGATACTTTTGTACGTGTTATTACATACAAAATATTTTGTTTAATTTAACCCTTTGATATTTTTGTAAGTGTTATTACGTACGAAATTAAACAGCACAATAATACTCTGTGGTCATTTGTTTTGTTATTATTTTTCGATTTTTTAAAGTTTTAATCTCAAATTCCTATTTTCTCTCGACTAGTGCTCAGTGATAACCATTGAGCCAAATGTTATCACAGCTTAAATACTGTTAAGACTTCTTAACTGGTTGAGTGCTGGAAGCCACTATCAGGGCTTTCAAAAAATGAGGATACCAGAGCAAAAACCAACACTTTCCTTGCTTATATTTCATATTCAGACAAACACAAATAATATTTTGTTTATATAAATTTGCTTTATTACAAATTATTGGAGAGTGCCTGTGGGCACTCTCCAATAATTTGTAATAAACAAGTTTTGAATAACAAATTCAGACCACCAAAAATAATCTAGCCCTCAACCAGATAATCACTAATGTGAAAAATATTTTATTTGTACTTTCCGATGTGTGAGGTTGCATTTGAAAAACGTTGAAGAAACTGAATTCCCAGTGACATTTGAACGTCAAGATAATTAAAGTCTTAAAGGGTTAAATTATTTTGAGAATCGATGGGCATTTTGTCTCATTGGCATTTTGTCTTCTTGGCACTTTGTCCATTAGCAATTTGTCTGATGGGCATTTTGTCCTGTTTTCGTGCAAGCACGGGGTTAGTCACATAATAGAGATAATGTTATTTATATAACTAGAAAGAAAAGAGTGATTAACCCTGTACATTGCACAGAGTTAGTTGGTAAGCTTACATACACTGATGAATCATAGGCATTACATAGAGAGTAATCGCTTGACTGGACTGGCTACAGGGTTCATACAAAAATTTGCTCACAAAGTTCAAGGGTTTTTGAAGGGTTTTTGAAGGGCTTCTTTTTTTTCAAGGGCTACATATACTATTCAGCTTGTTGTATGAGCTCTAAAAATCTAAGATTCATGTGACACGGATCTGACTTTGGAAGTCAGGAAGTACTGGTACCCAAAGTGTGACCTGTGTTACAGTAATCTTGGCAAAACGTTCCATACTTTTTTATGGTTTTTTTTTAACTGAGCGACACGAGCGCAACAAACAAGTAAAAGGCGAGTACACATATATTTACAATGCCCAGGAAATAGCTTGGTATTCAAGGGTTTTTCAAGAGATTGCTGAAAGTTCAAGGGTTTCTCAAGGGCTAATTTCAAATTCCAGGGTTTTTCAAGAAAAAAATCATTTTCAAGGGTTTTTCAAGAGCTGTATGAACCCTGGGCTTCGTGAAATAATTTATGAGAGGTGAGGGGCGTTATACAAACACGAGTGCGCGAATGCGCACGAGTGTTTTACAATATAGCCCTTCGCCTTGAATGAATTATTTCATGTAACCAGCCAGTCAAGCGATTACTCTGTTTATTGCTTTTCATTATTGATGATAATTATATTATTTAACCCCTGACACTCCGGTGATGCAACAGAATTTTTTCCAATCACTCTGTTTTTCTATAGTTTAACTATAAATTTAACCAATTATATCTTGTTTGACAGAGCTCACGGAGCTCTGTCAAACAAGGTATATTTGGTTAAATAACAAACTCCATTATGGGAAATATTTGCTGCTGAAAACTTCACCATTTTGCCATCAGAGTGCAGAGGGTTAAGCCTTTACCTAATGTAACGGCCAGCGCTATTCTAAAAAATCGCCAATTAATTTACATTATTTTTTAATTTTTTGTCTCTAAAACATAGGTTATGACCCCTCATTGGAACAAGCTCATCGTTCCAATAAGGGGTCATAACCTATGTTTACCCCGGTGCTTCCTTGGTGGAAATTTCGATAGGTGTCATAACGGATCATCTCTGAATAATATGCATGGAAAGAAGCCCAACCATAGATTTTGACCTGGTCCCATGATGGTTGTACTGTAATCGGTCCTCTTTATTATATTCAGATGAATGGTAAATAGGTTATCTCAAAATTCAAGATTTTATTCTCTTATCATACAAAATATTGAAAGTACACAATGGAAAGTGTGAAACTAGTTGTGGATAAACTAGAGGTACTGTGAGCAAACTCACAAAGTGATACCCCCCCCCCCCCCCCCCCCCCCATGCCTGAAATGTATAAGTTAGATTATCTCCCCTTGGAAATGTCAGAACAGAATTCTATTGCTTTATGCACATCTTCATATGGAGTTCTTCCATCGTGTAAAGTTTCATGAAAATTCTTCAAATGGTTTAGGAGGAGTTGCGCTTACAAGGATGGACAGACGGTATAAGTTAGATTATCTCCCCTTGGAAAGGTCAGAACGGAATTATATTGCTTCATGCACATCTTCATATGGAGTTCTTCCATTGTGTAAAGTTTCATGAAAATTCTTCAAACGGTTTAGGAGGAGTTGCGCTTACAAGGATGGACAGACGGACAGACGGACAGGGTGATTCCTATATACCCCCCAAACTTTGTTTGGGGGGGGGGGTATAAAAAGTTCAGGGTGGATGAAAAGACACCTGTCCAGATGGATGAATGAATGGACAGATGAATGGACACGAGGATTCCTATATACCCACACTAAAGTGGGGTACAAAAACAGATTGGCTCATTGTACTTTTGACAGTAATGCATAAGAGGACACTGTTCAGAGTTTTTAAACACTTAACAGCGTATGACGGAAATATCTGTCCCCATGTAACCTTTATACTAATGTGCAAGGCGGACATATCCGTCTTATAATTATAGTATCCAGCTACGGCATGTGAGAATCCACAGTGAACCTGTTACGTTCATAAACCAATTACAAACAGGTTTGTTCATTCTCCATACAGAGTTGTCATTCTTCCTTCGCTATTTTCGTCTTATAAATTTAGCACCAAACTACGTCATGTGGAAATTCCTGAGTAAGCCATTCTATTTATAATTTATCGCCAGTGTTGTTTTGTTTCTGAGACACCTGACTGTTATTTCTTGCCAACTTTTGTGCTAAAATGTCTGCGTCTAAGAAAAGCAATTGTCTGAAGATGAAGTTTTGCAGTGTGTACTGGAACCTGATGATGATTTATCATCTTTAGATAGTGAATCGGAAAATGAAGTGGGGGGATGGTTATTTAGTTGGGGTGACTGCTATGGACACTGAAGTTTAAAGTAAAAATGAACGGATGGATTCCAGTATTGCTGATTCAGATATGGTGCAGGCTGCAAATGACTGAAAAAATATGTTTTGTAGTATGTAACCACAGTTTATTACATATGCAAAGAGGCATTTTTTACAAAATTTATTATGCAATGGGGTGAAATTTAACCAATTTTATTATGCGCAGTTAACTGGTTAATAGAGCCATTTCTCCATTTAATACCTTGGTCCCTTTATCTGGAACTTACGGAACAAACTATTCAGATTCCGAGCTTCAGCACTAAAAGGGTTTAACATGACTATAGAATGTTAGCAATGAATCATAAATGTGATATTTCTTGTGAAATCAATTTGCGGGACAACTTCATGGTAAACAATATGGTGACTGAGTTTTTAAAATGAGTAGTTAAATTGAAATTAAGAATTACTTTGTTAGGTGTTGTGTGGGCACATAGAACAATCACATCATTGTGAAGCAAAAACGTCTGTACAGTTAACACATTTTTGTTAACCCTAGTGAGATAGTCACACGATACAGTTTTGTTGAAATTTTTGGAAAAATTTGAAAAAAATAATATTTAGGCCACATAAAGTAGATCTTGTTTCTCAGGCCATTATTTGTAAAATTGCATGCAGGCGAGCAGTTTTTTATTTTATTTTTTATTTCTGTAATTAGTTCTTTGCCATCAAAAGTTCATGTTCTTGGTTTATGTTTTAAGCCTCATAATCTACGGAATAGCACAGGTGGTGACGTATTTCGTCCCTTGAGAGCAAGAAGGCTTTGCAATGCTAAAGCATTGCAAAGCCTTCTTGCACTAAAGGGACAAATTTATCAATTTTTTTAACTTGGGTAAAATATCAGACAAAAACCATTTAATTTTTATTTTTTTAAATTTAAATTGGTTATAAAAAGAGAACATGCAGGAGCCAAAAGGTCCATGCAGGAGGGCCTGAGAAACAGATTTTTAATTTTTTTAGGCCTTAACTCTGTGCATGCTGTTGGTGGATATTCCCACCCTGGGCAGAATTTCTCTTGCCATTGAAACAAGGATAATTTGGGCACATAAAATCAAAATTTCCTTCAGAAAATTAAATGGACTTTTTCAACAATTATTTCTAGAGTTAAAGTTAGATGACTTTTTCATCAAATCTAGCCATGGCTGCTTTCTAGCTGCCTGTCTGCATTGGGTAAAGGGTAAACCCTTGACTTACCAGTAATGTCATGTTCCAATCCAAAAATAGTCATTTAAATTTGATTATATTGTGTTTGATTCTTTTTTTTGTCTCAAAACCACAGCTCATGAACTATCAATGGATTTACCTTTCAGTGTTATTTGCTATGTTTCTGAGATAAAAAGTGAAGACTTCAAGTTATTGAATAATTATTTTGCAAATGTCATCTTCCATTCATTGTGGAGCTGTAGGTTAACCGAAACCGAACCGAGGTTTTTTGTTTTTTTTTAAAAACCGAAACCGTCGACATCCCGTAATCTAAGGTTTTTAATTTTTTATTACATGTAAAATACTCTCTTGCTTCAGAAATTCACAGAATGTAGCCATTCCAGAGTAGTGAGAGTACCCAGACACTGCCAATGGCAGTGTCTGGGTACTCTCACTAGTCTGGGAAGGCAACATTCTGTGAATTTCAGACATTTCAGTTTAGTTGTGTTTGCAGCTTTCCTCAAGTTGAGTGTAGGTGTCAGACCTCGAAAAATGGCCAAGCACAATAAAAGTTCTGTATATTTAGGTAATTATTATATTGGCCTTCCTGATTCTTCTTCATGTATTATAGCTTATTTTGAGCATTCTTTGAGTTTCACTCAATTTTACTGTCATTCAGTTATGATTCCGGACATAAGAATGAGTTTTATTTAATTTTATTTGGCCTCATAAAAAAACGAAAACCAAACCGAACCAAGGTTTTACTCCACCTGAAAAAACGAAACCAAACAAGAAATTTAAAAACCTACAGCTCTAGACAATTGTGGATAAAGGGTAATTATCTAATTATGAAATGGTAGTTATTCAGCATGTTGACATGAGCTGTGTTAACTGGTCGAGTGCGAGAAGCCACTATCTTGGTGCTACTGAAAAGTGCTGGAAACCACTATAGTGGCTTTACACCATATGAATTTATTTATTCTGGTTTAATGACACTTTCAACAGCCAGGGTCACCTCATGTCGGAGAATTTTACAGGTGGAGGAAGCCTGAGTACCTGGGAAGAACCACCGAGCAGCAGCAAAAAACTGTCAGACTCCCGAACGAACTAACTCCACATAAGCAGGGTTAGCATTGGTTGAAACCAAGTGCACAATCGACGTGCAGTACGTCTTGGTACACAATGCCACCGTGCCCCCAAATGATCAATGGGGTTGAAGTGTCTTGCCCAAGGATACAACATGGTTGCCGCAGGTGGGATTCGAACTGAGAACCTCTCGGCTTGCAGCCTGCATCTCCACCTACTGTGTATGATTGTTCTATTGAAAAGTGATGGAAGCCACATTAGTGACTTTAAACTGTATGCATTAGCTTGATGTTTGCTCAGTATAGAAGAAAAAATTTCTGTATAAAATTGTTTGGTTGCCTATTGCCACTCTCCAATAAATTGTAACCAAAAATTTTTTTAAACTAAGACAAATTTTGCTGGTACCATGGTATCTTTGAAAAAAATAACCATGGTTCAAATCACCTTTGAAAAATAATTTAGCTCTTGGCCAGTTAAAAAACACATGACAGACATCAGTCTAAAAAACAGTTGGTGAAAACAGGAAATTAAATTTCCGACAGAGTTGTTTTCTTTTAAGAAAACACAAAAACAGGATAATTTAAACCTCTGAGAAATGCCACCCTCTAAATAACTGTAGGAGACAGTCTAATCAATCTCTCATCATGAATACCCTTACTTGGACTTAACACATGCCATGATGTTGATATGGAATTTTGAAAGCTCAAAAAAATAAAAGGAACAATTCAAGTATTGAATACGGACAAATCTCCTGCTGTATTATTGTTTAACCCTTTACCTAAATGAAAAGCAGACGACACTTGCAAAAAAAATTCTTAAATAACAAATTATTTTCATTTTTTGTCTCAAAAACATAGGTTATGACCCTCTTTGGAAAGAGCTCGATGAGCTCGTTCCAATGAGGGGTCATAACCTATGTTTTTGAGACAAAAAAAGAAAAAATAATGAAAATTAATTGACGCTTTTTGAGAATGGAGCTGGCCGGTTTGGGCCATTATGTTGGGTAAAGGGTTAACTAATTTACCTCTTATGGTACAGATTAAGACTTTTATTCTTTTTAAAAATCTACACTCCATTCAAGGGGAGAAATCAATGAACAAATTCAGCCTATGACTAAACTCCGTGGCTACAGATGGAATGCTTTAAATGATCTAGCTCTCAGTGGTAGACTGTTGGACTTCTATGCTCGAGGTCCTGAGTTTGATCCCCGTCCGGGACGACCCACATTGTGTCCTTGGGCAAGGCACTTTATCCTGGTTGCCTACATGGTGGCACGATGACGCCGTGTACTAAGGCGCACTGCACGTCGATGGCGCACATGTCTTCAACCGCTGTAACCCTGCTTGAGCGGAGCTTGAACAGAGTTAGAAGGTTGAAGAGCTGACAGTTGATCATCCATGCTTGTTGGTTCTCTCCAGGTAGTCGGGCTTCCTTCACCCATAAAGCTGTCATGGTCACGATTAGCCATTGTGCAGAAGTATGTGACCTTAAACACCAATAAATAAATAATAAATAAATAAATGATCTACCTACAAACCTCTAATCTCACCAATACACAATGATCATTTAATATTGTATTTATTTATTTATTAGAGTTTAATGACACTTTTGACAACTAGGATCACTTCGTGTCAGACAATTTAGTTTAAACAATATTTATTGGATCATATTACATTTGCTGTATACAGAATGGAATACTTGTACAAAACTTAGTATTATACAATATTACACAGCATAAAAATAGAGAAGATACATTTTAACAGGTAGAGTGCTAGCAGCCACTATCATGGCTCTTTTGAAAAGTGCTGAAAGCCACATTAGTGGCTTTACACTGTTTGTATAGACTTGTTGTTTTCTTAGCAGTAGAAAATAAATGTTTCTATAAAATTGTTTTGTTAGAATTTATTGGAGAGTGCCAACAGCACTCTCCAATAAATTATGACAAAAACAATTATTCATGAACAAAATCTTGCTAAACTAAGGCTTCCCTAGCTGGTTGCATGCCATCTTTGAAAAAATACACACGTTTCAAATCGCCTTTGAAAAATAATTTAGCACTCAACCAGTTAAAGGAGGGATTCGACAGAAAGCTTAGAGCTTATTTGGGTCGTCTCCCTAACTCTTGGATAAACTGACACAAGAAGATGGTTAGGATAAATAGCTATACTCATGCATCATCACCTTGGAGGCAGAAGAAATTTAGTAAGCAGCCGGCCTAACGAGATCGATTACCCACTGTCCCTCACTGAACCAAGGCACCGCATCCACCACGCAAGCAGTCACCAGACACGAGGGCATGATGACTCATGGTCAGACGGGTCGATGCCATTTCCCCGACAGATTTGAGACAATATGTTTTAATACACACACAAGTAATCACTAATGCAGATGCGCACAATCCAAACTGACTGGGAGAAGGGGCAGGTATGGGACTAAGGTTGGCTCTATCCAAATATGAAAGCAGTTCAGTGAGAGTCGAACCCCCATAGCTGACGATGCGTGAGATTGTTTAAACTTGCCATGTAGAAGAAGAGAGAAGAAATAAAGGGAATGATAAAAAGATATAGAAAAGAAATAAAGTCAGCTTGAACACATAATGTCAGACAATTTAATGAGTGGAGGAAGCTGGTGTGCCTGGAGAGAACGACCGAGCATCAGCGAGCAACTGTCAGACTCTCCAACATGCTAACTCCACACATGCAGGGTTAGCACTGGTTGAAGACAGGTGCACCATCGATGTGCATTATGCCTCAGTACACAGCGGCACCATGCCCCCACATGGGCAATTGTGATAAAGTGCCTTGCCCAAAGATACAATGCCACTACATCTGGTAGGGATGAAACTGTGGACCACTCAGATTGAAGTTCAATGCCGTAACCACTGAGCCCCTGTACTCCTAATTAATATTGTAAAATTTAACCCTTTACCTAACAAGAAAAGCAGATGACACTTGCAAACAAAATTCTTCAATAACTATTTTTTTTCATTTTTTGTCTCAAAAACATAGGTTATGACCCCTCATTGGAACGAGCACAATGAGCTCGTTCCAAAGAGAGGTCATAATCTATGTTTTTGAGACAAAAAATGAAAAAGTGATGAAAATTAATTGACGATTTTTGTGAATAGCACTGGCTGGTTTTGGCGATTACATTGGGTAAAGGGTTAAGTACCATCATGGTACTCGGTGATAACTCCAGGAAGCTGCGCAGTAAATGTTTCTTTAGTGTGTTAACTAAAGAAACATTAGGTACTGTAATAAATGATAGACAACAATTTCCCCTGCCCTAATAAAAAATTTACAAGGATCATTAGCTATTTTAGTTCATGGGTCACTATGATCAGGAGTAGAACTGTTTTTATATAAACTGTTTGGTTGAAGTTTATTGGAGAGTGCCTTTTGGCACTCTCCAATAAACTGTAACAAAACAATTGTGAACAAAATCTTGTTAAACTAAGATTACTCGTGCTGGTAGCAGGAGATCTTTGAAAAAATACCCATGTTTCAAATCAACTTTGAAACATAATTTTGCACTGAACCAGTTAATTGGATATATCTTGAAGGAATAAGCCTGTTCACTGAATGTTACTTCCAAACACAAAACCATTTACCAAACATTCAGTACAAATTTCACTTAACTAAAAATTGCATACAGAGGAAACACTTCTTAACTGAATAACAAGCCAAGACCAATACCGGGTCTGGACCTGAGTCGCTGCATGCAATTGAATTGGCAAACAGGAAGTGGGTGCTCGGCAGATCTGAAAATTGCATACACGATAAAACTGATCATTATCAAGCTCCAGATGAAATATAAAATCAATCCCTTGCATAGAAGCCGAGAAAAGTTTGACGAAAAATTTCAATGTTCAGTGGGTACAGTAAAATTTCAAAGTATCGGCAAACAGGAAGAGGCGGCACGGCAGATCTGAAAATTGCTTACACGGTACAACTCATCATTATGAAGCAGCAGACCAAATATAAAATCAATCCCTTGCATAGAAGCCAAGAAAACCTTGACGGAAAATTTCAATGTTCAGTGGGTACAGTAAAATTTCAAAGTATCGGCAAACAGGAAGTGGCTGCACGGCAGATCTGAAAATTGCTTACACGATACAACTTATCATTATGAAGCAGCAGACCAAATATAAAATCAATCCCTTGCATAGAAGCCAAGAAAACCTTGACAGAAAATTTCAATGTTCAGTGGGTACAGTAAAATTTCAAAGTATCGGCAAACAGGAAGTTGCTGCACGGCAGATCTGAAAATTGCTTACACGATACAACTCATCATTATGAAGCAGCAGACCAAATATAAAATCAATCCCTTGCATAGAAGCCGAGAAAACCTCGACGGAAAATTTCAATATTCAGTGGGTACAGTAAAATTTAAAAGTATCGGCAAACAGGAAGTGGTTGCACGGCAGATCTGAAAATTGCTTACACGATACAACTCATCATTATGAAGCAGCAGACCAAATGTACAATCATTCCCTTTCATAGAAGCCAAGAAAACTTTGATGGAAGAAGTGTTTCGGACGGGCTGACGGACAGACTGACGGACGGACGGACGGAGTCGAGCGGTTACTAGACCTGCTCTGCCGCTGGCGACGCAGGTAAAAAAAATCATGTAACATGTTGAGAAAACACTCTGTGAGCTCTGTCTAATACAACATAATATAATAAATACTCATATTATAGTTTAGAATTCAAGAAAAGAAGCGGTCACGATTAGCCATTGTGCATAAGTATGTAACCTTAAACACTAATAAATAAATAAATTACAAGAAAAGAAGAAGTCATGTTTTATGTTTTAAGTATTTTGGTTAGGTCCTTGAATCCTGCACCCAAAGTAACATGTAACCAACTAATCATGTGCATTTTTAAAGCCTTATAGTCCTGTAGTGTATGATATGGCAGCCCAACAACTAATCCAGTGTAATGCCTATGGTTGTTTAGTACATGTTAGCTTACCAACTAACTCTGCAATGCACATGGTTAGTCACTTTTTTTTTTCTGGTTATAAATAAGAACACCTCTATTGGACCCTACAAAGTAGATCTTCTGTTTGTCAGGCCATTTTTTTGTAAAATTGCAAGTGGGTGGGCGGTTTTTTATTTTATTTTTTTAATTATTTCTTTGCCATCAAAAGTTCATATTCTTGGTTCAGGCCTTTAAATTCTTCCCGAATAACGACGGTAAATGCTGTGCCCAAATAAGATAATTGCACCCAAATTATGCCGAGTTTGAAACTTTTTTCAAAGTTTGCAGTGTTTCGGCAATATATAGCTTGGCCATGTTCCCCTGAAAGCTTGCAAGCTTAGAGCTTATCTTCGAATCAAACAATGCAAGATAAATAATTTTAAAAAAAAAGCCCACAGAGTTCACCATATAAAAGCAATCGGCATCGACAGTGTCGTATACGACACTGTCAACGACGATTGCTTTTCTTCGGCAAATTCTATATGATCATTTTGAAGCTGGAGATCTATTATATTCATGTCTGTGGCATTTCCTATTAAACATCATTCGTAATTTACATTCAAATAAGACTTTGGCTTGACAATGGGAAACTAAGAAGAAGCCTTCTCGAATAAACTTATGTCAATGGGGTGGTTGGGAACCAGTGATAATGGTGAAGACATTTTACAAGGGGTTGTAAACTATCATTTAAAGAGGGGGACCTGAAAACTAAATCAGATGCCAAGAAGAAGAAAATACCGACTCTTTTTCTCCAACCATGCAGTCCACAATACGACTGATCCATATTTGCTGTTGTGCCCAAATTAGACTGATCTAAAAGTCTGTCTTGGTTTGTTTCATGTTTAGGCCTCATAATTTACAGAATAGCATCCCTTGAGAGCAAGAAGGCTTTGCGATGCTGTAGCATTGCAAAGCCTTGTTGCACAGAAGGGACAAATTTACCAATTTTATTAACTTGGGTAAAATATCAGACATGAAACATTTAATTTTTATTTTTTTAAGTTTGCATTGATTATAAAAAGAGAGTATGCAACAGCCAAAACGTAGAGCTGTAGGTTAACCGAAACTGAACTGAGGTTTTTAGTTTTTTTAAAAAACCAAAACCGTCGACATCCCGTAATCTAAGGTTTTTCCATTTTTTTATTAAATACTCTCTTGCTGCAGAAATTTACAGAATGTAGCCATCCCAGAGTAGTGAGAGTACCCAGACACTGCCAATGGCAGTGTCTGGTTACTCTCACTACTCTGGGAAGGCTACATTCTGTGAATTTCCGACATTTCAGTTTAGTTGTGTTTGCAGCTTTCCTCAAGTTGCGTGTAGGTGTCAGACCACGAAAAATGGCCAAGCTCAATATAAGTTCTGTATATTTAGGTAATTATTATATTGGCCTTCCTGATTCTTCATGTATTATAGCTTATTTCGGGCATTCATTGAGTTTCACTCAATTTCGCTACCATTCAGTTATGACTCCGGAAATAAGAATGAGTTTTATTGAATTTTACTTGGCCTCATGAACAAACCGAAAACCGAACCGAACCGAGGTTTTACTCCACCTGAAAAACCAAAACCGAAAAAGAAATTTAAAAACCTACAGCTCTACCAAAATGACCATGCAGGAGGGCCTGAGAAAGTTTGTTTGTTGTTTGTTTGTTGGTGGTTAACGTCACATATTTATGCACCATGGCTAATCGTGACACAACATGGAGATGAAGTCAAGTTTAGTCAATCGTTGATCAACATGTTGTCCATTTTAGAGGACTTTCACCCCAAGCATTGGTGACTGAGTCCTATTTTACTAGTAAAGCGGAACTGGTTTACCACAGTAAACAAGTGCTGCTTACTTCCCGGGGTTCCCACGGGGATATGGGCCTGAGAAAGAGATTTTCAACTTTTGTAGGCCTAATGCGACTAACCCTATGCATTGGACAGCGGCAGTGAGTCAACATTTTCATGTAGTGTTTGATATGGCAGTTACCTAATTTTTCATAACCAGAAAGTGTGACTGCACAGGGTTAGTCACACTTTCTGGTTATAAAAAAAAAATTTCTTTATTAGCTGAATGAAAAACCCTGTGTTAGTCATTCACTTAATAATGTCTGCAGAGGACATCCTTTGAAGAGGACAGCATAGGGAAAATGTCAATGATACTGTAGCTTACCTTGACTTTAACCCTTTTCCCAATGCAGACGATTTCAAAAGTTATTATTTGAAATATCATTTTTTTAATTTTTTCAAAAAATTTCAACAAAACCATATCATGTGACCCCTCTTTGGAACAAGCTCGATAAGCTCGTTCCAAAGAGGGGTCACATGATATGGTTTTGTTGAAATTTTTCGAAAAATAATAATTTTTCAGCTGCTGAATTTGCATATTCCGTGGGCGGATGCGGGCGATTCATTGGGTAAAGGGTTAATGTGCATTTATGGGATTTATGATGCAATTAATCTCACTTATGTTGCATTCAAGTAAATTGTGACATAATTATTTATATTTTGTTATTTATCAGAAATAAAAAACTTCAAAAATACCAATCAGATTGGCCACACATTATTCTTGCAACATCTTCTACTAACAACTAACAAGGCACCTTCTGTTGATTTTATCAGTTGAATAAATAATCATAACATATCTATTCCTGTAATGTTGCAAAATGTCAGGCAAAAAAAAACATGTGTTTATGGTAACAAGACCGACCCTAAAAATTTTATCGAGTAAAAGTTACTCATATAGATCACTGTAACCCTAAATTTCCATTCAACTTCAACTGTGAATTTGAAAGTGATTTTGGAGTTCAAGCTTTCAAAACTATGTGTAGAAATAAATATATCGGACAGAATAAATGAAGAGCACATGGCAGGTTCTATTTCACCAAAGGAAACTGCATTTGATAAACTGGTGAACATTTTACAATGCTTCACCATTGGTGTTGACAAGTTATGAATATTAATACTGAAAGACTCAAATCTTGGCTTTAAGTCTTGAAAATGTCATTGGTGCAAGTATATTCTACAACAGTTTTCTTTTTTAATTTCATTCAAACGTACCGGTGTACATAATGAAAGTGTCAATGACATTGTAGCTTAACTTGTCTGTGTGTTGTGTTTGATGAAAAGGATAATGTTCAATGTTTATGAAAGGATTATGAAATAAAGAATTGTGTTATTGGGAATATGTTAATTTCTGTTCCTTATATGCTATGTTTTCAATAAAAATAATATGAGGTGTAGACTGTACAAAAGAATTGAGGGCGGGTTAATGTGGCCTACACAGTTAATGTATGTCAACCAAAGTTACCAAGTTACAGTGAAATTATTCCAAAACGAGTCATCCTTTCAAGTTACAATGAAATACCTTCATAAATACGGCATATAGACTGTGCTAAAGGTTTTTGGGCTTCGGGTATGTGCAGCCATCATGGTTGACTGATCGCAACCAAAAGAGGATGTCCTCATCTAGACATTACACTGAGTCATCCTACCAAGTTACCATGAAATCCCTTCATAAATATGACCTATAGTCTGTGCTAAAGTTTTTTGGGTTTTGGGCTTGGGCAGCCGTCATAGTTGAATGATCGTGACCAAAAGGGGACGTTCTCATTTAGGCATTATCTGGAGTCATCCTACCAAGTTACAATGAAATCCCTTCATAAATATGACCTGTAGACTGTGCTAAAGGTTTTTGGGCTTCGGACCCCTGTAGCTGTCTTAGTTGACCAATCGCGACCAAAAGGGGACGTTATCATCTAGGCATTATATGGAGTCAACCTACCAAGTTACAATAAAATCCCTCCATAAATACAACCTGTAGACTGTGCTAAAGGTTTTCGGGTTTGGGGCTCGGGCAGCCGTTACGGCTAAATGATCAGGACCAAATGGGGGCATTCTCATCTAGACATTATCTGAAGTCATCCTACCAAGTTACAATGAAATCCCTCCATAAATACGACCTGTAGACTGTGAAAATGTGAACAGACTTATTAGACTAACAGACTTCTGCACGAGTGATGGCAATAGCTTATCTTGACTTTGTCAAGTTAAGCTAAAAATTATTGATAGCGGACAGCAGATGCGTAGATATTGCATTTAAGTGAATTAAGTAGTCATTTTGGTAATTTGATATTTGTTTTATTTCTCTAAAAACATGCTAGAATTTTAAAACCGAATTTGCAGTTGTGTTTATTGGGGAATGGTTGCAATTATCAGTTGTGTCACACTACCAATCCCAACCGTGGTTCAAGCCAGAAAATAAGCAATCTATCATTTGCAAAATGAGGTCCCCAGAGGGTGAACATTTTGAGACTATCTCATATAGCGGGCCAATTTATCATCTTGGTACCTCTTTCTGTTAAGGTTTGAGACCTTGATTCAGACTGAGGTTCACAGAGAGTAAATTTAGTGATGCTACCCTGCTGTGTGGGGTAGCATCACGAAATTCACCCTCTGGGGACCTCATTTTGCAAACGACAGTCTGCTTATTTTCAGGCTTGCAGTTAACCTCCCAGCTGTATCCAATGAGTTTCAACTTGATTTTTAAAGGTTCCAAGTTTATATTGTCATACTATGCTTGAGATATCAGTATGACTATCTTTCAAGATTTTTTTTTTTTTCAGCCTTAACATTATACCATGCTCTAAAAGGTGGATAGGAGCCCCAAATTTTTAAAGTGGGTTACTTTCAAATTTGTTTTGCTTTATTTGGCTCCACCCACTGTTATAAGTGATGAAATCCATGTATGGACTTCGAGAATGACCCAGAGAATTTGATTACAGCCAGTACTCTTTCATGATTGGGGGGCAGTTACATATATCAAGTGAAGGAAAGGAAGCCATTATTGTTTACCAATGTTCAACTTTTTACCCTATGCACATAACATCCAAATTTATTGTTTTAAAAACCATTTTTCCAAATTTAAAAAAAATTTCAACAAAATAATATCATGTGACATTCACACTGGAATGATCTCGATGAGCTCGTTCCACTGAGGGGTCACACAATATGGTTTTGTTGAACTTTTTTGAAAAATAGTATTTTTTGTACTGTGTAATTTGGAAATTACATGGGCAGGTGTGTCTGATTCATTAGGTATCTACGGTCATTGTATGTTCACAACATAAAGTAAATTTCAGCCAATCACTAATACAGTGGAGCCGACTTAATTGGATATCTCTTAACTGAAAAACCCTGTTAACTGAATATAATTTCCCAACACAAAACCATTTACCATACCTCCAGTACAAATTTGGCCTGTTAATTCAATATAGGTTATAGAGTAAACTCCTGTTAATTGAATAAAAACTCTTGTAACCTGTTGAGAAATTACCCCGACTCTCCCCAGTCTTCCATTGTTTATAGACCTATTTTGCCTCAATACATCCAATACAGGCATTTAATTATGGAGCTCTGTCAAACAAGATATAATAGAATAAATGCTAAGTTTATCTCTAGACTACAGGAAAGTGACATAATCCCTGTTAATTGAATACTCCTGTTAACTGAATAATGTTCATTGGCAAAGCGGCTATTCAATTAACAGGGTTCCACTGTACCTATGTTGTGCATTTCAGAGAATTCATGCTCCAGGCACTGGTTGCCGCATCCTGTTATACCAGTTAAACAGACTTCTTTACCACAGTAATGAAGCACTACTCCACCACCACTCAAAGAAGTCATTAATTATTTTCTAGCAGTTTAGATTTCTCTTTGGAATGATTACATTTTAGTGGTTTTGACAAATGTTTTGACCTGCATCAAGGTTTTATCAATGGAAATTGGGAAGATTTTTTTTTTAGGAAAACCTGATGAGTCTGAGCAATCTACATCATAATTCCAGAGACCCCGAAAGATCATCGGTGTCTGGCAATTCATCAGGCACTACTGATCTGTTGAGGTCCCTCGAATTTATGAAGTTAAATAATCCTAGTGTCTTGCTCTAGATTAATCCTTTACCTAACATGAAAAGCAGACGACACTTGCAAACAAAATTCTTGAATAACTAATTTCTTTCATTTTTTGTCTCAAAAACATAGGTTATGACCTCTCATTGGAATGAGCTTGACGAGCCTGTTCCAAAGAGGGTCGTAAACTATGTTTTTGAGACAAATGAAAGTGTCAATGACACTGTAGCTCAACTTGTCAAGACAAAGACATGTACATGTACAGTATGTGACACAGCAATGACAAATATCTAGGTAATGACCTGATAACAAAGGTACATATAAAGTATTGTAACGGTCTGTACATGAATACTGACCGTTGCCTGTAACAAATGTATAGGTAAAGTATTGTAAAGGTGGGTGACAATCAGATGCTGAACTAGAAAAAAAATCTTTGGGTCCCAGAGTGGGTCTGACTGAACCCCAAAATATTTGTTCTCATTGCACAGTGATAACAAAGGCACCCCAAAACACACTCGTTCCTGTCCCAAGGTGAAAACAAAAGTACTCAAGAAGTTTTGTGAA
This sequence comes from Pictodentalium vernedei, assembly GCA_031216915.1. Taxonomy (NCBI): domain Eukaryota; kingdom Metazoa; phylum Mollusca; class Scaphopoda; order Dentaliida; family Dentaliidae; genus Pictodentalium; species Pictodentalium vernedei. Next base: position 427,670,243 of record CM062289.1, on the reverse strand, counting down.
GATCAGTTCATAAATACGAGCTGTATAGAACTTGTGACAAAAAACTGATTGGACCTAATTTCGGTACAAAATGGCCACTGGCAGCCATCTTGAATTTTGGACCGTACCCAGAAACACTCATTCTCATCCCAAGGAGATAACAAAGGTACCCAAGAAGTTTTGTGAAGATCGGTTCATAAATACAGCCTCTACCCTGAACCGTATTGACATGTGTGCTTACATTGTGTAAGTAGCACTGAATAAATCAAAGTTCATCTAATTTGCATAATTTCGGCACGAAAAAAAAACCCTTACAATATGTGATGTATTCCATGTTACTAAACATTCATACAAAAATTTATTAAAATCAGAACTTTCATACAGAAGTTCTATACAAAAGACTGATTGCACTAATTTTGGTACAAAATGGCTGCTGGTGGCCATCTTGAATTTCGGACCACACCCAAAAACACTCGCTCTCATCCCACGGTGATAACAAAGGTACCCAAGAAGTTTCGTAAAGATTGGTTCATAAATATGGCCTCTAGTCTGAGCTGTGTAGAAGATGTGTACAAAAAACTGATTAGACCTAATTTCGGTACAAAATGGCCACTGGCAGCCATCTTGAATTTTAGACAGCACCCAGAAACACTCGTTCTCGTCCCAAGGTGATAACAAAGGTACCCAAGACATTTCGTGAAGATCAGTTCATAAATACAGACTCTAGTCTGAGCCGTATTGACATGTGTACTTACTGTGTGTAAGTCGCACTGAAAAAATCAAAGTTCATCTAATTTGCATAATTTCTGCACGAGAAAAAACCCCGTATTATATGTGATGCATCCCATGGTACTAATACATTCACACAAAATAATTATTCAAATCAGGGCTTTCATATGGAAGTTCTGTGCAAAAATCTGATTGCACCTAATTTTGTACAAAATGGCTGCCATCGGCCATCTTGAATTTCGGACCGGACCCAAAAACATTCGTTCTCATCCCACGGTGATACCAAAGGTACCCAAGAAGTTTCGTAAAGATCGGTTCATAAAAACGGCCTCTAGCCCGAGCCGTATTGGCATTTGCACTTACAGTGCTGAAAGTAACCCCAAAAAACATCAAAATTAGTCTAGTTTGCACAATTTACATACGAGAAAAAAACCCGTATTATATGTAATGTATCCCATGGTACTAAACATTCATACAAAAAATTATTCAAATCAGAGCTTTCATATGGAAGTTCTGTACAAAAAACAGATTTCTGCATCGTCGGTACAAAATGGCAGCTGGCAGCCATCTTGAATTTCGGACTGCACCCAAAAACACTCGTTCTCGTCCCACGGTCATAACAAAGGTACCCAAGAAGTTTTCGTAAAGATCGGTTCATAAATACAGCCTCTAGCCCGAGCCATAGCAGCTTGGCACTTACAGCTCTGAAAGTAACACTAAATAAATCAAAGTCAGTCTAATTTGCATAATTTACGCACGAGAAAAAAACCCGTATTATATGTGATGTATCCCATGGTACTAAACATTTATACAAAACTTTATTCAAATCAGAACTTTCATACAGAAGTTCTGTACAAAAAACTGATTTTTGCATCATCGGTACAAAATGGCCACTGGCAGCCATCTTGAATTTCGGACCACACCTAAAAACACTCGTTCCCGTCCCAGGGTCATAACAAAGGTACACAAGAAGTTTTGTAAAGATCGGTTCATAAATACGACTTCTAGCCCGAGCCATAGCCAATTGTTGACGTACGGACAGACGGACAGATGGCCAGACGGACAGACGGATGGGCGGACGGACGGACAGACAGACGGACGACGGATGACGGGCCATGACAATAGCTCAAATTTGACTTCGTCAAAGTTGAGCTAAAAATGAATATATAATGAAAATTAATTGACGATTTTTTAGAATAGCGCTGGCCAGTTTTTGCCGTTATGTTGGGTAAAGGGTTAAAGTATGAATACTTATTTATTTATTGGTGTTTAAGGTCAAATACCTCTGCACAATGGTTAATGATGACCACAATATGGAGATAAAGTCAAGGCCAGTCAATTGTTTATACCCCATGTTGCCTATTTTAGAGGACTTGCACCCCAAGCATTAGTGACTAGGTCCTATTTTACCAGTGAAACAGAGCTTGTTTACTGCTTCACTTCCCGGGGTTCCTGTGGGAGGGGGGTGGTTAAAGTATGTGAACCTAGTTGTGTTAGTATGACACATATGTCCATGTGAGGTAGGATGACTAAACATTGGCTTTACACACCAGTAGGTACCCATGACAAAGTCACATACCAGAAATCAGTCAATTATCTGAACGTATAGAGAAAAAAAGTCAGGAAAACTGATTCTCTGAGCTTTCACATCATCAGGTCAATAACTCCGCAAAACATAATCAGACGGAAAACAAACTCCAATTCGATTTGTAGTTGCCCATTTCAAAGCCATATACCAGAAATTTGGGCTTTACTCTGAAGTGCAAGTACCACAAGTTAAAGATTGCACATTTTGTGGATGTGCTTCGTATTTTCTTAGAAGCCTTTGAAGTGAAATCATTTAGTCTGTGAGGATTTGACTTGTTGCAATTTATGGGAGAGTGCCTATCCCATAAATTTTAACAAGGCAAAGACGTGTGAACAAATCTTCCTGACCAAAAATAGTTTAGCATTCTACCAGTTAAAAATGAAAGTGACAATAACACTGTAGCTTAACTTGACTGAGTGTTGTGTTTGATGAAAAGGATAATGTTTATGAAAGATTATGAAATACAACAAGAATTGTGATAATTGAGAATATGTTAATTTCTGTTCCATGTATGTTATGTTTTCAATAAAAATAATTTGAGGTGTAGACTGTACTAAACACTTGAGGAGTGGGCTAATGTGGCCCTCACAGTTAATGTAAGTCAACCAAAGTTACCAAGTTACAGTGAATTCATTCAAAAATGAGTCATCCTATCAAGTTATAATGAAATCATTTCATAAATATGGCCTGTAGACTGTGGTAAAGGTTTTCGGGCTTCGAGCCTGTGTAGCCATACATCACGGTAGACTGATTGCAACCAAAAGGGGACATCCTTAATTAGACATTATACTGAGTCATCCTACCAAGTTACAATGAAATCCCTTCATAAATACGACCTGTAGTCTGTGCTAAAGGATTTCGGGTTTTGGGCTCGGGCAGCCATCACAGTTGAACGATCGCGACCAAAAGGGGACGTTCTCATCTAGACACTATCTGGAGTCATCCTACCATGTTACAATGAAATACCTTCATAAATACGACCTGTAGACTGTGCCAAAGGAAATCCCTCCATAAATATGACCTGTAGACTGTGCTAAAGGTTTTTGTGTTTTGGGCTCGGGCAGCCATCATGGTTGACAGATTGCGACCAAATGGGGAGGTTCTCATCTAGAAATCATACAGAGTCATCCTACCAAGTTACAATAAAATCCCTCCATATTAAATACGATCTGTAGACTGTGCTAAAAGTTCTGGGGATTTGGGCTTGGGCAGCCATCACGGTTGACAGATCATGACCAAAAGGGGACATTCTCATCCAGACATTATACAGAGTCATCCTACCAAGTTACAATGAAATTCCTTCATAAATACGATCTGTAGACTGTGCTAAAGGTTTTTGGGTTTTGGGCTCGAGTAGCCATCATGTTCACCGATCGCGACCGAAAGAGGACGTTCTCATCTAGGCATGACCTCAAGCCTGCATATGAACTACCCGGTGCTTCATTAATTAAAATTTTGCTGATGATGATTTTTATTACCTGGTAAATGCATATATGAATATCACTGCCTACACATGAATTACGACCAGTCCATGGTGACTGTACTGTAGGAAGCATGCATTCTTTATCACACATTAGGTAGGTACTTTTAACTTTAACGTTATCGCTGTGCAGTTATCTTATAAATAATGTGACATTAGGCCAAATAAAAAAAATGAATTGATTCTCAGGCATTTTTTTTTTCAAATCAGTGAGGGAGGGAGGGAGAATTTTACTTTTATTTTTTTTTTTTATTTTTTTTTTTCCGTGTAAAGGGTTGAGTATACTCAGTAAATCTTTTTGCTGTCTTTCCACTTGAAAAAGAGAAAAGGTTGTATTTTAGTGTAATTATAGTATACCTTTTATAACTAAATGCCGTAACAACAGCTAAAAGGATTTGTATTTTATTGTTCTTTTTAATGGTATAGATCTGTCAAACATCATGATCCATTAGAATAGGCCCCAGTAACCAATGCTTGGGGTAGGAGTCCTTTATCCCCGTGGGAACCCCGGGAAGTAAGCAGCACTTGTTTACTGTGGTAAACCAGTTCCGCTTTACTAGTAAAATAGGACCCAGTCACCAATGCTTGGGGTGAAAGTCCTCTAAAATGGGCAACATGTTGATCAACGATTGACTAAACTTATATACTGTACGAGCACGTATGCTTCTCTGAAATTTATCCAATTTCCCTGACAATCACCACCATGTTCCCTGAAAATTTTTTTCTTAGGTTAACATCTCTGTTACCCATTGAGGATTTTTGTTCCAAAGCAGAAATGGGTGAGAGAATTCTGTACTGGGCACTGCTCAGGACTAGCCACTAGCAACTGTGAGCTCTTCGTCAATATTGCCTGGGATCTTTAAATTTGCTTTTAACATTGGTAGTGATAAGTGAAAATGGAATTGCATGGATGGTGGCATTGGTACTGATGCTTTTTATGTTAATATAACGGAAATTACACAAAGTCTTTATTTTCAACATTATTAATATACATATAGAATATACCCATAGTAGCTAGGTTACCAAATGTTCACCACGAGTGGTGAAGTGGTGTCAACCACAAGCCTTTGGCGCACGGTTAACACCACTTCACCATGAGTACACCAAGCTACTTTGGGTATATTTTATTTATACCATGATCGTCAGATTATTAAGAGTCGCTATTATTTTTTTCTCGAACTGAGCACCAGACATACATACATGCAAATCTGTTTTTGTTTACACAAGCATCGGTGGTCGGTACTTCCGCTGTCAGTTTTATCACCGAAACTAAATGAAGAAAGAAACTGAGCCTGTTTCGTTTTAATAACAAAATAACATACTATTTCGAGTTATGCATGCTTTAATAGTATGTTATTTTTGGGCGTTTTTCCCCGTGGGAACCCCGGGATGTAAGCAGCACTTGTTTACTGTGGTAAACCAGTTCCACTTTACTAGTAAAATAGGACCCAGTCACCAATGCTTGGGGTGAAAGTCTACTAAAATGGGCAACATGTTGATCAACGATTGACTAAACTTGACTTCATCTCCATGTTGTGTCACGATCAGCCATGGTGCATAAATGTGTGACATTAACCACCAACAAACAACAACAGGCGTCCTTTAAAATGGGAAACATGGCTCTAAATGATTGGTTAAACTTGAGTTTATATCGGTATTGCGGCCATTATCAGCCAATGTGCAGAAATATATGACCATAAACACCAGCAAATAAATAATTAAATCATGATCCAGTACATCGGAATTTGCCTTGTTACAGTTTATGGGAGAGTGCCTCTGGGCACTCTCCCATAAACTGCAACAAGAAAAACCAATTTACTGCAAACACAGCTAAATAATTATATGTCGAGAAATGTGAAAAAATTACCATTCTAAGTTTTCACAAATTCTTAACTGGTAGAGTGCTGGAAGCCCATATTTGGGCTTTATTCTGAAATGCAGGTACCGCAATTTAAAGGCTTTATATTCTGTGGATGTGCTTCATATTAGTTTGGTAGTGATATTATTTTATCTGTTAGAATTTGTCTACGGCACTCTCACATAAATTGTAACGAGGCAAAGATAGACAAAGCAATTTTAAGGACCAAAGATAATTTAGCACTCTACCAGTTAAAAAAACATTACATAATAAAAATGTCTAATGAGGAGGTTCAATTCCAACGAGGGAGGGCCTGAGAGAGAATCAAAACATTATTTTTTTTTAGCCTTAACAAACATGCCAGGAAACATCGTTATGGTGTGGTTTCTTCATTTTCACCCTTGAAGCAGAGGGTATTCTACCCCAGAAATCATATATAATCTATAAATATTTAAGCCTGAAAATAATCAGTCTGTCATTTGCAGAGTGAGGTCCCAAGAGGGTGAATTTCCTGATGCTATCCCATACAGCAGGCCAGTTTATCCTCTGGGTACCTCTCGGTTTATGTTTGAGACCTTGATTCAGGTTCACAGAGGGTAAATTTAGTGATGCTACCCTGCTGTGCAGGGTAGCATCACCAAATTCACCATCTGGGGACCTCATTTTTCCGATGATAGTCTGCTTATTTTCTGGCTTGTTGATATTTTATAGGTGTTGGGGAGATTTTTCATAACAATTGTTATAGTAATCACACACTTTCAAAGGCTGTGATTCTTTTTATTATTTTTTTTTTTTATCATATAATGTGCTTATCAATAAATAAATGTTTTCTTAATTATCCTTAATCAGCCCTTAATCAATAACAGTATGTAGTTGGTCTAACGGGAATTGTTTTTTGGGGAATTGGCTTAAAGGGAATTGGTCTAGTGGGAAGACACCAGGGTATTATACCACAGAAATGATAAAAAGAGGAGAGAAATATTGACTGGATTATGATCTATAATTCATCCCTTGAGTGCATCAAGATACTATCTGCAATGCTAAATGATATCTTGATGCGCACAAGGGACAAATTATAAACAAGAGCAACGCTAACGCGTGTGCTAATGCCCCCGAAGGTAGCCAAGTCATACTCACATGTGGATAATCAGACCACAGCTCCACTGCTGCTACATTGCAGAACAACACTACATTGCAGAACAACAGTAAGGAATGGCAATGTGCCAATAAAATTATTATTACTTATATTTTGTTAATATTTTTTGTAACAACAGACAACAGCTTCACTGCTGCTACATTGCAGAACAGCACTAAGGAGTCAGTAATAGAGAAAAAGTTATAAAAATAATTGCAGATGACTTGAATGGTGCCATATTGAATAATAACTGAAAGAGGCAAAAATAGGAATAGTACATACCTTTGTTAAAAATTCTCAAACCAGTGAAAAAGTAGAACTGGTCTTGCATCTTTTCCAAGTGAAAAAGGGGGGCATAACTGCATCAAAAATTGCTGAGTCAAACCTCAAATTGAAAACAACCCGTACTTTGACATGAGTAATCAGCATATAAAATTTGAAACTCATCGGTTCAGCCAAACAATTTTAATTGGTAGGAAACCAAAAAATCATCAATTTTCAAAGTAAATAAGGGACATAACTCCTGTAAGATTTGTCGGACAAAACCCTAGGTACAAGGGCATCCGTTCCCCCAAGCTGCCCTATCACCATACCAAAGAACATTAAAATCCGACAACTGATGTTCGAGTTATGATATAAAATGTTTGTACAGACAGACGGATGGACGGACAGACGGATGGATGGACGGATGGACGGACGGACAGAGACCTCCACTATATACCCCTCAAAAAAAATTGGGGGGGGGGGGGGGGGCATAATAAGCTCGGGGGCATAATAAGCTGTGACATTTTGTATATATTTGTGTTTGCCATTACAGTAGAACCTGTCTTGAGAGACCACCCCATTTGCCATGCAAAAGTGGTCTCTCAAGACAGGTGGTCTCTCATTACAGGTTTGACATTTTTGCTAGTCAGTGAATGACCAACCAGTGAATATTTGTTGCAGAAATGGAGAAGAACTGATTTTTCAAATTTGTTTTATTACTGTTTTATTTTAATTCAGTTTTAATACAAGTACAAAGGCATTGTTTAATAAATTATAGATAAAAGTACATAAACTGAAAAACTTCACTGTTGGGTCGACGTCCTGGTTACATTTTTGAACTATTGATTTCTGTGCATACTGCATTGTTCTTAACTGGCTGAGTTACAATGAGGGTACCAAAACAAAAGCCATCTTTTTCCTTGCACATGTTTTCTCTTCAGTCAAACACATATATTTTGTTTGTATAAATTTGTTTTACTGCAAATTATTGGAGAGTGCCAACAGGCACTCTCAAATAATTTGTAATAAAACAAATTTTGAATAACAAATTCAGACCACCAAAAAAAATCTAACCCACAACCTGTTTATTGATTTTAATACTCTGAAATTGCCAAAAATTGATTTTCCAGTCTCTCAAAACAGGTGAAAAACTGAGTTTTTGCCACAGTTTTGTGGTTTCTCAAGACAGGTGGTCTCTCAAGACAGGCGGTCTCTCATGACAGGTCCATTATAGAGTGAAACCAATCGGTACATGGCCACAGTGGTCCCTCAAGACAGGTGGTCTCTCATGACAGTGGTCTCTCATGACAGGTCCATTATAGAGTGAAACCAATCGGAACATGGCCACAGCGGTCTCTCAAGACAGGTGGTCTCTCAAGACAGGTGGTCTCGCATGACAGGTCCATTATAGAATGTAACCAATCGGTACATGGCCACAGTGGTCTCTCAAGACAGGTGGTCTCTCATGACAGGTTTTACTGTATCAATATTTATTTTTATCATATCAGATGTCCTATTTTCAATGTAAATTTTGTTCACAAAAGAGAAATGAACTATAAGTCATAACCTTTGATCAGGCCGATAGAGAATTAATTAACAGTTCCCAATGGTCCCACTGTATTTCTCTACTTAACCCTTTACCCAACAAATCGCTGCATCCGCCCACGTAATATGCAAATTCAGCAGTTGAAAAATAATTATTTTTCAAAAAAATTTCAACAAAACCATATCATGTGACCCCCTCATTGGAATGAGCTCGTCGAGCTCGTTCCAATGAGGGGTCACATGATATGGTTTTGTTGATTTTTTTTGAAAAATTAAAAAAAATTATATTTAAAATAACTAATTTTGGTATCGTTTGCGTTGGGTAAAGGGTTAAATCAAGAAAGTGGGACAAAGGATTTGGTCGCTCAGCTGTATTCTAGAGAAGAACTATATTTATTTATTTATTATTTATTTATTTATTATTGGTGGTTAAGGTCACATATTCATGCACAATGGCTAATCATGACCGTGACAGTTTTACGGGTGGAGGAAGCCGGAGTACCCAGAGAGAACCACCGAGCAATGGCGAGCAACTGTCAGCTCCCCAACATACTAACTCCACACAAGCAGGGTTAGCATTGGTTGAAGACAAGTGCACCATCGACGTGTAGTATGCCTTAGTACACAACGCCACCGTGCCCCCATGTGGGCAATCGAGATGAAGTGTCTTGCCCAAGGACACAACGCGGTTGACGCAGGTGGGATTCGAACTGAGGACTTCTCGACTTGCAGCCTGCACCTCTACCTACTGAGCCACCATGCTCCCTTATTTATTTATTAAAGTTTAACGACACCTTAACAGCCAAGGTCATACTGTGTCAGTGACAGTTTTACAGGTGCAGGAAGCTGAAGTACCTGGAGAGAACCACTGAGCAACGACGAGCAGCTGCCAGCTCCTCAACATCGTAACTCTGCACTGAAAGCACAGGCAGGGTTAGATTGGTTAAAGGCATGCGCTCCATCGACATGCAGTACGCCTTAGTACATGGCGTCATTATGACCCCATGTGGACAATCAGGGTTAAGTGCCTTGCCCAAGGACACAATAAGTCCGAATAGATCACTCAGATGGTCAACCATCCAAGGACTAACCAGGCCCGATGCTGCTTAACTTCAGTGAGCTGAGAACCGTAGAGATGAAATGATAATTTATTCTATCTTATTTGACAGAGCTCTTGGAGTTCAGTAAAACAAGATATTATTGATTAAATGCCCGAATTGGATGTACTAATGCCACATAGGTCTGTAAACAAGGAGAATTTGGTGACTGTCAAGGTAATTTCTCGATATATAAAAAGATTTTCCATTCAAATAACAGGAGTTTGCTCTATAATCTACATACAATGAACAAGTCAAAATTGTGCTGAAGGTATGGTAAATGATTTTGTGTTTGGAAGTTATATTCAATTAACTCGGTTATTCTACTAAGATAAATCTTATTAATCCTTTACCTAACATGAAAAGCAGATGACACTTACAAAAAAATTCTTGAATAACTAATTTTTTTCATTTTTTGTCTCAAAAACGTAGGTTATGACCCCTCATTGGAACAAGCTCGATGAGCTCGTTCCAAAGAGGGGCCATAACCCATGTATTTGAGACATAAAATGAAAAAATAATGAAAATTAATAGGTGATTTTTGTGAATAGCGCTGGCCGGTTTTGGTCGTACGTTGGGTAAAGGGTTAAGTGGGTTCCAATGTACAAGCAAAATGACGAAAGAAATGTCAATACAAAACAAATGTATCAAAAGATGGGGTGTGGTGGCTCAGTAGGTAGAAGTGCAGGCTGCAAGCCGAGTGGTCCTTGGTTTGAATCCCGCCTGTGGCAACCGCATTGTGTCCTTGGGAAAGACACTTCACTCCCACTGCCCATGTGGGGGGCACAGTGGGGTTGTGTACTAAGGTGTACTGCATGTCGATGGTGCACTTGTCTTCAACCAAAACTAACCCTGCTTGTGTGGAGTTAGTATGTTGGGGAGCCAGACAGTTGCTTGGTGGTTCTCTCCAGGTACTCTAGCTTCCTCCACCCATAAAACTGTCCAACATGAGGTGATCTTAGCTGTTGAAAGTGTCATTAAACCCCACAAAATAAATAAATAAATGTATCAACAAAAAAAAAAATGGTTTGTTATCATATACTTAATTGGTTCATAACAAAATTAATTTTGACAATGATTTTAACGGTTGAAGACATGTGCACGATCGACGTGCCATATGACTTAGTACACGGCATCATTGTGCCCCCATGCAGGCAACTGGGATAAAGTGCCTTGCCCAAGGACACAACGCGGGTCATCCTGGACTCGAACACGGGACCTCTAGCATAGAAGTCCAACAGTCTACCACTGAGCCACCACACCCGATTTTAACCCTTTACCCAACGAATCGGCCACATATGCCCGCGTAATATGCAAATTTAGCAGTTGAAAAAATATTATTTTTCAAAAAAATGTCAACAAAACCATATCAAGTGACCCCTCGTTGGAACGAGCTCATCGAGCTCATTCCAACGAGGGGTCACATGATATGGTTTCATTGAATTTTTTTTTTAAATTTATAAAAATGATATTTAAAATAATAAATTTTGATATCGTCTGCGTTGGGTAAAGGGTTAACAATGTTTCAAAAGTATTTCTTTCGGAACAAATAGAAAGGTAAGAAAAAATGTTGATAATTTTTTTCACACACTGTTTGCCAATTGTCTAGTTACCCATGTAGGTGTTAAACTTAAGTGTGAAGATTTAATATCACAAAAAGTAGGTACCAATTTTAAAAACAATAATGACCTTATATTCTGCAGAACTTTGTGTCCACCCAATTTTGTTCCATTGTTAACAGCATAAACAATTATTATGATAACAAAGAGAAAAATAACAGGAAAGAAAATACACTATTTGGATATTTAATTATGACCTAGAAAAGAAGTTATTCACCTGTCACAATATACAATTTCCAAGCAATGGTACCAATAAATATTCATTCCAAAAGCAGCCTGAAATTAACCCTTTACCCAATGAATCAGCCACATCCACCAGCGTAATATGCAAATTTAGTAACTGAAAAAGTATTATTTTTCAAAAAGTTTCAACAAAACCATATCATGTGACCCCTCTTTGGAATGAGTTCGTTCCAATGAGGGGGGTCACATGATATGGTTTTGTCGACATTTTTTGAAAAATGTTAAAAAAAATTATATTTAAAATTATAATATAAGTTACAGGGCGTTTAGTTGGCAGATACAGTGTCATATATGGCTAAGAGAAAACAATATTAGGTGAGGCGAAGCCGAACCTAATATTGTTTTCTCTGAGCCGTATATGACACTGTATCTGCCAACTAAATGCCCTGTAACTTATATTACAATTTTAAATATAAAATGTCATTGAGGAAGTTAACTCAAAGAATAGTTAAATGATGCACACTTCTCGAAAAATGTAAACAAAGAGGAGTAATTTTGCTTCCACATTCTAATAAATCACTCGTGACTTGTTCTATAACCGCCGATGTTTTGGGCTGGTTTGGCATTTTATTATAACAGTTTCATTCAATCGAATGCAATGTTTATACGGCGGTGCTATTTTATATGGTGGGTCTTCTGTACGACTGCGCTGCAGCATGTACGTATGTGTAAATTAAAAGCTGAGGCGTGTGGATATAATGATAAAACAAAATGGCTGACGGGCACCTAATATTAAATTAATATTGGGTGCTTTTCAGCCATCCTGGACCTAATATTGTGGAGTCTATGTCTCTTAGTAACTTCATTTGATTGGATAAACAAATTTACTAGCAAAATAAATTTTGATATCGTCTGCGTTGGGTAAAGGGTTAAGGTTTTTTTATTTACTCTTTTCTTGTTAATCCTTTACCCAATCCAGGTGATATCAAAATTTATTATTTTAAAAACTATTTTTCAAGACATTTCAACAAAACCATATCATGTAACTCCTTATTGGAACGAGCTTGACTTAACTTTTTACACAATGTAGGCGATATCAAAATTTATTACTTTAAATATTATTTTTCCTAATTTTTAAAAAAATTTCAACAAAACTGTATCATGTGACTCCTCACTGGAATGAGCTTGTTGAGTCACATGATATGGTTTTGTTGAAATTTTTTGACAAATAATATTTTTCCAGCTGCTGAATTCGCATACTATGTGGGTGGATGTGGCCAATTCGCTAGGTAAAGCATTAAATGTAGTTTATTTATTTATCAGTGTTTAAGGACACTTTCAGCATCTATGACTATATCATGACTGCAATACAAATATAAAGTCAAGTTTTACCAGTAATTTATACCTATGCTCTCAACTTTAGAGGACTTCCACCTGAGGAATGGGTTAATAGGTCTTAGTACAGCAGAACATGTTTAACAGACATGCCTGGCATTCTTTAGGAGTGCTGCACGCCTACTGCATGCCTAGAAAAAAATAGAGGAGGGCAATTTTGTACACCCCTTGATTTTCGGGAATCCCAGACCTGTTTAGGACTGCCTTTAAAATCTATTATTATTTTGTCCCCTGAGTTCCAATGTGTTCTCTGTGCCAACTGGCACAGAGAACACATTGGAACTCAGGGGACGATTTGTCAATGTTGCATTGATTTGCAATAATTCATGACACATTCTGTGTCGCATTTCGATACATTTTGAGTGTAGAAGACAGTCACATAAGAATTGAATGCAACATTTTGAATAATGGGAAGATGTGTGTGCCAATTTTTCTACTATGTAGCTGAATGTAGTACAATTTTTCAGTCACAATATTAATACCAAAATAGCATACAAATTTCTGCATTGAAAATTTCTGGGGCAATTGCTCTCCCAAGCAATCTGAGGAGGGCAACTGTTTTGCCCTCCTCGATTTTCTAGATTGCCAGGTCTGAACAGAATAAAAAGTACTGACTTCCTGGTGTTCCCAAAGGGACTGGTAGCATTTAAACGATCATATCTGGGCTCTCTTGAAAAATTAAGAACGGAAATTAGAAGGCTTGTATTGTCTCAGATCCTCTCTATTTCTACCCTACCTTTTACCTGACAAATTGGCCACATTCTCCAACATAATCTACAAACTGAGTTGTCAGGAACAAATAATTTCAAGAAAACCATGTCATGTGAATCCTAATTGGAATGACCTTGCCAAGCTCATTCAAACGAGTGCCATTTGATATGGTTTTGTTATTTTTTTTTTTAAATTTTAAAAAAAATAATGAAAATAATAATTAAAATAAAAAATGTTGATATTGTTCACATTGGATAAATAGCCGTAGGCTCAAGCGAAATATGACTATGCCATTCCAACTTGTTATATAAAACACCCATCAATCCAAACACACATCGCATTCTGTGTTCTTTCACATCCCATGCATTAAAATTCAGTTAGGGCCTAAAAAAATCAAAAAAATCTGTTTTTCAGGCCCTCCCGCATGGTCCTTTTGGCTGTCGCATGCTCTCTTTTTATAACCAATTTAAACTCAAAAAAATTTTTAATTAAATGGTTTATGTCTGATATTTTACCCAAGTTAAAAAAATTGATGAATTTGTCCCTTGAGTGCAAGAAGGCTTTGCAATGCTTTAGCATTGCAAAGCCTTCTTGCACTCAAGGGATGAAATACACCACCACCCATACTATTCTGTAGATTATGAGGCCTAAAACTTGAACCAAGAACATGAACTTTTGATGGCTAAGAAGTGATTACTGAAATAAAAAATAAAATAAAAAAAACGCTCGCCCGCATGCAATTTCACAAATAATGGCCTGACAAACAGAAGATCTACTTTGTGTGGCCTAAATAAACAAATTTTAATTCCGATGTTTAAACTCAAAGGTGAAGAGTCTGTTTGTTGTGCTCATAGCTGTACTGATCAAATTGATCGATAAAAAATCATAACAATCTTTTGGGAAACAGTCTAAATTACATTCCTTATGATTTCTATTGGGCGTGTTTGTTGGAATTCGTATTGTCATTTCTCTTCAGCTCTGGTGTCCATTCATGCCTAACCATTTGGTGGCTATTACGGAGAGTAAAAATGGAAGTACAAATTTGGGCAGATTTGCAAAACTGCTGGAAGAAACTTTTTTAAAAGAAGTTCGAAGCATGTCAGGATGTTCGAAGATTTACAGAAATAAAGTTGACCAATTTAGATATATTGGGATCCACAGACGAGATGGCCACGGGACTGGGTTAATTTTGTGGTTGAAAATGATTGCTTTTTAATATTATCTCATTTTTGGTTAAGTAATTTTTTTGTGAACTGACTTTATTTTGCTTTGGACGTTTTCCTTTTCACACTATGTGACAGACGACCGATAATTGTATAATGAAATGTGGAAACTTTTTGAAGCGTAACTAATCTAATGACTCGATGGGAAAGGAACTAGTGTAAACTGTGCTTGGAAAAAATTCTGGCTTGTATATCACCAGTTGAATACAGAAACATTTATGTTATAGTGGCAATTCCGTTAAATACAAGGGTTTAAAGTTTAATAGATGTGTAATAAAGGGTTAAGCAGCCATTCCCTAGACTGCCAAGTGATCGCCAATCTTCCCGTTTTTTATTTTCACCCCTCTCCTGCCAGGTGCTTCTTGGTATTCTTTTCCAGTATAAGAAGAGGATTCAGGTTAACCCTTTTGGTAGTTTTTTTTGTTTTTTACACTGTCACAATTTAACCACAATACAGAGCATTGGTAATATCCAATTTTATTACACACCTATGCTTTTATTTTCATAAAATACACATTTTTTCTGCAAAAACCAAAACGAACAATAAATTTTTTTGAAATGTCCTTGAACAATACAGATCACGTGCGCAGACTATTTATCCATTTCTTTTTTCACACTTTGGCTATTTTTGGCAATAATTTGTGTTTTTAATAATTTTTTAGTAATCCATAGGCATGCAATAAATACAGGACAGCATACGTGGTTGAACTGTCATTTTTTTCTGCACTCGATCAATTTTGGCAGAGGGATAATATTGAACGAGAAGCCTTCGGCTTCTCGTTCAATATTATCCCACTGCCAAAATCGATCTCGTGCAGTAAAAAATGACAGTTAGAACGCGAATGCTGTTCTGTCTATTACGACTTCTCGTTCAATATTATCCCACTGCCAAAATCGATCTCGTGCAGTAAAAAATGAGTTAGAACGTGAATGCTGTTCTGTCTATTACGACTTCTCGTTCAATATTATCCCACCGCCAAAATTGATAGAGTGCAGTAAAAAATGACAGTTAGAACACGAATGCTGTTCTGTCTATTACGGCTTCTCATTCAATATTATCCCACCATCAAAATTGATAGAGTGCAGTAAAAAATGACAGAACACGAATGCTGTTCTGTCTATCACGGCTTCTCGTTCAATATTATCCCACTGCCAAAATTGATAGAGTGCAGTAAAAAATGACAGAACGCGAATGCTGTTCTGTCTATTACGGCTTCTCGTTCAATATTATCCCACCACCAAAATTGATAGAGTGCAGTAAAAAATGACAGTTAGAATGCGAATGCTGTTCTGTCTATTATGACTTCTCGTTCAATATTATCCCACCGCCAAAATTGATAGAACGCAGTAAAAAATGACAGAACGCGAATGCTGTTCTGTCTATTACTCACATAATCACCATCAAATCAGGGACCAGCCGTGAGGGCAACTAGGGCGATTATGTCGCCTTCTAAGCCAAAAGTCGCCTAGAAAAATAGTCGGGGCGATTACAAGTCGCCCTCTCAAAATTGGCCAAAATGAGGAAAGGCTGAACTGAGTGATGCGAGGTTTACATGAAAGTTAAAAAATTTATAGTAATTTATATATTTTTTATACTTACCAATGACCCAGACATAGCTGGTGCTAACTCTTAAAATATAGGGCCAAACACAAATTTTGCCCCCCAATCCCCAAAATTTGCATCTAAAACTAAAGAAAACATGTCCTGAAAGGCCCTCCACACCTCGCCCCCACTGCGCATGCGCAGTGTCAAGGACGTTCCGAAATTGGCGCCATTTATCATTCTAATAACCAGTGCCTGGTAAGCGCTATGTACTCAGCGGGGAGGCAAGAGTTCCCAACTCCTGGGAGGGCCATCCCCGTCTGGGTCATTGGTAAGTATAAAAAATATATAAATTACTATAAATTTTTTAACATTTTTATACTGTACCAATGACCCAGACATAGCTGAATAGTAAAAAGGCTGGAGGGCCAAGGACATAGAGCAAAATGGAATACGCTCAATAAAATAAAATAGAGTCATCCCCTGTAGGGAAAAGAAGTAATAGGCCTTACATGTATCTTTCTTATTTATGATAAATTAGAAAGATACAACACCTTCCAAAAATTGAGCTTCATACATCCATGTACTCTATTAATATCCAATAATCCTTATACTAATAATTTTTAAAGTAAGCCAATAATAAAGAAAGTCTAGAGAATAGAGACTCTTATACTTCTAAAAGTGTGTGAGAATTGCATAATCATGTCCGTTGACATATGCAATATTCAAAGGCTATACTTTAAAAACTAAGACTTGAATGAATTTTATAAACTTAAACTTCTCACTAAACAACCATCCCAATAACAGCTCAGAATTACTAACTCCGGAGGAGGTATCCCCTTGTTTTCATAGTAAAAACAGGTGACCCAAGGGAACACCCTCCCCCCCCCCCCCTTTTTCTTGCCCTGGGTCAAATAGCCCAGAGCGAAGAGGGCAGCCGAACGGAGACACTGCCGAAACAGACAGCCTACCTAGCTATAGTAGCAACTGTTAAGTGAATGACATTCTGAGCAGTAGATAATAGACCTAACAATAGAGGCCTCCAGAAATGGACTCGATATTTCTGAGATAAAATTCATGAATGGATGGCTGAGCACAATGAGCAGCCTTCAAAAATCTATAATAGCAACACTATTAATGTAAGCCCAAGAAGTAGAAGAACTCTTACTTCATGAGCCGAAATCTTAAGCACAACTGCTAAGCCAATGATATACCATAAGCAGTACGCTAGTTAATAGAATCCATTAACAATAAAATGGAGCGTAACGTCCTTCTACTAGACATCAAAGACAGAAGAAGCTTACGCCCTTGTAATAAACAGATATCTGTTTATAAATACAAAAACTGTACCCGGAAAGAGTAAAGGCCTATGCCCATACGAAGACGGAAGGACCTTAAAATAATAGGTTCCGGATAATAGGAGCCTAACTCTTATGCAACAATCCAACCTAAATAGTAACGGAAATATTGATTCCGAAACTATGAAAGTGAAAATCATCCATCGATAGTGCATGAAACTCACTGACTCTACAGTAAAAGAGAAACCAACAGAATTACTGTCTAAAAGGTCAGAATTTGAAAACTACTGTTTCCAGAGGCTCAAATGATTACTTAGCTAAATAAGAACCGAAGTTAAAATCCGTATAGGAATTTAATCTAAAGATTCTAAGTCTATTTATCAAAAAGTTACTAACTGACTTAGATAAAGAGACAAAAGACTCAATTGTAAACTATCGTAGAGTGCATAGGTATGAGGTAACATAAACCTATAACCTAAATAACAACAGGCTGCAGTAGATCTTGTGAAACAAGTATACTAAAAACTAGCAATGCGTAGTATGGAGGGATCAACCATATGAACATAATGATCCCTACACCACGACGGAAGAGCCTCCACTTTAGTCGCATAGAATAGCGAAGAAGAGGATCTCCTATAGTAAGAAATCGCGTCCAAAGCTCGTCCAGTACAGTGCTTACAATGCAATACGGACCACACAACGGAATACATGAAGGTTGCGACCTTGCTGGTTGTGATAAAGATGACACGATTTACCCAGTGAAAAAAGATCCTCACATAGAGGAAGATTTCACGTTAAGATCCACAGTAGACAAGAGAGTAAATTACTCATGATCTCTGTGAAGATAGAGATGCTATCAACAGAAATGTATTGTGGTTGTTTATCTTAGCAATACCTGCTAAAACAACAGCGCCGCAGGATACGCGTATCCTATCATTCCGTCCTATAGATCAATAGAGCGTTAACAGTATTAGCTCAGAGATCTGGACAAGCCAACACATACGTCTGCAATTGATTAGCAAGCTGTGTCATAAATAAAACATCATTGGGCGCTCCCATAGATAGCAAATCTGATTAAATACTTGTTTGTTGAGAGTCCATTCTGACAGCAACAAGCGACCCGTAAGAGAACGGGAGTGCGATAAAACAATCAGACGACCCAGAATATGACGGACCAAAACTGAACTTGGTGTACTATAACCAACAGACGGATTCTTTCCATTAAATTGAATAACGGAAACGAAAGAGTGCCTCCCTGGTTCCGGAGATACGCCACTACTGTCGAATTAAAGGACAGGAATCTGGGCATGCGTTTCTGAATAATGTTCATGCAATGACAAAAAGCAAGCCTAAAAAACATTATTCCGCGGAAGTTAAACTGATAGCTAAAAGACTGCGGAACCCAAAGACCCTGGCACTTCGAATCCGTAGGGATCAGTATATATCCCAATCTGTTTGACTGGCAACCGTCATAACAGTCACACTAGGGTCCGGCAACTGCGGCGGCACTCTCTGAGTCAACCACCGAATGTTTGCCCCAGTCTGAATCTCTTGTAACACTAGATAGACAAGAGAATGTATAAATCAAGCAATTCATGGATTGCCGGAAAGTTGCCGTCGAAGAGAAGCTCCTCCGAGAACGAAGCGACTCTGAGAGAGTTCTTAACCTACTATCCACGCGTGGATGTAGCTAGGGCTGCATCACGTCTAACCAACTCCAATCAGCCACTGAAGGGCGGAGTTATACGTGAACAAACTACTGCCCTCAAAAGAAATTACATTGAGAATAATATCCCGTAAATCTTTTCTTGAAGACGTAATGATAACGCCTCAGTAAGGCGGATTACGTATAATAAAGCGTCTAAGTTAAGTCTACTATACATAATGTCGTTCCCAACATTGAAATTGGAAAAGACATAAACGGCGAAAAAGAATATATGCAGTCTTTAATCACACCGTCTAGACGCATATGAACTCTCGGTATGCCCTGCTCTGCCAAAATAAACTATATGTAAAAAAGATAAAATGGCAGAAATGAGCCACGCGGACAAGAAACTAAACTATCATGCTTAGTAGCAGGCTTGTATATATATATATATAATATATAGCGTCGAAAAATAAAACACATGTTGTAATGACAATATTGGACTGCGTCGGTAAGTCAGAGACAAAGTCCCTGTACCGATCGAAAAATCCGAGTCCAAAGACGCTATAAGTCTCTTATCCAAGATCGCAGCAATGAAGTCCGAAAAATAATCACTGGAAGAAATGCCAGAAGATATGAAAGGCATCTTCCGATACTACTAAAGGGAAAACTCGAAATCTTTCGAATCCCTTTCGCCATCCTGTCGGACCCTATAAAGCGTTCGGTCGTCCGTAGCTTGATGCAACCGCGGACCGCACCGACCCAGCGCCGTCGGATAATTCCTGATTCGACCGAGAAACCGACAATTGCTGGGATGCTGCGAAACAACTGTGCTAACTCGGATAGCACGTCCGTCACTGAGGCCTGAGGAGCAGCGGTCTTACGATGCATTGCCGCAGGAAGCTCCGAGATCGTTACCCCGTGCATACTTCCAATATGCGAGCGAACGGAGTGTATAGGCCTCGTGTCCCTTGGCTACCGGATGGCGCGACCTATTCGCTGTGGAATCACTGAATGCCGAAACTGATCGGATACTCGAGGTCACGTAGCCAATGTGCGGTCGTGTGCCCTGCTGTGAGGATGAGGAAGCATTAAAGACAGTCTCTCGGACTGTCAATATAACGGAGCGCGCCGAGCAACGGACATATGCTCCGAATGTAAAATATCTGAACCACAACATGCGGTCCCCTATGTTGTTGGCTCCCTCCGATCTGTCCTCAATCTGCCGTCACTGGGTGAGTACTAAAGTAATTAAAGTGCTCGCATCACCCAAATCTCCTTCCTAGACCGCAACGGACGAACCCGGCAGCCGAACCATTCGATGAATGTACGCTACACCGGGTGAGCTAGCGAATGTCACTCCGTAAGCGATAGACATATTCCATGAGCACTTATTGCCGCTAACTCTTCATTAACTATGACGACAGAGGCACACTTTTGAAAGACATCTCCATAACTCTTCGAACAAGAAACCAGAAATGCTTGGATAGCAAGCATAAAATAATAATATATATAGCGTCATTCAATAATTCGAAAGTTTGTGTGACATTATTGGACTATGTCGGAACTGAGGGACGATGTCCCTGAACCGAACCAAAAATTTCTAAGTCCACCGACGCTATCAGTTTCTTATCCGGCATCGCAGCATATGTTGTTCCGAAAGGGAAAGCTTGAAATCCACCGAATCCCTTTCGGTATCCCGTCGGACCGGATGAAACTTTCGGACGTCCGTACCCGCTTCCGCGGAGCGTCCCGACCCAGCATCGTCGGATAAAATATATGCGACAGATTCAGTTGATGCTGGGATGCTGCGATAAACTGTGCTATTAAGGAAAGCACGTCCGTTCCCGAGGCCTGTGCAGTAGCAGACTTACGATGCATTGCCGCTGGAAGCTCCGTGTACGTTGACTCCCGCACACTTCCTATGCGAACGTCCGGAGTCTGCAGGCCTCGAGTCCCCGGCTACCGACCCAGCGCTGTCGGATAATTCTCGATCCGACACCGTTTCTGTCGGCTGCTGGGATGCTGCGATAAGCTGTGCTATGTGCACAAGAATGTCCGGCGTCGAGACCTGCGGAGGCGCAGTCTATCGGTGCTTCGCCGAGGGCAGCTCCGCATCAGATGGCTCCCGCATACTTCCTATGCGAACGTCCGGAGTCCATCGGTCTCGAATCCCTGGCTGCCGGATGGTGTGACCTGGTCGCCGAAGAATCCTTGATCGGCGAAGCTGGTAATATATCGGCGGTCACGCAGCCAAGGTGCGGTCGTGTGCGCTGACGAGAAGAGGAAGCCTTAGCAGTCTCAGCGGACTTCCTATACAACGGAGCGTCCCGAGCGACGGACGTATGCTCCGCTAACGACACATTGTACCACAACATCTGGGGCCAGATGTTGTTGAACGAGAGAGGGGCCTCTCTCGCTTGCCGTCCGGATGGACCGGAACGAGCTATGAACCGGACTAAAGGCTTCCTCCGTTCTCCCTCCGATCCGCCGTCACTGGGTGTGCATTAAGTTAATTTTATAGTGCTCGCATCACCCCAAAATTCCTTCTAGACCGCAACGGACGAACCCGGCTGCCGAACCATTCGGTGAATGGACGCTACACCGGGCGAGCTAGCGGACGTCAAAGGCCGTCGAACCTACTAGGGTCCTCTTAGGCAATTGGCGTATTACATGAGCACTTTTCCGCTAGCCCTTCATTAATTGTGACGACGGAGGCACACTGTTGGAAGACATCACAGAAACATCACCCTAATCTTGATCGTCTGAAATAGAAATTGATAAAGTAGAGTGACCCTGCGGGGAAAGGACCGGAGTGTCCAAATCCCCAACAACATACCGTGACATACGCTTCCCATATTGTCATCGAAATCATACGATACAGAACAGGAGTTAATGCGAGTACACTGACCACATATAGAATGATAATAAGGTCAGAGGAAGACTTCCTCTTAAAACAATTGATCAATATCCTTTCAATGTGAAAAGAAAACAAGTCCTGGTACTCGCACTAACCCCTGGCAATCAAAATACATAATAATAATATGATCCATTAATATAGAAAAAATAATTGAAATCAAAATATTTTGAAAAAATATTCTTTCAGAACAGCCCAAGTTTCTGAAAAGTAACGTTGAGCCCCAATGGATCCCAAGCCTAAGTGTGGACAAAAATTTTAAAAATATTTTAAACAATTTATTCAACACTTACGAACAATAATAATGTATCTAATTATGATTAAAATAACATAAAGATATTATTATTTAGAAATCCCCCCCTCACACAGAGGGCTGTTGTAAATGTAAACAATGAGTGTAAAAACACTAAAATAAGACTCCAGGCACCCAGGCCCGAAATCAGTTACCAAAAATACACCATCTGATGCAAAACAGAGACTTCCAGGGAAGAAACTGCAGAACATCAGATGGTAGATGCAGAACACAACGCCTAACCACCCGTAGGTGAAGACGTAAACATGGGGAAAGAACAGAATTCATTCTGTTATTAAGCTAAAACTCCCAAGAAATTTTAGTAATAATAATTACAGAAACTATGCCAAAAGCATGGGAGAATAGCAAGGGGGAACTTAAAGGACAGGGAGAGAGGAAAAACACTTGAAAAAACAGTGTAACTAAATAATCAGAATGACAACAAAATGGCTGCTGCCTTGAAAATAGGTAACTTAACATAATTTCATTAAAAAATTTTAAGTTACAGCCCTGATAATATTCTGTCACACATTCTTTTCCTCTCCTCCTTTTCTATCCTCCTTAGAATCACCATTTCACTAATATTTATGTGTCTGGCATCATTTAAACTGAGATTTAAAAGCACAAAGATCAGTCAGATGTTAACTGATGAAGGGCCAAACTTAGAACGATAAATGGCGCCAATTTCGGAACGTCCTTGACACTGCGCATGCGCAGTGGGGGCGAGGTGTGGAGGGCCTTTCAGGACATGTTTTCTTTAGTTTTAGATGCAAATTTTGGGGATTGGGGGGCAAAATTTGTGTTTGGCCCTATATTTTAAGAGTTAGCACCAGCTATGTCTGGGTCATTGGTACAGTATAAAAATACAATTATTTTCAAAAATCGAATGTGCTCGAGTGTGATAAATGGGCATTTTAATTCGTCAAATAATCGTCCATTTATTTTAAATCACATGACAATCAATTGTCCATTGTCGCTTTTGGCGGATTTTTTTATTTCCATTTTGTTGCGTTTCAGTCGGAGCTTAAAGTGTCGAAACGAAAATAGGTGACTTACGCGACTCAACAAAATAACCCAGTTCTGTTCTGTTCTGTATCTGAGATTCCTGCGTTGACTTTTCGCAGCACCTCAGTATTCCTGAGTAAAAAGTTGAAATTGATATAATTGAATATATACACTGATTGGATCTCTAATTTGAAACAAACTGAAATAAAGTATTTGAGTTTTAATTTGTTGATTGGATTGATTTATTTAATCATGGAATTTCTTCTGCCGTGATCAACTTTCAGTAGCACTGATCTAAGCTGGTGAAGATTTTCTATATATTCTCTACTCCAATGTTCAATTTTATGTAAAAGCGGAAGAGTTAGTAGAAGGATTGTTGAAACTAAGTCAGAAGAACAGTCAAGTATTAGTTGGGTTAGTAGAGAAGAGTTAGAAGTTATGATTTCAAAAGCTTCTTTTGAGATGATATTTTTCAATTTCATTAAGGCTGAAAATCTGATTTCTTGTACTTGGTGATGAGAGCAGGAACAAAGGAAGTGTTCTATTGTTTCTTTGGTAGTTTCACAAAGCAAGCAAATTGAGTTAGTAAGAAATCCATTGTTTCTTGAACAGATGTGACTTGTTTGTAAGATGTATGTACCTGTTAGAATCTTTACTTTCAGAATAGCTCTTCTTGATTCTTGGATGTTACTTCTCACTGAAGTCCAGACATGATGAGCTTGTCCAATTTTGACAGTATTTGGATTTATGTATCTTAAAGTTGATTTAGTGAGAATTTCATGTTTGATGTTATTTTTCCAGTAAAGATTTATTTTCCTGTTTACTAACTGTTTCCATTCCTTCTTCATTGGAGGATTTTCTAGAAAATCGAATGCAGATTGCAAGTCGTACTTCCAAAGTATTTTTCTTATTTTAATGAACCAACTGTTTGAGTTGAGATCTTTCATAGCAAGTTGTCTTTCAGCAATTTGTCTTTCTATTGATGACTTCTGTCTACAAAAATTACCAAACAGTATTAACATTTTTTTATGAATTATTGCTTCAAGTGGAGGTTGACCAAGTAAGGTATATATAGCAGCATTGGCGGTTCTTGTAGGAAGAGACTGAAGTTGCTTTAAGATGTTCCTTTGAAATATTTCAAGTTTGTCTAGATCACTTTGTTTAAAGTTGGTGGATTCAATTCCATACAGCATTCTTGGAAGAACAAATACTTTCCATAAGTTTACTGAGATATGTGGTGGGAGTCCATTCGTACCATGAAAACCAGCACCCATCAGTGCAAATACTACTCGTCTTCCTCTTTGGATTAAGATGTCAATGTCTAGTTTACCTTCCAGATTTCTTTTGATGCCCACATGGGTAACTGAAGAACAAGCCTTGATGGGGTCACTGTCAAATTCAAATTCTACGGATGACTTTTGCTTGTTTGGCATATAAGATAAAATGGCACTTTTTGCAGGATTTATTTTATATCTTTCCCTGTGTGAGTAGTCTTCAACATCATATAACATTACCTGGAGCTCCATTTCTTCATGTGATAAAAGGGCCACATCATCAGCACAAGTCACATGAGGGATTTCTATGTGTCCAATCTTTGCACCGGAATATCTCTTTTCAAGGTTCAGTAACAAAGGATTGTTGAATCTCTTATAATGAGATGCAGAGAGGACTCCACCTTGTCTAACCCCTTGTTTGATCTGTATAGTTGAAGAGAAGAGACCTTGCCACTTCACTTGAGATTCAAGATCTTTGTTTTGGTAATTAAGCATAAGCCAATGGTCTCCATTTATACTGTCACAGAAGAGTTTCCTCATCAGAAGATTATGTGGAACCACATCAAATGCTTTCTGTGTATCTAAAGTGGCTAGATGAAGAGGTTTCTTTAATGCTTTAGATTCATTAATAGCTTCAGTGATTATAACTGCGGCATTTGTTGCTGAAACTTCTTCTGTGAAACCTGTTTGCAATTTAGATTGTTACTTTAGTAACATTTCTTTTGAGATTAGTAACAAAGCATGCTCTATTATCTTCATTACCAAAGGTGTAACTGTAATTCCCCTGTATTTTGTTGGGAGGTTATTGTCATCCTTCTTGTGAACTGGTGTAATTATTCCAAGCTTTAGGGAATCAGGAACTTTCTTCAGTTTAAAGCAATTATTTATAAATTCTAAAAGGAACTCGTTTATCTTCTTACCACCAAACTTCACATGTTCTGCTTGTATCCCATGAGCATCTTCAGCTTTCCCATTTTTCAAATCTTTAATAATTTTGTCTATGGTTTCCATGGTGACTTGCGGGAGGGGCTGCTTTTGCGAAGAGCATATATTTTCAATAACATGCATGTCTTTTTCTACCATGAGTTGATGTTCACTGTAAAATTTAGTATCATCTTTTGGGCTGGAAAGCTGTTGAAAGTACGTTGCCCATCCTTCGCAAATTTCTTCAGGAGTTGACAGGACATTACTGTTCACAATTAACTCATTTGTACAATCATCTTTTTTCTTCCTCTGCATTTTGATGAGTTTGAAGAAGAGTTTGTTGTCATTTTCTCTAGCATTCAGTATTTGCATCAGCTGTTTTGAATGTTTCATTGCATTTTCAATTCGTTGTGCTTTGCGAAGAGACTTTTTTGCTGCATTCATTTCTATGAAAGTTTGATCAGTAGGGTTCTTGGGACATCCGACAAGTTTCCAGCGCCAGAAGGCATATTTTGATTTCTTTAGTGAAGATTTTATCTTTTCAGACCAAACTCTTATTATCTGGCTTCTTTTTAACTTTAAAATTTTCTTATGTCGAGGAATACTCATCTGTGTTGCATGTGTTAATACATCTATTAGGTGATCTAAGTCTTCATCTAAGTCACAGGAAGATACATTTTTATGCTTAGCGGATTGAAGATTTGACTCAATGTAATGTATATAAGCTTCTTTATTACATTTATCCCAATTCGGTTTCACAGGAATATGTATAGTTTGGTTTTTGCCACAGGAATCAATCTTGAACATGAAGTTGAAATTGATAATAGCATTGACTGGAACATGATCAGAGACATTTTGGTGACTTCTGTCTGCAATTTCTATTTTCTTTAGGTGTTTTATTTTCTCTTCAGGTAAAAATATGTAGTCAATTTGAGATGAGTCTTTTCCATTACAGTGAAAAAATGAAGGTTTACATGTATATATAGTCTGAAGGTTGTTTTCTTTCAAGAAATTACTCAGTGCAGTATCTCTACTGTTGTCTTTTCTAAAGATGAGCGATGCATTCCAGTCCCCACAAAAAAACATCAAATGTGTGCCATTATATTTGCTGTTAATTTCTAAGATTTCATCCAAGAATTCAGCAAATTTATCTTCATTTTCCCTGCTACCTCTAGTTGGCATGTAGACATTGACAACACAAGCTGGGGAGAGGTTTCTAGTTCAACAGCAATTATGTTCGGAGAACCATCAGGCAGCATTTTTGGATTGGGAAACTTCCTGCTGATCAAAATAGCTACCCCACCATAACCACGTGGAATCTGTGATGGACTAATTGGATCAAGTTGATCGACTGATTTGCAGAAGACTAGAAAGTCTTTGTTGATGTCATCAAGTAAATTTTGTTCAAATTTAAATAACCAATGTTCCTGAATGCAAAATATATCTGATGTTTGTAATAAATGACAAATATAGATGAAGTTACTTTTGATGTTATGGGTATTGAAAGAGGTTATTGCTATTTTGTGGTGTATGCTGAATTCTCCTGGATTATCCTTTTCATCTATATCCACCGTAGCTCTGTAGCCCGACCTTTGGACAAAAAAGGAATTTGATCTGAATGTAGAGATTTGGTCATGTTTCCTTTACCTGATGGTAGAGTATTTTGTCTCACATGTTGAACCTGATTATTCCCGGTTTTCTGATTTGATGTCATTCTGCTGTGTGCAGAATTTACATGTCTGTATGATGTATTCAATACACTAGGATTTCTATTGTATCTGCTGCTGAATGTTGTATCTCTATCCTGATTTGTTGACTTTGGCTGTTGGAAGTTTTCATCAATAGTGACTTTTGCAGTAGATGAAGAAAAAAACTGCTGACTTGGATCATTTATTGTTTTGAGGTTATCTTTCAAATTGCATACTTCATCTACATCTCTTAATTCAGTATGTGAAGCTGAATTCTGTACTGAGCAGTTCACTCTTCTGTTTGTATAATCAGCATGATGCAGTGTCTGATTATTATCATGATCTGGATGATTACTTAAATTTCCTTCGTTTTTGTATTGATTCATATCTGTTTGCCGTGTTTTCTTACAGTAATTTTCCTCTGAATTGTGGTTAACGGTATACTGCTTTGGTTGGTTTCTTTGATTTTTCAAGATAGGGTGCTGATAAGCATTTGCATATGCTGTATTTGTAGGATGAAGATTATAGACAGGTGTGGCAGTAGGTGTGAACCATGGATCATGTATCTGAGCAACTGAGTATGGTGGATACTGAAAACAGTGGGAGTAAGTTGGTGGATTGTTCTGCATCATTAAAAACTGCTGATCTTGAAGTTTGTTGTACATCTTGAGTTGTTCAATTTCTAATTCTAGATGTTTTAGTTTTAAAGTGTACATATCTTGTGAGTGACAGTGATGAGAGCAGTTACATTCCTTTGAAAATGTTGAGAATTTGAGATTGTTACTGTCAAAACCTGGAGTTGAACTACCTGTACATGTACTGTGTTTACATCCACCTATTTCAGAAAAAGTATCCATTTCATCTTTTGAAAGAGAGGAGAGTCTTGTTCGTAAGATTCTGATGGTGCTATTAAGTTCCTCAATCTTATTTTCCATCTTAACAATTTCCGATTTCTGGAGGGCTATCTGTTTGTGTTGCTCTGAAAGTTCTTTATCTCTCTCATTAAGGATTTTTTCTTTCTGGTTCAGAAACTGTTCACGAGATTTTATATCTTTCTTCAGATCAGCAATATTATCTATCTCTTGAGGAAGATCACTATCATGAGCGGTATTCAGGTTAGTGGATTGTGCAGAACATTTAGGATTATTCAGAGACAGAGTAGACTTTTTGATTTTTTGTGATTTTACCGCTGATTGGAACAGAACATTAGGGTCACTGTTTTTTGCTACATCTTGTGAATTTACGATGACATTTTGGATGGAAATATTTGGGCTTTCACAGCCATTTTTGTCTTGATCTTTCAATTCAAGACAGCCAGGACAAATAAAGGAATGATCCAATACAGATTCATATATTTCAACTTCTCTTTCATCAAGATGAATACATTTGTAGTGAAACCAACATCCACAGGCTGGACACCAGATAGAATTTGACACAGCAGGCTCTTAACAGTCTTGGCATAGAGCATCAATAATTAAAAGATTATCAGCCATTGGATTTTCAGATTCTTTGGATGGAAGTAGTTTGAAAGTAGGTTACGTCGCTTAGGATGCCGAAAATGTATACACAACGGACGTATTTTATAACACAGTATTTTCATTTCGTTTTACTGACGACTGTTAACTGTTGGGCTGTCTATTCCCAGAAAAACACGAATGGAATTGAAACACATGAAAAAAAGCTTTAGTGATGACAAGAAAAGCTTTGTACAGGACACAAGTGTGCATGTGGACGATCTTGAAAAAGGGTCCTCCTAAACACCAGAATGCCACGAAATGATGCGGAATGACACCGGAATGCCATAAAAATGATGCGGAATGACATTACTTTTACAAAATACTCGACCCCAGAATGTATTTTGTTTATTAACTAACAAAGTACCGCCCAAGCAACCTTCTTACATCTGGTCCTGTTCACACTTTCAGACTTAGGAAATTATTAGCTTAGTAGACTTTGGTGAAATGCAACCACAGACGGGTGCTGGGGGATTGGCACAAAGAAGAGGGGAGGGGTCATGAAGGAGAGGGTAGCAGTGGGGGATTTTCAGTCAGTAATTACTTTGTGATTTTTTGACCTGGCACAGATGCATCATAGACAACTGGACCTGGATTATTTGGATGTTAATGGAGGACCACAAATTGAAAATATGAAGGGGCGGCGGGGGTGGTACATGAATATTCTTAATTTTCCCCACTTGCCTATGAAGTCTCCCTAAATGACTCTGGACTCTCCCTATTTTTTCTGGAGGGAGACTTGAACTCTCCCTAAAATTCCCCCTAGGCTGGTCCCTGCATTGAATAGCTCAATACAGTTAATATCGTTGACAACACTAATATGGAACAACGTCAGAAGTCGTCATAGCATTGTAAATTGGTTTCCGAAGTAAAATTTAATTAATTTTCTCTTATTTTTCATTAACTGTCTATCTAGGTCTAAATACAGATAACATTTGAGGAAAACATTTCCTGAATACCTATAAATATTTTCATTTTTTGACTTGAAAACAAACCTTATGACCCTCACTGGAATGAGCTGGAGAAAAAAACTGAAAAATATTGAAAATCTGGCTGGAAATTTTTGTGAACAGACCTAGCTGGTAGTACTCAAACGATTAGTCGGCTTGTCGAAGTCGACTCTGGGCAAACCAGTAGTCGACTCTCAATTGTGCAGTCGTCTAGTTGGAGGAGTTCAAGCTTTTAGGTAAATAGTATCCCTTCTGTGTCACTGTCAGACAGTTTGAACAGCAATATTGGGCAATCAATGTATACATCTATTGCCATCTAATAGTAGTGACAGTAGTTTGTTTTAACTGGTACTAATATAGTGCTGAATTATTTTGGGCTATCAGGATATGTTATTAATTTGCCTTGCTGCAATTTATGGGAGAGTGCCTATAGGCACTCTCCCATAAATCGCAACAAGGCAAATTAAATAAGACTATATAATTTCACTCTTAGCATAATTAGAAGCACATTAGCAGAATAATGTTCCAGTAAGTTGCTGCATATGAATGCCCAAGCGAAGCCAAATTTGGACCTTCAGCACTCTACCGGAACACCAACACTGTTATAAGGAGGCAGGTTATCACCAATGACTTGTCGAAGTCGACTTGACTTTTGGGTATTGACTAGTCGACTTTGGAATTCACTAGTCGTTTGAGCACTACTAACTGGCCAACTTTACATCAGCTGAAAGGTTAATTTATACTTTATGTGATAAAAATAATCTAAAATTCATCACAGTTTGATATGAAATTTTTTAACCTCATTCACTAAATTTGATTGATTGATTGGGACGACTGGTTACCTCTGTGAGTTTGGTTGAATTTAAAGCCTGCTCTCATCTAAAACTTGAGTACCAGTCATAGAGACTAGGACCCAAAAGTGTACAATTGCTATGGCAAATGTTATACATTTCTCTGTAGGTGTAAGAGGCAATTGGGATGGTGATGTCTGTCACGATGAGAGTCAAAGAATACGTTTGCTATGTCAAATTCAGCTTATCATTTTTTCTTCCAAAAATCCAGGATGAAGTTTATACAGTAGAACCTGTTTTGAGAGACTGCCCTTTGGGCCACACAAAAGTGGTCTCTCAAGACAGGTGGTCTCTCATAACAGGTTTCAGGTTTTCTCAAGTCAATGAATAACCAACCACAAAATTCAGAAATGGAGAAGAATGGATTTTTGTAATTACTTTGTACTTGTTCTTTTTCATGAAGTTTTTGTAACAAATTGAAATGGACTGTTATAAAAATTATAAAAATACATTGAAGATTTTCAACACAAATTTATTTTTATAATCCTATCTGTCACATTTCAGGCATGTATGAAATTGTTTATTCAACATAAACATAATCTTTTCACAGGGGTCTTATAAAAACATCTCAATCTTTAATGACTTATGTAACTGAATAGCAATTGAAACCCAACTAAGAGCTTTTAATAGTTTTAATTATGTTAGTATAACCACAATAGATTTTTCAATTCCAGAACAGGTAAAAAGTTGTTGTCATGGTTTCAGTCTTCAAAGGGGCGGTCTCTCAAGACAGGTCCATTATGGCATAAAAATACAAGTTGGTACCAAGTCACAGTCGACTCCATCATTCGATTCATCGACTCCATCATTCATTTCGCACCTCTGATTTCAGAGATCGAACATCCAATCATGGAAATATATGGATAGATTGTTGAAGACTATTACAGCCTTAGGGGTCTCTCGTCCTATCACCTGGACTGTCCAGGAGATAGGAACGAGAGTCCACCTGTCTATGGAATTCCTAGTTGAAGAAGAGAAAATATCACCGCCCTCCTCGGGGAGAGGTAGTATCTTTGTTGAGAGGACCTCCTCTCGCACTGGTCCTCACCCGAAGAGGGAAGGAGGCCCTGAAAAGAGAAAGAGAAGAAAGAAGAGCCTGTCCATCAAGCGGAGGGATTCCCGGCGCTTGGAGGCATTCTTGGAGATGAAGAAAGAGAAAGGTGAGGAGAAGAAAGAGCCAGAGGTGGCCACCACTTCCCCTCCCACTCCCACAGACAGCCCCATCCAAATGCCGGCTTCCCAGTCGGTATTATCAGATGTGGAAGAGTCTGTGGAGACTGAGGTGGAAATGGAAGCTGCCCTCTCGCCTCTTCCTGATCCCCACTCGCCTCTTCCTTCTAAACCAGAATGCAAGGACGCGGACGACAGGATAGGGAACATCTTACGGGAACACCAAATACAAGGGGACCTTCACAGACAAGAGATGGACAGGAAGCACCAACTACTCCTCCAACAAATCAAAGAAGCCAAAAAACTAATAGACGCCAGAAATCTACAACAGCAAAAGTCTCAGCAATCACCCACAACCACTCCAGACTCGGCTAGGACCAGACACTACAAAACTCAGCAACCACCATCAGGCAGCCCACCAACAACACCAACTACCACTGTCTCTCCTTCCAAACCTCCACCTCTGAAAAAGAAGCAGAAAAGACACAAGCGCCGCTAACAACCCTCAACTTCTCCTCCTTTACCACGGTCTGACACTTTGAAATTCTACAGCTAATGAGGGTCGAAAGGGGCTTGCTCCCCATATCGTCCATGCGCGCCTTCGGCGTGGAAAACCATTTGATTTGGAAGTCACAGTGGTCTCTCAAGACAGGTGGTCTCTCAAGACAGGTGGTCTCTCAAGACAGGTGGTCTCCCATAGGTCCATTATAGAGTAAAACCAACCGGTGCCTGGCAGATGTGGTCTCTCAAGACAGGTGGTCTCTCAAGACAGTGGTCTCTCAAGACAGGTTTTACTGTACCATGTTATGTGTATAAGATGATTATTTATGTTACAATCAATCAATTTTTACACAGATACAGCTAAAATGTCTAGACTGATACTATAAGTTACATGGCATGTACCTGACTGATACATTTCCGTACAAGGCAATGAGAGTTCATATTCGCCTCACCTGATATGAACTCTCAGAGCCTTGTATGGGAATGTATCAGCCAGCTACATACCATGTAACATATTTATTATGTCGGAAGTCCATGTAAATCGAGGGATTTATAAATTTTTACGAGAAACAAAGAACGACCGAGCTCGTTCCAATGAGGGGTCATAACCTATGTTTTTGAGACAAAAATTGAAAAAAATAATGAAAATTAATTGGCGATTTTTTAAAATAGCGCAGGCCGGTTTTGGCCATTACGTTGGGTAAAGGGTTAAATCAATAAAGACGGTACCTTGAAACCATTTTTGTTACCTAAATTGTCTTATTTTGTTTCAATTTAAATTTTGAAAATTCAAAGCCAGTGGAAATGCTTCAATTTGATCAAAAGAGTAACCAGATATCAAATAATATCAGGTGGGTTACCTGATAGGGTGGAACCCTTAGATGGTATTCAAACATTCTGATTAGACAAATTAATTTTGAGGCATAATAAAAATTTGTATCAGCATAAGTATTGGATCAGCATCAGTAACTTCTGCGAGAATTCAATTCAGAAAGAGAACCTTTTTACCTGCATTCATTGACAACTGATTGCACATGTCGAGGTCACTGTTTTGATAACAGTAATTGCATGACAAATAAATCACCAACTCAGCAAAATAAATTAGAGAAGATCAATTTTTGCCATGATGATATTTTTACACAGGCCTACCAAGCATTATTAATGCTGATAAATAAAACAAAGAAACACACAACTAAAACACTACTATAAACATTGGCAGTTCTAGTACAAGAGGAACACAGAATGGGGATGACTTCATGCACAACTCAAGAACGTAATACCATGACATAATCATGATCTTCATTTATAAAAAAATCAATTCATAGATGCTAAATGGTTGTAAAAATACATGACATGTCCAGAAAAGGGGAATATTGTATGATAAATCGGTTATTACCACTGACATGGTATGATAAATTTGTCATCACCACTATGTGCTGTGTGTTCATCGAGAAACTTGTACCAAGCCTCGATGGTAAATTTGTCAGTGACGCATGGGAAAGGTGCACGATCGCTCACGCAAAAATTGTCCAAGGTGCGCGCATAATCGCCCGCCTCTATTCTTGGGAGTGTTCATCCTTTTAAGTTACGTCAACAGAAACATTCAATTAAGTTTTTATGTTGGGAAATTTTTAATGATCCCTCATAATTTGAAGCGTTTAAAGTACAATTCCAAACAATTTTCTTTTCAGTCAGCACACAGTAGTTCGCTTATACATCCACACACGACACGCTAACAGTAAGGGGGTTGTACATTTACAACTCAGCCAGAGCTTACTCCCGCCACAAAGCGAACACGCATGTTCAGATAAAAAAACGGTGGCCATTCTGAGATCTGAGAAACATTTTAATACTTCCGTATATTTTTTTATCGAAGGCATGCAGAAAGTTGCTCCATTCCTTGTTTTCTTTTATACACATGACACCTGTCACTCCAATTCACCAGTGACATGAATTAATGTGCCCGTTTAGGAATTTACGCATCCATTTTCCATGATTTCAATAATCTGCCATTTGAAATCCAGAACTAATTTTAGTGGGTTACATATATTTTCACCATCAAAATTATCATCCATGTTCACTTGTATTCATAAATTCGTTTCGAAGGATGCTTGTCAGTTGAAGTTAAACATTGAGTTCAACACTCATTTAAATTCACTCTCCTCACAGTTTTCACTCTCGCAAACTTTATTTGAGGTGAGTGATTTTCCACTTGCCTCCATTTTGCTCTTATTCGTCACTGATTTGTTATCATCACTATGTTCCAATAAGAGTAAAATCCTCACCCTCTGATTGGATGAGAGCTGGCGTAGTTTCTTTTATGTTTATGGCTCCAGTATCAAACTTTACAGTCTCACGCCAGTCATGTCACCACGTGAAATATTTGAAATGACATCACCCGTTTCGTAATTGCTTCGGCAACAGAGTGACTAGCAACCCGCTTCATTTTTCTGGATTTTTCACACATGCAGTAGACGGTGTTCCGGATGAAGTGTTGTTTAAATTACAAACCAATTTACGATTTGAACTGAGATGGAATGAGTTTATCTGGTTTACTGATTATGTATCCAGTGCCACCATGGGTACATAAGAGGTTTATTTTCTAAACCTTTGATAGTTAAAAGTTGCTTTGAACAAGGCAACTTTTAACGATCACAAGTTTAGTAAATAAGCCTCTCGTGTTTCACAATGTAGGTTTTGGGCTATGGGTAGTGTCTTATTGGAACATATACGTTATTGTGATGAGTTGACGCTAACCTCAGACCATGTTACCGTCAACTCATCACAATAACTTATAATGTGTTGAACGTGAAACTTGTATCAAGTCTCGGTGGTGTTCATATTAAGTGTTGTAACTCGAATCATAAGGGCCCACCGCAATAATTAATAAGAACACCATCTCAGTCTGATGGATGTTTTTCGAACAACACATAGTGGAGATAACTTTATGTATGTTAGGGAGCATGAAACTGAAAGGTCCACGGTTTGATTCCCACCAGGGGTTAACTGTGTTGTGTCCTTGGGCAAGGCACTTAGGCTCGATTACCCACGTGGGGGGCATGGTGGCACTGTGTACTAAGGTGTAATGCATGTCGATGGTGCACTTGTCTTCAGCCAATGCTAACCTTGCATGTGTGGAGTTAGTACGTTGGGGAGTCTGACAGTTGCACTCTGTTGCTCATTGGTTCTCTCCGGGTACTCCAGCTTCCTCCACCCATAAAACTACCCGACACGAGGTGACCCTGGCCATCAAAGGTGTCATTAAATCCCAATAAATAAGTAAGGTAATAAAAACATTAATTGGTAGAGTGCTGGAAGCCCATATTTGGGCTTTATTCTAAAGTGTCAGTACCACAACTTATCGGCTTCATATTCAGTGGATATTCTACATATCACCTTTGAAGTGAAATTATTTAGACTGTTAGGATTTGCCTTTTTACAATTTGTGGGAGAGTGTCTATTGGAACTCTCCCATAAATTGTAACAAGGCAAAGATATGTGAACAAATTTTGATGACCAAAAATAATTCAGCACTCTACCAGTTAACCCTTATTAAAGAGAGCAACCAACACAACACATGGCATGTTTTGATTCTAAATACATGCAAACAGTCAACCGGTAGCAAAAATCGTAACCAGTAACAGCAATAACCGACCATAACTGATCAACAGATTAATCATTTCAGCACTAGTCTAAGACAGAGCACAATGAGGGTGGAATCAACAACCTGAGCTGTTTTGTCAAAGCATTTCATTCATGTCATAGATGCTTAATAGAGTTGGGCAGTACTGAAATTTCAAGTTTGGTTTTGGTACAGTGAAGCCCACTTAATTGGATATCTCTTAACTGAATAACCCTGTTAACTGAATATAATTTCTCAACACAAAACCATTTACCATACTTCCGCGTACAAACTGGACCTGTTAATTGAATATAGGTTATAGAGTAAACTCTATAAAGTTAACTGAATAAAAAATCTTGTAACCTGTCGAGAAATTACCCTGACGCACCCCAGTTTCTCTTTGTTTATAGACCTATTTCCCCCAGTACATCCAATACAGGCATTGGAGCTCTGTCAAACAAGATATAATAGAATAAATGCTAAGTTTATCTCTAAAATGCAGGAAAGTGACACAATCCCTGCGTTGGGTAAAGGATTAATTAAATACTCCTGTTAATTGAATAATTTTTGTTGGCAAAGTGGCTGTTCAATTAACAGAACTCCACTGTATCAGTATTTTTAGAAATATTTACCTTGGTATTGGTTCGGTATTCAGTGTCAACATCATACATGCACTTGCAATGATACCAGTATCAAAAGGTATTTTTGGTAAACTGCTCAGCTGTAGTTCAACGTTTTACAGTAGACAAAGCCACTGAAGTGTCAAAATATTGGAATGTTGGAAGCAGCACGGACACTTGCCTTCGGTTATTTGATGTAACAATGAAAGTGTCAATGACACTGTAGCTCAACTTGTCAAGACATGTACATGTATAGTATGTGACACAGCAATGACAAACATCTAGGTAATGACCTGATAACAAAGGTACATATAAAGTATTGTAACAGTCTGTACATAAATACTGACCGTAGCCTGTAACAAATGTATAGGTAAAGTATTGTAAAGGTGGGTGACAGTCAGATGCTAAACTAGAAAAGAAATCTTTGAGTCCCAGAGTGGGTCTGACTGAACCCCAAAATATTTGTTCTCATGGCACAGTGATAACAAAGGCACCCCAAAACACACTCATTCCTGTCCCAAGGTGAAAACAAAGGTACCCAACAAGTTTCGTGAAGATCAGTTCATAAATACGAGCTGTATAGAAGTTGTGACAAAAAACTGATTGGACCTAATTTTGGTACAACATGGACACTGGCAGCCATCTTGAATTTTGGACCGCACTCAGAAACACTCATTCTCATCCCAAGGTGATAACAAAGGTATCCAAGAAGTTTCGTGAAGATCGGTTGATAAATACAGCCTCTAGTCTGATCCGTATTGACATGTGCACTTACAGTGTATAAGTAGCACTAAATAAATCAAAATTCATCTAATTTGCATAATTTCTGCACGAGAAAAAAACCAGTACTGTATGTGATGTATTCCATTTTACTAAACATTCATACAAAAATTTATTCAAATCAGAACTTTCATACAGAAGTTCTGTACAAAAGACTGATTGCACTAATTTTGGTACAAAATGGCTGCTGGTGGCCATCTTGAATTTTGGACCACACCCAAAAACACCCGTTCTCATCCCACGGTGATAACAAAGGTACCCAAGAAGTTTCGTAAAGATCGGTTCATAAATACAGCCTCTAGCCTGAGCCGTATAGAAGTTGTGTACAAAAAAATGATTAGACCTAATTTCGGTACAAAATGGCCACTGGCAGCCATCTTGAATGCTGGACCGCACTCAGAAACACTCGTTCTCATCCCAAGGTGATAACAGAGGTACCCAAGAAGTTTCGTGAAGATCGGTTGATAAATACAGCCTCTAGCCCGACTGTATTGACATGTGTACTTACTGTGTGTAAGTAGCACTGAAAAAATCAAAGTTCATCTAATTTGCATAATTTAAGCATGAGAAAAAAACCCATATTATATGTGATGTATCCCATGGTACTAAACATTCACACACAAAATTTTTCAAATCAGAGCTTTCATGTGGAAGTTCTGTGCAAAAATCTGATTGCACCTAATTTTGTACAAAATGGCTGCCATCGGCCATCCAGAATTTTGGATCGCACACAAAAACACTCGTTCTCGTCCCACGGTGATAACAAAGGTACCCAAGAAGTTTCGTAAAGATCGGTTCATAAATGCGGCCTTTAGCCCAAGCTGTATTTGCATTTGCACTGACAGTGCTGAAAGTAACAGTAAATAAATCAAAGTTAGTCTAATTTGCATAACTTAAGCACGAGAAAAAAACCTGTATGATATGTGATGTATCTCATGGTACTAATCTTTCATACAAAAAATTTTTCAAATCGGAGCTTTCATATGGAAGTTCTGTTCAAAAGGTTAAAAAATTTATAGTAATTTATATATTTTTTATACTTACCAATGACCCAGACATAGCTGGTGCTAACTCTTAAAATATAGGGCCAAACACAAATTTTGCCCCCCAATCCCCAAAATTTGCATCTAAAACCAAAGAAAACATGTCCTGAATGGCCCTCCACACTTCACCTCTACTGCGCATGCGCAGTGTCAAGGACGTTCCGAAATTGGCGCCATTAATCATTCTAATAACCAGTGCCTGGTAAGCGCTATGTACTCAGCGGGGAGGTAAGAGTTCCCAACTCCTGGGAGGGCCATCCCCGTCTGGGTCATTGGTAAGTATAAAAAATATATAAATTACTATAAATTTTTTAACATTTTTATACTGTACCAATGACCCAGACATAGCTGAATAGTAAAAAGGCTGGAGGGCCAAGGACATAGAGCAAGATGGAATACGCTCAATAATATAAAATAGAGTCATCCCCTCTAGGGAAAAAGAAGTATTAGGCCTTACATGTATCTTTCTTATTTATGATAAATTAGAAAGATACAACACCTTCCAAAATTGAGCATCATACATCCATGTACTCTATTAATATCTAGTATAATCCTTATACTAATAATTTTTAAAGTAAGCCAATAAATAAAGTAAGTCCAGAGAATAGAGACTCTTTATACTCCTTAAAAGTGTCTGAGGATTGCATAATCATGTCCGTTGACACGTGCTATATTCAAAAGCTATACATTAAAAACTAAGACTTGAATGAATTTTTAAAACATAAACTTCTCACTAAACAACCATCCCAATAACAGCTCAGAATTACTAACTCCGGAGGAGGTATCCCCTTGTTTTCATAGTAAAACAGGTGACCCAAGGGAACACCCTCCCCCCCCCCCCCTTTTTCTTGCCCTGGGTCAAATAGCCCAGAGCGAAGAGGGCAGCAGAATGGAGTCACTGCCGAAACAGACACCCTACCTAGCTATAGTAGCAACTGTTAAGTGAATGACATTCTGAGCAGAAGATAATAGATCTAACAATAGAGGCCTCCAGAAATGGACTCAATATTTCTGAGATAAAAAATTCATGAATGTGGATGGCTGAGCACAATGAGCAGCCTTCAAAAATCTATAATAGCGACACTGTTAATGTAAGCCCAAGATGTAGAAGAACTCTTACTTCATGAGCCGAAATCTCAAACACAACTGCTGAGTCAAACATATACCATAAGCAGTATCGATAGTTAATTGAATCCATTAGCAATAGAATGGAGCGTAACGTCCTTCTAATAGGCATCAAAGACAGAAGAAGTTTACGCCCGTAGTAATAAACAGATATCTGTTTATAAATACATAAACTCTAACCGAACAGAGTAAAGGCCTATGCCCGTAAGAAGACGGAAGGACCTTAATAACAATAGGTTCCGGATATTAGGAGCCTAACTCTTATGCAAAAATCCAACCTAAATAGTAAAGGAAGTAGTGATTCCGAAACTACGAAAGTGAAAATCATCCACCGATAGTGCATGAAACTCACTGACTCTTCAGTAAAAGAGAAGCGAATAGAATTACTGTCTAAAAGGTCAGAATTTGAAAACTACTGTTTCCAGAGGCTCAAATGATTACTTAGCTAAATAAGAACCGAAGTTAAATTCCATATAGGAATTTAATCTAATGATTCTAAGTCTATTTATCAAAAAGTTACTAACTGACTTGGATAAAGAGACATAAGACTCAATTGTAAACTATCATAGAGTGCATAGGTATGAGGTAACATAAACCTATAACCTTAATAATAACAGGCTGCAGTAGATCTTGTCAAACAAGTATACTAAAAAGTTGTAATGAGTAGTATGGAGGGATCAACAATATGAACATAGTGATCCCTACACCAACGACGGAAGCCTCCGACCCAGCGCCGTCAGATAATTCCTGATTCGACTAAGAAACTGTTGATTGCTGGGATGCTGCGAAAAAACTGTGCTAACTCGGATAGCACGTCCGTCACTGAGGCCTGTGGAGAAGCGGTCCGACAATGCATTGCCGCTGGAAGCTCCGTGATCGTTACCCCGTGCATACTACTAATATGCGAGCGAACGGAGTGTATAGGCCTTGTGTCCCTTGGCTACCGGATGGCGTCACCTAATCGCCGTGGAATCACTGAATGATGAAACTGATCGGATACTCGAGGTCACGTAGCCAATGTGCGGTCGTGTGCCCTGCTGTGAGGATGAGGAAGCATTATCGACAGTCTCTCGGACTGTCAATATAACGGAGCGTCCCGACCGACAGACATATGCTCCAAATGTAAAATATCTGAACCACAACATGCGGTCCCCTATGTTGTTGGACGAGAGAGAGACCTCTCTCGCTCACAGCCCGGACGGACCTGGACAAGCCAGGAACCGGACTAACAGGCTTCCTCCGATCTGTCCTCAATGCGCCGTCACTGGGTGAGTACTAAAGTAATTATAGTGCTCGCATCACCCAAATCTCCTTCCTAGACCGCAACGGACGAACCCGGCAGCCGAACCATTCGATGAATGTACGCTACACCGGGTGAGCTAGCGAATGTCACTCCGTCGATCCTACAAGGGACCTCTTAGGCGATAGACATATTCCATGAGCACTTATTGCCGCTAGCTCTTCATTAACTATGACGACAGAGGCACACTTTTGAAAGACATCTCCGCAACTTTGCGAACAAGAAACCAGAAATGCTTGGTAATAGCAAGCATATAATAATAATATATATAGCGTCGTTCAATAATTCGAAAGTTTGTGTGACATTATTGGACTATGTCGGAACTGAGGGACGATGTCCCTGAACCGAACCAAAATTTTCAAAGTCCACCGACGCTATCAGTTTCTTATCCGGCATCGCAGCATTCTGGTCCGATGAAAGAAGCTGTAGAAGATCAAGTCAGATGACATACACAACAGCATATGTTGTTCCGAAAGGGAAAGCTCGAAATCCTCCGAATCCCTTTCGGTATCCCGTCGGACCGGATGAAATTTACGGACGTCCGTACCCACTTCCGCGGAGCATCCCGACCCAGCATCGTCGGATAAAAAATATGCGACAGATTCAGTTGATGCTGGGATGCTGCGATAAGCTGTGCTATTTAGGAAAGCACGTCCGTTCCCTAGGCCTGTGTCCACCGACGCTATCAGTTTCTTATCCGGCATCGCAGCATTCTGGTCCGATGAAAGAAGCTGTAGAAGATCAAGTCAGATGACATACACAACAGCATATGTTGTTCCGAAAGGGAAAGCTCGAAATCCTCTGAATCCCTTTCGGTATCCCGTCGGACCGGATGAAATTTACGGACGTCCGTACCCACTTCCGCGGAGCGTCCCGACCCAGCATCGTCGGATAAAAAATATGCGACAGATTCAGTTGATGCTGGGATGCTGCGATAAGCTGTGCTATTTAGGAAAGCATGTCCGTTCCCGAGGCCTGTGCAGTAGCGGTCTTACGATGCATTGCCGCCGGAAGCTCCGTGTACGTTGACTCCCGCACACTTTCCTATGCGAACGTCCGGAGTCTGCAGGCCTCGTGTCCCTGGCTACCAGATGGTGTGACCTGGTCGCCAATGATTCTCTGACTGGCGAAGCTGACTGGATATCCGAGGTCACGTAGCCAAGAGCGGTCGTGTGCGCTACCATGAGAATGAGGAAGCCTTATTAACAGTCTACTCCGGACTGCCTATATGTCGGAGCGTCCTGAGCGACGGACGTATGCTCCGAATGCGAAACATTTTGTACCACAACATCTGGGGCCAGATGTTGTTGTACGAGAGAGGGGCCTCTCTCGCTCGCCGTCCGGATGGACCAGAACGAGCTATGAACAGGACTAAAAGGCTTCCTCCGTTCTCCCTCTAATCCGCCGTCACTGGGTGTGCATTTGGTTGATTTATAGTGCTCGCATCACCCCAAAACTCCTTCTAGATCACAACGGACGAACCCGGCTGCTGAACCATTCCGATGAATGGACGCTACACCGGGCGAGCTAGCGGCCGTCAAAGGCCGTCGAACCTACTAGGGTCCTCTTAGGCAATTGGCGTATTTACATGAGCACTTTTCCGCTAGCCCTTCATTAATTGTGACGACGGAGGAACACTGTTGGAAGACATCACAGATACATCACCCTAATCTTGATCGTCTGAAATAGAAATTGATAAAGTAGAGTGACCCTGCGGGGAAAGGACCGGAGTGTCCAATTCCCCACTAACATACCGTGACATACGCTTCCTATGTTGTCATCGAAATCATACGATACAGAACAGGAGTTAATGCGAGTACACTGACCACATATAGAATGATTATAAAAGTCAGAGGAAGACTTCCTCTTATTACAATTGATCAAAATCCTTTCAATGTGAAGAGAAAACAAAGTCCTGGTACCCGCACCAACCCCTGGCAATCAAAATACATAATAATAATATGATCCATTAATATAGAAAAAATAATTGAAATCAAAATTTTTTGAAAAAATATTTTTTCAGAACAGCCCAAGTTTCTGAAAAGTAACATTGAGCCCCAATGGATCCCAAACCTAAGTGTGGACAAAAATTTTAAAAATATTTTAAACAATTTATTCAACACTTACGAACAATAATAATGTATCTAGTTATGATTAAAATAACATCACGATATTATTTTCAAGAAATCCCCCCCTCACACAGAGGGCTGTTGTAAATGTAAACAATGAGTGTAAAAACACTAAAATAAGACTCCAGGCACCCAGGCCCGGAATCAGTTACCAAAAATACACTATCTGATGCAAAACAGAGACTTCCAGGGAAGAAACTGCAGAACATCAGATGGTAGATGCAGAACAAAACGCCTAACCACCCGAAGGTGAAGACGTAAACATGGGGAAAAGAACAGAATTCATTCTGTTATTCAGCTAAAACTCCCAAGAAATTTTAGTAATAATAATTACAGAAACTATGCCAAAAGCATGGGAGAATAGCAAGAGGGGACTTAAAGGAAAGGGAGAGAGGAAAACACTGAAAAATCAGTGTAACTAAATAACCAGAATGACAACAAAATGGCTGCTGCCTCGAAAATAGGTAACTTAACATAATTTCATTAAAAAATTTTAAGTTACAGCCCTGATAACATTCTGTCACACATTTTTCCTCTCCTCCTTCTCTATCCTCCTTAGAATCACCATTTCACTAATATTTATGTGTCTGGCATCATTTAAACTGAGATTTACAAGCACAAAGATCAGTCAGATGTTAACTGATGAAGGGCCAAACTTAGAATGACTATTGGCGCCAATTTTGGAACGTCCTTGACACTGCGCATGTGCAGTAGAGGTGAAGTGTGGAGGGCCATTCAGGACATGTTTTCTTTGGTTTTAGATGCAAATTTTGGGGATTGGGGGCAAAATTTGTGTTTGGCCCTATATTTTAAGAGTTAGCACCAGCTATGTCTGGGTCATTGGTACAGTATAAAAATACAGATTTCTGCATCGTCGGTACAAAATGGTGGCTGGCAGCCATCTTGAATTTAGGACCACACTCAAAAACACTCGTTCTCGTCCCACAATCATAACAAAGGTACCCAAGAAGTTTCGTAAAGATCGGTTCATAAATGCGGCCTCTAGCCCGAGCCGTATCCAATTGTTGACAGACAGACGACGGGCCATGACAAAAGCTCAAATTTGGCTTTGCAAAAGTTGAGCTAAAAATGCTGAGAGAAAATACCCTCTGGGCTGGTTTAAAACATTATTTTATTTCAAAGTTAAACTAATACTAATAACATAATAATCAACACAAAAAACCCTATGAAATTGGATTCAGCAGCAAGCATGAATGTTTATGTAAGCTGTCTCCACAAGACAAATTGAACATTAGTATATATATATATATGGTGAGGTCATATAATGTATCGAATTAGGCTGAAAGGCATAGTTAGATTTATGGAAAGAGTTGATCCTAAAGAAAAGACCAGGAAAGAGTTATCGGAAATGAGATCACTTGTGAAGAGAAATTAGGGAAGATAAAAGAAATGAAAAAAAATGAAATACTCAGGCAAGACAGATGATTCCTCAGTACTTAAGTGGAAGTCAATGCCCCAGACGTTTAATCCATCTTCTACATGTCTACACACAACACAGCACT
Organism: Pictodentalium vernedei; assembly: GCA_031216915.1. Classification (NCBI taxonomy): domain Eukaryota; kingdom Metazoa; phylum Mollusca; class Scaphopoda; order Dentaliida; family Dentaliidae; genus Pictodentalium; species Pictodentalium vernedei. The sequence continues at coordinate 427,625,723 of CM062289.1, read as the reverse complement.
AGAATGACCAGTGGTGAGTGCCTTTAGAAATACAAAGTCTTCGGGCTCATCTTGTCATGATTTTTTTTCGCAATGTTTTGTTGTTTGTTCTTTTATTTTTTACTAATGTCTGCAATATTTTTCAGTACCAAAATATTGATATTTCAAGATTCCCTTTGTATGGTAAACTAGCATTCGCTCGTTAATGATACCAAATGGTATCTACAGTATACTGCTCATCTCTGATGCTCAATGACCATTCAGATGCATTATTACAGAATGTGCTTACACATTGGTCAAATTCAACACATGATGTATCAAGCACATTTCTCAATGTCTGTTTTGTATTGGGTAATGAATGCACGCAGCAATTGTGATATCATCATATTTTCATTGAAATGCAGAGAAGGCTTTGTGTCTACAGCAAATCAGTAAAACATGGAAAAAACACAATTAATTTTCAACCATAGGCCACACAAAGTAGATCTTCTGTTTCTCAGGCCATTATTTGTAAAATTTCATGCGGGCGGGCGGGTTTTTATTTTATTTTTTCTGTAATTATTTCTTTGCCACCAAAAGTTCATGTCCTTGGTATGTTTTAGGCCTCATAATCTACGGAGAAGCATGGATGGTGGTGTATTTCGTCCCTTGAGAGCAAGAGGCTTTGCAATGCTAAAGCATTGAAAAGCCTTCTTGCACTCAAGGGACAAATTCATCAATTTTTTTTAACTTTGATAAAATATCAGACACAAACCATTTAATTTTTATTTTTTTTAAGTTTGCATTGTTTTAAAAAGAGAGCATGCGGCAGCCAAAAGGACCATGCGGGAGGGCCTGAGAAACAGACTTTTAATTTTTTTAGGCCATACCTTCATCTTTTTCTTGAGATGGTGGACTGCCATCATCTTCAAATTTTTTAGCTGAATCTGAACTAAATTTTTCCAATTCACTATCAACATCTGTTATTTCTGAAATTTCATAATACAACATAAAAAGGTGCAATCACAAGACGTTATAAATTACTATCAATTAAATGTATTATTCTCTACCCTCTCTCTCACTCATGTACGCATCAATTTTTATGCAAAACAAAATGTGTCTCTAAGCAGGGGGAGGCCACCAAAAATTTGCACGACGTGACATGGGGGTGGGTGGATCTCTTGAGTGTGCCAAAAATGTGCATTTCCAACTTGTGCAATTTTTTGAATTTTTTAAAAATATATCAGCTAATATATACCATCATTTGTGTTTCAAACCTTAAAGATGATGTTGTACATCACACTCTTAACATAAATACAACATCAGAAGGCTTTATATGTGAGAAAATTGGGCTTAAGCTAGGAAAATGTCACACGTTAGAAGGGGGGTGGGTGTCTTGTTCGAAATGTAGAAAATGTGCAGACAATATTTTGGGAACAATTCAAATGAAAATTTGTTCCCGTATATGTACACCTGCTCTGGCCAAGCCTGATAATGAACAGCTTGTCATTTGTAGATTGGGGCCCACAGCAGCCCACAGAGGTTTAAATTGGTGGTACCAGTTTAACCCATTACCTGACATGAAAAGCAGACGACACTTGCCAAAAAATGACTGAATAACTAATTTTTTTTATTTTTTGTCTCAAAAACATAGGTTATGACCCCTCATTGGAACGAGCTCAACGAGCTCGTTCCAACGAGGGGTCATAACCTATGTTTTGGGGACAAAAAATGAAAAAATAATAAAAATTAGTTGGCGATTTTTTAGAATACCGCTGGCCGGTTTTGGCCATTACGTTGGGTAAAGGATTAAGAACATTATGAAAACCCCCTAAAGACAGCTGTGCCTACTAAGTTTATAAGCTTATTTTGGATTTTAATGGGAGAGTGGGGGGTGGGTGTCTGAGAACGGTAGTAGAAAGTTAAAAAATTTATAGTAATTTATATATTTTTTATACTTACCAATGACCCAGACATAGCTGGTGCTAACTCTTAAAATATAGGGCCAAACACAAATTTTGCCCCCCAATCCCCAAAATTTGCATCTAAAACTAAAGAAAACATGTCCAGAAAGGCCCTCCACACCTCGCCCCCACTGCGCATGCGCAGTGTCAAGGACGTTCCGAAATTGGCGCCATTTATCATTCTAATAACCAGTGCCTGGTAAGCGCTATGTACTCAGCGGGGAGGCAAGAGTTCCCAACTCCTGGGAGGGCCATCCCCGTCTGGGTCATTGGTAAGTATAAAAAATATATAAATTACTATAAATTTTTTAACATTTTTATACTGTACCAATGACCCAGACATAGCTGAATAGTAAAAAGGCTGGAGGGCCAAGGACATAGAGCAAAATGGAATACGCTCAATAAAATAAAATAGAGTCATCCCCTGTAGGGAAAAGAAGTAATAGGCCTTACATGTATCTTTCTTATTTATGATAAATTAGAAAGATACAACACCTTCCAAAAATTGAGCTTCATACATCCATGTACTCTATTAATATCCAATAATCCTTATACTAATAATTTTTAAAGTAAGCCAATAATAAAGTAAGTCTAGAGAATAGAGACTCTTATACTCCTAAAAGTGTGTGAGAATTGCATAATCATGTCCGTTGACATATGCAATATTCAAAAGCTATACTTTAAAAACTAAGACTTGAATGAATTTTATAAACTTAAACTTCTCACTAAACAACCATCCCAATAACAGCTCAGAATTACTAACTCCGGAGGAGGTATCCCCTTGTTTTCATAGTAAAAACAGGTGACCCAAGGGAACACCCTCCCCCCCCCTTTTTCTTGCCCTGGGTCAAATAGCCCAGAGCGAAGAGGGCAGCCGAACGGAGACACTGCCGAAACAGACAGCCTACCTAGCTATAGTAGCAACTGTTAAGTGAATGACATTCTGAGCAGTAGATAATAGACCTAACAATAGAGGCCTCCAGAAATGGACTCGATATTTCTGAGATAAAATTCATGAATGGATGGCTGAGCGCAATGAGCAGCCTTCAAAAATCTATAATAGCAACACTATTAATGTAAGCCCAAGAAGTAGAAGAACTCTTACTTCAAGAGCCGAAATCTTAAGCACAACTGCTAAGCCAATGATATACCATAAGCAGTACGCTAGTTAATAGAATCGATTAACAATAAAATGGAGCGTAACGTCCTTCTAGACATCACAGACAGAAGAAGCTTACGCCCTTGTAATAAACAGATATCTGTTTATAAATACATAAACTGTATCCGGAAAGAGTAAAGGCCTATGCCCATACGAAGACGGAAGGACCTTAAAATAATAGGTTCCGGATAAAAGGAGCCTAACTCTTATGCAACAATCCAACCTAAATAGTAACGGAAGTATTGATTCCGAAACTATGAAAGTGAAAATCATCCATCGATAGTGCATGAAACTCACTGACTCTACAGTAAAAGAGAAACCAACAGAATTACTGTCTAAAAGGTCAGAATTTGAAAACTACTGTTTCCAGAGGCTCAAATGATTACTTAGCTAAATAAGAACCGAAGTTAAAATCCGTATAGGAATTTAATCTAAAGATTCTAAGTCTATTTATCAAAAAGTTACTAACTGACTTAGATAAAGAGACAAAAGACTCAATTGTAAACTATCGTAGAGTGCATAGGTATGAGGTAACATAAACCTATAACCTAAATAACAACAGGCTGCAGTAGATCTTGTGAAACAAGTATACTAAAAACTAGCAATGCGTAGTATGGAGGGATCAACCATATGAACATAATGATCCCTACACCACGACGGAAGAGCCTCCACTTTAGTCGCATAGAATAGCGAAGAAGAGGATCTCCTATAGTAAGAAATCGCGTCCAAAGCTCGTCCAGTACAGTGCTAACAATGCAATACGGACCACACAACGGAATACATGAAGGTTGCGACCTTGCTGGTTGTGATAAAGATGACACGATTTACCCAGTGAAAAAAGATCCTCACATAGAGGAAGATTTCACGTTAAGATCCACAGTAGACAAGAGAGTAAATTACTCATGATCTCTGTGAAGATAGAGATGCTATCAACAGAAATGTATTGTGGTTGTTTATCCTAGCAATACCTGCTAAAACAACAGCGCCGGAGGATACGCGTATCCTATCATTGCGTCCTATAGATCAATAGAGCGTTAACAGTATTAGCTCAGAGATCTGGACAAGCCAACACATACGTCTGCAATTGATTAGCAAGCTGTGTCATAATAAAACATCATTGGGCGCTCCCTTAGATAGCAAATCTGATTAAATACTTGTTTGTTGAGAGTCCATTCTGACAGCAACAAGCGACCCGTAAGAGAACGGGAGTGCGATAAAACAATCAGACGACCCCGAATATGACGGACCAAAACTGAACTTGGTGTACAATAACCAACAGACGGATTCTTTCCATTAAATTGAATAACGGAAACGAAAGAGTGCCTCCCTGGTTCCGGAGATACGCCACTACTGTCGAATTAAAGGACAGGAATTTGGGCATGCATTTCTGAATAATGTTCATGCAATGACATAAAGCAAGCCTAAAAAACATTATTCCGCGGAAGTTAAACTGATAGCTAAAAGACTGCGGAACCCAAAGACCCTGGCACTTCGAATCCGTAGGGATCAGTATATATCCCAATCTGTTTGACTGGCAACCGTCATAACAGCCACACTAGGGTCCGGCAACTGCGGCGGCACTCTCTGAGTCAACCACCGAATGTTTGCCCCAGTCTGAATCTCTTGTAACACTAGATAGACAAGAGAATGAATAAACCAAGCAATTCATGGATTGCCGGAAAGTTGCCGTCGAAGAGAAGCTCCTCCGAGAACGAAGCGACTCTGAGAGAGTTCTTAACCTACTATCCACGCGTGGATGTAGCTAGGGCTGCATCACGTCTAACCAACTCCAATCAGCCACTGAAGGGCGGAGTTATACGTGAACAAAATACTGCCCTCAAAAGAAATTACATTGAGAATAATATCCCGTAAATCTTTTCTTGAAGACGTAATGATAACGCCTCAGTAAGGCGGATTACGTATAATAAAGCGTCTAAGTTAAGTCTACTATACATAATGTCGTTCCCAATATTGAAATTGGAAAAGACATAAACGGCGAAAAAGAATATATGCAGTCTTTAATCACACCGTCTAGACGCATATGAACTCTCGGTATGCCCTGCTCTGCCAAAATAAACTATATGTAAAAAAGATAAAATGGCAGAAATGAGCCACGCGGACAAGAAACTAAACTATCATGCTTAGTAGCAGGCTTGTATATATATATATATATATATAGCGTCGAAAAATAAAACACATGTTGTAATGACAATATTGGACTGCGTCGGTAAGTCAGGGACAAAGTCCCTGTACCGATCGAAAAATCCGAGTCCAATGACGCTATAAGTCTCTTATCCAAGATCGCAGCAATGAAGTCCGAAAAATAATCACTGGAAGAAATGCCAGAAGATATGAAAGGCATCTTCCGATACTACTAAAGGGAAAACTCGAAATCTATCGAATCCCTTTCGCCATCCTGTCGGACCCTATAAAGCGTTCGGTCGTCCGTAGCTTGATGCAACCGCGGACCGCACCGACCCAGCGCCGTCGGATAATTCCTGATTCGACCGAGAAACCGTCAATTGCTGGGATGCTGCGAAACAACTGTGCTAACTCGGATAGCACGTCCGTCACCGAGGCCTGAGGAGCAGCGGTCTTACGATGCATTGCCGCAGGAAGCTCCGAGATCGTTACCCCGTGCATACTTCCAATATGCGAGCGAACGGAGTGTATAGGCCTCGTGTCCCTTGGCTACCGGATGGCGCGACCTATTCGCTGTGGAATCACTGAATGCCGAAACTGATCGGATACTCGAGGTCACGTAGCCAATGTGCGGTCGTGTGCCCTGCTGTGAGGATGAGGAAGCATTAAAGACAGTCTCTCGGACTGTCAATATAACGGAGCGTCCCGAGCAACGGACATATGCTCCGAATGAAAAATATCTGAACCACAACATGCGGTCCCCTATGTTGTTGGCTTCCTCCGATCTGTCCTCAATCTGCCGTCACTGGGTGAGTACTAAAGTAATTAAAGTGCTCGCATCACCCAAATCTCCTTCCTAGACCGCAACGGACGAACCCGGCAGCCGAACCATTCGATGAATGTATGCTACACCGGGTGAGCTAGCGAATGTCATTCCGTAAGCGATAGACATATTCCATGAGCACTTATTGCCGCTAACTCTTCATTAACTATGACGACAGAGGCACACTTTAGAAAGACATCTCCATAACTCTTCGAACAAGAAACCAGAAATGCTTGGATAGCAAGCATAAAATAATAATATATATAGCGTCGTTCAATAATTCGAAAGTTTGTGTGACATTATTGGACTATGTCGGAACTGAGGGACGATGTCCCTGAACCGAACCAAAAATTTCTAAGTCCACCGACGCCATCAGTTTCTTATCCGGCATCGCAGCATATGTTGTTCCGAAAGGAAAAGCTTGAAATCCACCGAATCCCTTTCGGTATCCCGTCGGACCGGATGAAATTTTTCGGACGTCCGTACCCGCTTCCGCGGAGCGTCCCGACCCAGCATCGTCGGATAAAATATATGCGACAGATTCAGTTGATGCTGGGATGCTGCGATAAACTGTGCTATTAAGGAAAGCACGTCCGTTCCCGAGGCCTGTGCAGTAGCGGACTTACGATGCATTGCCGCTGGAAGCTCCGTGTACGTTGACTCCCGCACACTTCCTATGCGAACGTCCGGAGTCTGCAGGCCTCGAGTCCCCGGCTACCGACCCAGCGCTGTCGGATAATTCTCGATCCGACACCGTTTCTGTCGGCTGCTGGGATGCTGCGATAAGCTGTGCTATGTGCACAAGAACGTCCGGCGTCGAGACCTGCGGAGGCGCAGTCTATCGGTGCTTCGCCGAGGGCAGCTCCGCATCAGATGGCTCCCGCATACTTCCTATGCGAACGTCCGGAGTCCATCGGTCTCGAATCCCTGGCTGCCGGATGGTGTGACCTGGTCGCCGAAGAATCCTTGATCGGCGAAGCTGGTAATATATCGGCGGTCACGCAGCCAAGGTGCGGTCGTGTGCGCTGATGAGAAGAGGAAGCCTTAGCAGTCTCAGCGGACTGCCTATACAACGGAGCGTCCCGAGCGACGGACGTATGCTCCGCTAACGACACATTTGTACCACAACATCTGGGGCCAGATGTTGTTGAACGAGAGAGGGGCCTCTCTCGCTTGCCGTCCGGATGGACCGGAACGAGCTATGAACCGGACTAAAAGGCTTCCTCCGTTCTCCCTCCGATCCGCCGTCACTGGGTGTGCATTAAGTTAATTTTATAGTGCTCGCATCACCCCAAAATTCCTTCTAGACCGCAACGGACGAACCCGGCTGCCGAACCATTCGGTGAATGGACGCTACACCGGGCGAGCTAGCGGACGTCAAAGGCCGTCGAACCTACTAGGGTCCTCTTAGGCAATTGGCGTATTACATGAGCACTTTTCCGCTAGCCCTTCATTAATTGTGACGACGGAGGCACACTGTTGGAAGACATCACAGATACATCACCCTAATCTTGATCGTCTGAAATAGAAATTGATAAAGTAGAGTGACCCTGCGGGGAAAGGACCGGAGTGTCCAAATCCCCAACAACATACCGTGACATACGCTTCCCATATTGTCATCGAAATCATACGATACAGAACAGGAGTTAATGCGAGTACACTGACCACATATAGAATGATAATAAGGTCAGAGGAAGACTTCCTCCTACAACAATTGATCAATATCCTTTCAATGAGAAAAGAAAACAAGTCCTGGTACTCGCACTAACCCCTGGCAATCAAATACATAATAATAATATGATCCATTAATATAGAAAAAATAATTGAAATCAAAATATTTTGAAAAAATATTTTTTCAGAACAGCCCAAGTTTCTGAAAAGTAACGTTGAGCCCCAATGGATCCCAAGCCTAAGTGTGGACAAAAATTTTAAAAATATTTTAAACAATTTATTCAACACTTACGAACAATAATAATGTATCTAGTTATGATTAAAATAACATAAAGATATTATTATTTAGAAATCCCCCCCTCACACAGAGGGCTGTTGTAAATGTAAACAATGAGTGTAAAAACACTAAAATAAGACTCCAGGCACCCAGGCCCGAAATCAGTTACCAAAAATACACCATCTGATGCAAAACAGAGACTTCCAGGGAAGAAACTGCAGAACATCAGATGGTAGATGCAGAACACAACGCCTAACCACCCGTAGGTGAAGACGTAAACATGGGGAAAGAACAGAATTCATTCTGTTATTAAGCTAAAACTCCCAAGAAATTTTAGTAATAATAATTACAGAAACTATGCCAAAAGCATGGGAGAATAGCAAGGGGGAACTTAAAGGACAGGGAGAGAGGAAAAACACTTGAAAAAACAGTGTAACTAAATAATCAGAATGACAACAAAATGGCTGCTGCCTTGAAAATAGGTAACTTAACATAATTTCATTAAAAAATTTTAAGTTACAGCCCTGATAATATTCTGTCACACATTCTTTTCCTCTCCTCCTTTTCTATCCTCCTTAGAATCACCATTTCACTAATATTTATGTGTCTGGCATCATTTAAACTGAGATTTAAAAGCACAAAGATCAGTCAGATGTTAACTGATGAAGGGCCAAACTTAGAATGATAAATGGCGCCAATTTCGGAACGTCCTTGACACTGCGCATGCGCAGTGGGGGCGAGGTGTGGAGGGCCTTTCTGGACATGTTTTCTTTAGTTTTAGATGCAAATTTTGGGGATTGGGGGGCAAAATTTGTGTTTGGCCCTATATTTTAAGAGTTAGCACCAGCTATGTCTGGGTCATTGGTACAGTATAAAAATATTTGCACGTAGTGGGTGGGTGGGTGTGAAAAGGAGCCGAATAAAAAATAGGATGTCAGGTCTTGCAAATTTTTAGTGGCCCCACCTTGCTCTAAGGTCTAAAAAAGTTAAAAATCTGTTCCACAGGCCCTCCCACATGGTTCTTTTGACACACGCTCTTTTTTATAACAATACAAAGTTAAATTAAAATTAAAAGGTTTATGTCTGATATTTTACCAAAGTTAATAAAACCGAAAAATTTGTAAATAGAGTGCAGCAAGGCTTTGCAACGTCCTAGCATTGCAAAGTCTTCTTGCACTCAAGGGACGAAATACACCACCACCCATGCTATTCTATAGATTATGAGGCCTAAAACATAAAACAAACCACGAACATGAAATTTTGATGGCAAAGAAATAATTACAAAAATAAAATAAAAAAAATGCCCACCCAGATGCAGTTTTACAAAAAATGGCCCGAGAAACAGAAGATCCACTTTGTGGGGGCCTAAACGATAAAATGACAAGTCTCCGAGGGATTTGTGTTGTGAGGCTCCACCACTGAGAATTGTTTTGAAGGAGAAGAAATATACACAGAACAATCCTGTCAATTAGCATTGGCAATCAGCAGTGCTGAGGCAAAAGCCAAGGAAAAGAAACTGCAGTCGAAAAAATATAAATATCACCGTAGCTGTTAAGTGAACATTCAGGTGTGGTTTTGGTATCAAAAGTATTACCTGCATTATTAAAGCATCTGCAACTCAATCATAAAATGAATACCTGAATCTAAAATGGTGATTCAAAACTGCCGAAGCAAAGTGTGATTTTAACCCGGCAGTTGTTTTGCTGATGCAAATTTGATCAGTTGACAGGGCTGAAAGATTACCTTTAACCATTAAAGGCCTATTTCAGATTTTTACGAATTCAGGACAGGTGTATTTAATATGCCATCATGCGTAGGTCCTGCTGTCAGTAAACAAATTACATAGGCAATGGTTTCTAGTCAAGTCTTGGTTGCCTGTTAAGGTAGTCAAGACTTGACTAGAAATCACTGTTAAGCCACTGGATGTGTACAGGCTTTAGTCAGGTGTGAATTCAGGACAAATGTCCCTCAAGGGTTAAACTGAACTAGGAACTAGAAATCACTGTTAAGCCACTGGATATGTACAGGCTTTAGTCAGGTGTGAATTCAGGGCAAATGTCCATGCCCTCAAGTGTTAAACTGAACTAGAAACTACAAATCACTGTTAAGCCACTGGATGTGTCCAAGCTTTGGTCAGGTGTGAATTCAGAATAAATGTCCATGCCCTTAACTGGTAGAGTGCTGGAAGCCCATATTTGGGCTTTATTCTTAAGTGCATGTGCCACAACTTAATGGCTTCATAATCTGTGGATGTGCTTCATATTATTTTTGAATTGAAATTTTTAGTCTGTGAGGATTTGCCTTGTTACAATTTATGGGAGAGTGCCACTAGGCACTCTCCCAAAAACTGTAACAAGGCAAAGAGTAATGGACATATCTGGATGACCAAAAATAATTCAGCACTCTACCAGTTAAGGGTTAAACTGAACTAGGAACATTAATACAGAAGCTTAATACATGTAGCAAGTTTTATAATAACCAGTCACATGAAATAATGTTAAATACAGTCTGTGTAGTGAGATGCTTTCTGCACTTCCTTATGTTGGCATTTTTTTATTTTCTGAGGGCTTATGGAGGATTTCCACTAGGGTGACTTGGGATCCCCTGAATGGACCCATTCCTGTCGCCCTAAATTCCACCAAACCGCACATTCCATAGTTGATATAATGCTACAAGAAGTTTGACATCAGGGAATACTTGAAATGAATTTCTCATGCTACAAACGCAATGCATTCAGTCGTAATAATCACAGGTTACATCAAACAACAGGAGGAAATGCATTGTAAAATTATCCGAGATCAAACAATGACACTCCCCGAGTTCACAAAGACCATGTGTGCGTCATGAGACAGTGTATGAAAGCATCAGTAAACTTCAAGTCATTCAGTGACTGACGTCACAACTGCATCCTTTTTGATTTCTGTGTGATTGCTTCTGAGTAAACTATTGAGCTTATAACGTTTGTTCTAGCGGTTTGACACATTTAAGAAAATGAATCACAAGAAAGGTTACTATTCAAAGGATATTTATTTGGATACCCCCATACACACAATCGTTGTTGAACTGGATCATCTATGCCACCATGGACCGGTATTGTCGGTAAGAACTGTAAGGCCTAAAAAAATTAAAAAGTCTGTTTCTCAGGCCCTCCCGCATGGTCCTTTTGGCTGCCACATGCTCTCTTTTTATAACCAATTTAAACTTAAAAAAAATTAAAATTAAATGGTTTTTGTCTGATATTTTACCCAAGTTAAAAAAACTGATGAATTTGTCCCTAGAGTGCAAGAAGGCTTCCCTTAAAAAGCACATAAATCTGAACTTCAGGTCAAAGGTCAAGGTCACATGAAGGTCACTATGGTACACTGCACACCAGTTCATAGTGATACATCCACATGTCAAGTTTTTAAGGTGTAGGTCAAAAGACAAAAAAGTTATGGCCCGGACAAAGTTTGTGTGTTGCAAAGCCTTCTTGCACTCAAGGGATGAAATACACCACCACCCATATTATTCTGTAGATTATGAGGCCTAAAACTTGAACCAAGAACATGAACTTTTGATGGCAAAGAAGTAATTACTGAAATAAAAAATAAAATAAAAAAAAGCTCGCCCGCATGCAATTTCACAAATAATGGCCTGAGAAACAGAAGATCTACTTTGTGTGGCCTAATCTGTATGAATTATTTTTCTTCCCATTTTGAGTATCTTCACCCCTCCAACGTTCACCCTCCAAGCCCTTGAAAACAATTTACTCCAATTATGGAAATTGATCGCCCAGGTGGGTGCACGGTGGTGCTGTGTACTAAAGTGCACTGCAAGTCGATGGTGCACTTGTCTTCAACCAATGCTAACCCTGCTTGTGTGTAGTTTGTATGTTGGGGAGTCCGAAGGTTGCTCACCACTGCTCATTGGTTCTCTCCATGGCTTCGGCTTCCTCCACCTGTAAAACTGTCAGTGAGGTGACCCAGGCTGTCAAAAGTGTTGTTAAACCCCAATAAATAAATAAATAAATAAATAAATAAATAAATAAATAAATAAATAAATAAATAAGGGTTAACAGTTATAATTATAAATTCACCTTTTTCTGTCTTTTCCAACTTTTTGAGTAAAGTATTTAATGTTGAGGCGAGTTCTTTGAAAGCTTCATCTTTGTTCACATTGTCAACATTTACACCATCTTTGGCAAGTTCATCACTCGCCTGTAATTATATTGTAAATATAACTAGAAAGCATTTTAGCACACTAAAACATATGTCTCCCCTTCCTTTCTATTTTATGCAACATGAAGGTCATGATTACATGTGACATGCGGTCTAATTGCGATACATCCACATGTCAAATATCTAAGTCCTAGGTCAAAAAACAAAAAAGTTCTGGTCTGGATAATTATTCCCTATTTGAAGTACATAAATTTGACCTTAAGGTCAGAGGTCAAGGTCACATGAAGGTCATCAAGGTAGACGACACGCGGTCTCATGGTGACACATCCACATGTCAAATAACAAAGTCCTAGGTCAAAAAACAAAAAAATTCTGGTCTGGACAGTTACTCCCTGTTTGAAGTACATAAATTTGACCTTGAGGTCAAGGTCACATGAAGGTCACAATGGTATCCGACACACCGGCTCATGGTGATACATCCACGTACCAAATATCTAAGGCCTGGCTCAAAAGGACAAAGTTTCCTTGAAAAAGCACAAATCTGACCTTCAGATCAAAGGTCAAGGTCACATGAAGGTCACAATGGTACGGTACACACCGGCTCATGGTGATACATTCACATACCAAATATCTAAAGCCTGACTCGAAATATAAAAAAGTTCTGGTCCAGACAGTTTCCCTTAAAAAAGCACATAAATCTGAACTTCAGGTCAAAGGTCAAGGTCACATGAAGGTCACTATGGTACACTGCACACCAGTTCATAGTGATACATCCACATGTCAAGTTTTTAAGGTGTAGGTCAAAAGACAAAAAAGTTATGGCCCGGACAAAGTTTGTGTGATGTTTCCCTTAAAAAAACACATAAATCTGACCTTCAGGTCAAAGGTCAAGGTCACATGAAGGTCACTATGGTACACTGCACACCGGCTCATGGTGATACATCCACATGCCAAGTATCGAAGGTGTGGGTCAAAAGACAAAAAAGTTATGGCCCGGACAAAGTTTGTATGAGACGAAGAAGAAGAAGAAGAAGAAGAAGAAGAAGAAGAAGAAGAAGAAGAATATGCACGAAAACAATATGTCTCCCTTCTGGGAAGGGGAGACATAATTCACTTTCTCATCCTACTTGAGAAAATAAACAAGAAGCTTCACTAAGGTGAACTAAAAAAAAAAAACAAGCATTCTGAGAGTATTGGTGAAGCAATACAAAGTGCCCTACAGGACAAAGCATCTCTGATAATTAAAGTAAAAAATTCAGGAGCACATCCCCTAAGACTATGTCAATTGGAACAAAAATTACTGTGAGGGTGTAGTTATACATATTATTATTACAAAAAAAATCAGCTCAACAGGGAGGAAGTGCTCAAAAAGTGATACAGTGGATCCCACTCAATTGGATATCTCTAAACTGAATAACCCTGTTAACTGAATATAATTTTCCAACACAAAACCATTTATCATACCTCCAGTACAAATTTGACCTATTTATTGAATATAGGTTATAGAGTAAGCTCCTGTTAATTTAATAAAATATCTTGTAACCCATTGAGAAATTACCCTGACTCTCCCCAGTTTTCCTTTATTTATAGTCCTATTTGGCCTCAGTACCTCCAACACAAGGCATTTAATCTATTATATCTTGTTTGACAGAGCTCATAGAGCTCTGTCAAACAAGATATAATAGAATAAATGCTAAGTTTATCTTTAGAATACAGGAAAGTGACACAATCCCTGTTAATTGTATACTCCTGTTTAATAATTTCCATTGGCGAAGTGGCTATTCAATTAACAGGGTTCCACTGTATTTTAAGTAAGCGACATAATCTTGTGAAATGTCCAAATGTAATGCCTATCTGTTCGATTTCGTTTTTTTTACCAAGCTGCATTAGGCATTTGAGTTCGGTAAGAATTTCATGTACAATTTACTGGATGGTATACAGAAACCATTCTCTAAACATTTTTAACCCTTCACCCAACAAATTGGCTGCATCCGACGGCGTAATATGCAAATTCAGTAGATGAAAAAATATTATTTTTCAAAATATTTCAACAAAACCATATCATGTGACCCCTCGTTGGAATGAGCTTGTCGAGCTCGTTCCAACAAGGGGTCACATGATATGGTTTTGTTGAAATTTTTTGAAAAAATGATATTTAAAAAAATTAATTTTGATATCGTCTGCGTTGGGTAAAGGGTTAAGTCCTAAGCTAGAGTACACTTATATCTGCTGTGACCCTGACCTTTGAGCAACTGACCTCAAAAGCAATTGGGTTCTTCTTCTTCCTAAGGGGCATTACCTATTCACGTTTGGTGAGAATCGGATGAACCATTGAAAAGATAATCTCTGGAAACCATTTCAATTTCCAAATTAGAGCACATTTTATAGCTGCTGAAACCATGACCTTTGACCAACTGATCCCAAAATTAATAGGGTTCTTCTTCTTCCTAAGAGGCATGATCTATTCAAGTTTGATGAGAATGGGATGAACAATAGAAAAGATCATCTCTGAAAATCATTTCTAGTCCCAAATTAGAGTTCATTTATAGTGGCCATGACCTTGACCTTTGACCTACTGACCCCAAAATCAAGAGGGTTCTTCCTCTTCCCAAAGGATCTCATCCATTCAAGTTATAGATATATATCTTATTGGATGTTAAAATAGGCACATCTTATAACAACTACTTGGTTATCTGAATAACATGAGAGACTTAAGCAAGTATCTTATGCATGAGAAAAAACAAGAGATGAAAATTCGACCCCCCTCACGATACAGAAAGTGGCACCAGTCATAATGTCAGTCGCCAACATGTATCAGATGTCGTCCAAATTAAGCTGGTCAGTCACAGTGTCCGGACAGTAATTTGTAGGCTTGTCAGAAGGGGTGTGAAATGAAAACAATTTATTCATGAGAAAGAGACATTAAAAACATGAACACATTAGTTCCAAAAGTCCTAGATATCCAATAATAGAATTTTGTTGAAACAATGGTTCAAACCAGTGCTCAAACGACTAGTGAATTCCAAAGTCGACTAGTCAATACCCAAAAGTCAAGTCGACTTCGACTTGTCATTGGTGATAACCTGTCTCCTTATAATAGTGTTGGTGTTCCGGTAGAGTGCTGAAGGTCCAAATTTGGCTTCATTGATATACAGCAACTTACTGGAACATTATTCTGTTAATGTGCTTCTAATTATGCTAAGAGTGAAATTATATAGTCTTATTTAATTTGGCTTGTTGCAATTTATGCCTATAGGCACTCTCCCATAAATTGCAACAAGGCAAATTAATAACATATCCTGATAGCCCAAAATAATTCAGCACTCTACTAGTACCAGTTAAAACAAACTACTGTCACTACTATTAGATGGCAATAGATGTATACATTGATTGCCCAATATTGCTGTTCAAACTGTCTGACAGTGGCGCTGAAGGGATACTATTTACCTAAAAGCTTGAACTCCTCCGACTAGTCGACTGCACAATTGAGAGTCGACTACTGGTTTGCCCAGAGTCGACATCGACTAGTCGACTAATCATTTGAGTACTAGTTCAAACCCATACTTTTTCTATTTGTAGTACACGAAATATGAACAAAAGGCTAGAAATCAGGCTTCAAGTTTCATGCAAGAGCATAATTGTAAACAACTGAAGCCACTTTCAGAATCAATGTTCACAATGTTGGGTGTCAAATGCACTAAAAAAAAATAGGCCTATGAAATCATCAGATGTGTACCCATACGTGCAACTAGTAGAAAGCTGTATGACGGAGGGCCACCACAGATGCTGACATTATGTACACCATACAAGGTATGGGTACATATAGAAATGTATTGGAGGAGTGTCTAATTTGATGGATAAAGGGTTAATATCTCCGGATCAAATTATCAGATTTACATAAAAAACTATACAGCACAGCACATCAGTAACCTGAATAAATATATAAAGAAACATGACAATCGGATCGATCTTTTTTGAGTTATCTCATGCCAAAGGGATTGGAGGAATTTTCAATTTGAAAAATAAAGGGTTAATATCTCCGGATCAAATTATCAGATTAACACCAAAAACTATACAGCTCAGCACATCAGTAACCTGAACACAAATATAAAGTAACTCGACAATCCAAGCAATATTTTTCAAGTTATCGAATGCCAAAGGGATTGGAGGAATTTTCAATTTGAAGGATAAAGGGTTAATATCTCAGGATCAAAATAACAGATTTACACCAAAAACTATACAGCTCGCCACATCAGTAACCTGAAAACAAATATAAAGTAACTTGACAATCCAAGCAATATTTTTCAAGTTATCGAATGCCAAAGGGATTGGAGGAATTTTCAATTTGAAGGATAAAGGGTTAATATCTCAGGATTAAATTATCAGATTTACACCAAAAACTATACAGCTCGGCACATCAGTAACCTGAACACAAATATAAAGTAACTTGACAATCCAAGCAATATTTTTCAAGTTATCGAATGCCAAAGGGATTGGAGAAATTTTCAATTTGAAGGATAAAGGGTTAATATCTCAGGATCAAATTATCCGATTTACACCAAAAACTATGCAGCTCGGCACATCAGTAACCTAAACACAAATATAAAGTAACTTGACAATCCAAGCAACATTTTTCAAGTTATCGAATGCCAAAGAAATGGATACGGACGCCGGACGGACAGATGGACGGACGGACAGACAGACAGACGGACAGATGGACAAACAATGGATGGACGAACGACGGATGGTCACCCCGGATGCCGGCATTATGTGTACCATACATAGTATGGGTACACATAAAAGTTAAAAAATTTATAGTAATTTATATATTTTTTATACTTACCAATGACCCAGACATAGCTGGTGCTAACTCTTAAAATATAGGGCCAAACACAAATTTTGCCCCCCAATCCCCAAAATTTGCATCTAAAACTAAAGAAAACATGTCCTGAAAGGCCCTCCACACTTCGCCCCTACTGCGCATGAGCAGTGTCAAGGACGTTCCGAAATTGGCGCCATTAATCATTCTAATAACCAGTGCCTGGTAAGCGCTATGTACTCAGCGGGGAGGCAAGAGTTCCCAACTCCTGGGAGGGCCATCCCCGTCTGGGTCATTGGTAAGTATAAAAAATATATAAATTACTATAAATTTTTTAACATTTTTATACTGTACCAATGACCCAGACATAGCTGAATAGTAAAAAGGCTGGAGGGCCAAGGACATAGAGCAAAATGGAATACGCTCAATAAAATAAAATAGAGTCATCCCCTGTAGGGAAAAGAAGTAATAGGCCTTACATGTATCTTTCTTATTTATGATAAATTAGAAAGATACAACACCTTCCAAAAATTGAGCTTCATACATCCATGTACTCTATTAATATCCAATAATCCTTATACTAATAATTTTTAAAGTAAGCCAATAATAAAGTAAGTCTAGAGAATAGAGACTCTTATACTTCTAAAAGTGTGTGAGAATTGCATAATCATGTCCGTTGACATATGCAATATTCAAAGGCTATACTTTAAAAACTAAGACTTGAATGAATTTTATAAACTTAAACTTCTCACTAAACAACCATCCCAATAACAGCTCAGAATTACTAACTCCGGAGGAGGTATCCCCTTGTTTTCATAGTAAAAACAGGTGACCCAAGGGAACACCCTCCCCCCCCCCCCCCCCCCCCTTTTTCTTGCCCTGGGTCAAATAGCCCAGAGCGAAGAGGGCAGCCGAACGGAGACACTGCCGAAACAGACAGCCTACCTAGCTATAGTAGCAACTGTTAAGAGAATGACATTCTGAGCAGTAGATAATAGACCTAACAACAGAGGCCTCCAGAAATGCACTCGATATTTCCGAGATAAAATTCATGAATGCATGGCTGAGCGCAATGAGCAGCCTTCAAAAATCTATAATAGCAACACTATTAATGTAAGCCCAAGAAGTAGAAGAACTCTTACTTCATGAGCCGAAATCTTAAGCACAACTGCTAAGCTAATGATATACCATAAGCAGTACGCTAGTTAATAGAAACCATTAACAATAAAATGGAGCGTAACGTCCTTCTACTAGACATCAAAGACAGAAGAAGCTTACGCCCTTGTAATAAACAGATATCTGTTTATAAATACATAAACTGTACCCGGAAAGAGTAAAGGCCTATGCCCATACGAAGACGGAAGGACCTTAAAATAATAGGTTCCGGATAATAGGAGCCTAACTCTTATGCAACAATCCAACCTAAATAGTAACGGAAGTATTGATTCCGAAACTATGAAAGTGAAAATCATCCATCGATAGTGCATGAAACTCACTGACTCTACAGTAAAAGAGAAACCAACAGAATTACTGTCAAAAAGGTCAGAATTTGAAAACTACTGTTTCCAGAGGCTCAAATGATTACTTAGCTAAATAAGAACCGAAGTTAAAATCCGTATAGGAATTTAATCTAAAGATTCTAAGTCTATTTATCAAAAAGTTACTAACTGACTTAGATAAAGAGACAAAGACTCAATTGTAAACTATAGTAGAGTGCATAGGTATGAGGTAACATAAACCTATAACCTAAATAACACAGGCTGCAGTAGATCTTGTGAAACAAGTATACTAAAAAATAGCAATGAGTAGTATGGAGGGATCAACCATATGAACATAATGATCCCTACACCACGACGGAAGAGCCTCCACTTTAGTCGCATAGAATAGCGAAGAAGAGGATCTCCTATAGTAAGAAATCGCGTCCAAAGCTCGTCCAGTACAGTGTATACAATGCAATACGGACCACACAACGGAATACATGAAGGTTGCTACCTTGCTGGTTGTGATAAAGATGACACGATTTACCCAGTGAAAAAAGATCCTCACATAGAGGAAGATTTCACGTTAAGATCCACAGTAGACAAGAGAGTAAATTACTCATGATCTCTGTGAAGATAGAGATGCTATCAACAGAAATGTATAGTGGTTGTTTATCTTAGCAATACCTGCTAAAACAACAGCGCCGGAGGATACGCGTATCCTATCATTCCGTCCTATAGATCAATAGAGCGTTAACAGTATTAGCTCAGAGATCTGGACAAGCCAACACATACGTCTGCAATTGATTAGCAAGCTGTGTCATAAATAAATCATCATTGGGCGCTCCCATAGATAGCAAATCTGATTAAATACTTGTTTGTTGAGAGTCCATTCTGACAGCAACAAGCGACCCGTAAGAGAACGGGAGTGCGATAAAACAATCAGACGACCCAGAATATGACGGACCAAAACTGAACTTGGTGTACTATAACCAACAGACGGATTCTTTCCATTAAATTGAATAACGGAAACGAAAGAGTGCCTCCCTGGTTCCGGAGATACGCCACTACTGTCGAATTAAAGGACAGGAATTTGGGCATGCGTTTCTGAATAATGTTCATGCAATGACATAAAGCAAGCCTAAAAAACATTATTCCGCGGAAGTTAAACTGATAACTAAAAGACTGCGGAACCCAAAGACCCTGGCACTTCGAATCCGTAGGGATCAGTATATATCCCAATCTGTTTGACTGGCAACCGTCATAACAGCCACACTCGGGTCCGGCAACTGCGGCGGCACTCTCTGAGTCAACCACCGAATGTTTGCCCCAGTCTGAATCTCTTGTAACACTAGATAGACAAGAGAATGTATAATTCAAGCAATTCATGGATTGCCGGAAAGTTGCCGTCGAAGAGAAGCTCCTCCGAGAACGAAGCGACTCAGAGAGTTCTTAACCTACTATCCACGCGTGGATGTAGCTAGGGCTGCATCACGTCTAACCAACTCCAATCAGCCACTGAAGGGCGGAGTTATACGTGAACAAACTACTGCCCTCAAAAGAAATTACATTGAGAATAATATCCCGTAAATCTTTTCTTGAAGACGTAATGATAACGCCTCAGTAAGGCGGATTACGTATAATAAAGCGTCTAAGTTAAGTCTACTATACATAATGTCGTTCCCAACATTGAAATTGGAAAAGACATAAACGGCGAAAAAGAATATATGCAGTCTTTAATCACCGTCTAGACGCATATGAACTCTCGGTATGCCCTGCTCTGCCAAAATAAACTATAAGTAAAAAAGATAAAATGGCAGAAATGAGCCACGCGGACAAGAAACTAAACTATCATGCTTAGTAGCAGGCTTGTATATATATATAAATATATAGCGTCGAAAAATAAAACACATGTTGTAATGACAATATTGGACTGCGTCGGTAAGTCAGGGACAAAGCCCCTGTACCGATCGAAAAATCCGAGTCCAATGACGCTATAAGTCTCTTATCCAAGATCGCAGCAATGAAGTCCGAAAAATAATCACTGGAAGAAATGCCAGAAGATAAGAAAGGCATCTTCCGATACTACTAAAGGGAAAACTCGAAATCTATCGAATCCCTTTCGCCATCCTGTCGGACCCTATAAAGCGTTCGGTCGTCCGTAGCTTGATGCAACCGCGGACCGAACCGACCCAGCGCCGTCGGATAATTCCTGATTCGACCGAGAAACCGTCAATTGCTGGGATGCTGCGAAACAACTGTGCTAACTCGGATAGCACGTCCGTCACTGAGGCCTGAGGAGCAGCGGTCTTACGATGCATTGCCGCAGGAAGCTCCGAGATCGTTACCCCGTGCATACTTCCAATATGCGAGCGAACGGAGTGTATAGGCCTCGTGTCCCTTGGCTACCGGATGGCGTGACCTATTCGCTGTGGAATCACTGAATGCCGAAACTGATCGGATACTCGAGGTCACGTAGCCAATGTGCGGTCGTGTGCCCTGCTGTGAGGATGAGGAAGCATTAAAGACAGTCTCTCGGACTGTCAATATAACGGAGCGTCCCGAGCAACGGACATATGCTCCGAATGTAAAATATCTGAACCACAACATGCGGTCCCCTATGTTGTTGGCTTCCTCCGATCTGTCCTCAATCTGCCGTCACTGGGTGAGTACTAAAGTAATTAAAGTGCTCGCATCACCCAAATCTCCTTCCTAGACCGCAACGGACGAACCCGGCAGCCGAACCATTCGATGAATGTACGCTACACCGGGTGAGCTAGCGAATGTCACTTCGTAAGCGATAGACATATTCCATGAGCACATATTGCCGCTAACTCTTCATTAACTATGACGACAGAGGCACACTTTTGAAAGACATCTCCATAACTCTTCGAACAAGAAACCAGAAATGCTTGGATAGCAAGCATAAAATAATAATATATATAGCGTCGTTCAATAATTCGATAGTTTGAGTGACATTATTGGACTATGTCGGAACTGAGGGACGATGTCCCTGAACCGAACCAAAAATTTCTAAGTCCACCGACGCTATCAGTTTCATATCCGGCATCGCAGCATATGTTGTTCCGAAAGGGAAAGCTTGAAATCCACCGAATCCCTTTCGGTATCCCGTCGGACCGGATGAAAATTTTCGGACGTCCGTACCCGCTTCCGCGGAGCGTCCCGACCCAGCATCGTCGGATAAAATATATGCGACAGATTCAGTTGATGCTGGGATGCTGCGATAAACTGTGCTATTAAGGAAAGCACGTCCGTTCCCGAGGCCTGTGCAGTAGCGGACTTACAATGCATTGCCGCTGGAAGCTCCGTGTACGTTGACTCCCGCACACTTCCTATGCGAACGTCCGGAGTCTGCAGGCCTCGAGTCCCCGGCTACCGACCCAGCGCTGTCGGATAATTCTCGATCCGACACCGTTTCTGTCGGCTGCTGGGATGCTGCGATAAGCTGTGCTATGTGCACAAGAATGTCCGGCGTCGAGACCTGCGGAGGCGCAGACTATCGCTGCTTCGCCGAGGGTAGCTCCGCATCAGATGGCTCCCGCATACTTCCTATGCGAACGTCCGGAGTCCATCGGTCTCGAATCCCTGGCTGTCGGATGGTGTGACCTGGTCGCCGAAGAATCCTTGATCGGCGAAGCTGGTAATATATCGGCGGTCACGCAGCCAAGGTGCGGTCGTGTGCGCTGACGAGAAGAGGAAGCCTTAGCAGTCTCAGCGGACTGCCTATACAACGGAGCGTCCCGAGCGACGGACGTATGCTCCGCTAACGACACATTAGTACCACAACATCTGGGGCCAGATGTTGTTGAACGAGAGAGGGGCCTCTCTCGCTTGCCGTCCGGATGGACCGGAACGAGCTATGAACCGGACTAAAAGGCTTCCTCCGTTCTCCCTCCGATCCGCCGTCACTGGGTGTGCATTAAGTTAATTTTATAGTGCTCGCATCACCCCAAAATTCCTTCTAGACCGCAACGGACGAACCCGGCTGCCGAACCATTCGGTGAATGGACGCTACACCGGGCGAGCTAGCGGACGTCAAAGGCCGTCGAACCTACTAGGGTCCTCTTAGGCAATTGGCGTATTACATGAGCACTTTTCCGCTAGCCCTTCATTAATTGTGACGACGGAGGCACACTGTTGGAAGACATCACAGATACATCACCCTAATCTTGATCGTCTGAAATAGAAATTGATAAAGTAGAGTGACCCTGCGGGGAAAGGACCGGAGTGTCCAAATCCCCAACAACATACCGTGACATACGCTTCCCATATTGTCATCCAAATCATACGATACAGAACAGGAGTTAATGCGAGTACACTGACCACATATAGAATGATAATAAGGTCAGAGGAAGACTTCCTCTTAAAACAATTGATCAATATCCTTTCAATATGAAAAGAAAACAAGTCCTGGTACTCGCACTAACCCCTGGCAATCAAAATACATAATAATAATATGATCCATTAATATAGAAAAAATAACTGAAATCAAAATATTTTGAAAAAATATTTTTTCAGAACAGCCCAAGTTTCTGAAAAGTAACGTTGAGCCCCAATGGATCCCAAGCCTAAGTGTGGACAAAAATTTTAAAAATATTTTAAACAATTTATTCAACACTTACGAACAATAATAATGTATCTATTTATGATTAAAATAACATAAAGATATTATTATTTAGAAATCCCCCCCTCACACAGAGGGCTGTTGTAAATGTAAACAATGAGTGTAAAAACACTAAAATAAGACTCCAGGCACCCAGGCCCGAAATCAGTTACCAAAAATACACCATCTGATGCAAAACAGAGACTTCCAGGGAAGAAACTGCAGAACATCAGATGGTAGATGCAGAACACAACGCCTAACCACCCGTAGGTGAAGACGTAAACATGGGGAAAGAACAGAATTCATTCTGTTATTCAGCTAAAACTCCCAAGAAATTTTAGTAATAATAATTACAGAAACTATGCCAAAAGCATGGGAGAATAGCAAGGGGGAACTTAAAGGACAGGGAGAGAGGAAAAACACTTGAAAAAACAGTGTAACTAAATAATCAGAATGACAACAAAATGGCTGCTGCCTTGAAAATAGGTAACTTAACATAATTTCATTAAAAAATTTTAAGTTACAGCCCTGATAATATTCTGTCACACATTCTTTTCCTCTCCTCCTTTTCTATCCTCCTTAGAATCACCATTTCACTAATATTTATGTGTCTGGCATCATTTAAACTGAGATTTAAAAGCACAAAGATCAGTCAGATGTTAACTGATGAAGGGCCAAACTTAGAATGATTAATGGCGCCAATTTCGGAACGTCCTTGACACTGCGCATGCGCAGTAGGGGCGAAGTGTGGAGGGCCTTTCAGGACATGTTTTCTTTAGTTTTAGATGCAAATTTTGGGGATTGGGGGGCAAAATTTGTGTTTGGCCCTATATTTTAAGAGTTAGCACCAGCTATGTCTGGGTCATTGGTACAGTATAAAAATATCATTTTGCACCAAACATACAGCATTTGGCACCGACATATGACACCAAAAATATACTTTTGGTAGGCCTTGTTTGTGGTTTAATATTTCAGGGCGTGGTTTATCATTTAAGGGCGTCGTTTTTGCTAAAATTGCTGTCTGATGACACAGATACAATTTATGCCTGTCAATTAAAGTTGATATCAAGCCTGGAAATAGGCAGACGGTCATCTGCAGAATGAGGTTCCTAGAGGGTGAATTTGGTGATGCTACCCTGCACTGGAGGGTGGCATCATTAAATTCCCCCTCTGTGAACCTCAATCTGAATCAGGGTCTCAGTCCTACACAGAGCGAGAATTAATTGGGGGATTCTAGCCCGCTGTATGTGGTAGCATCAGCAAATTCACCCACTGGGGGACCTCATTCTGCGAATGACAGATTGCTTATTTCCAGGCCTGTAATCATTAGTATTCATTACTTACCTCTTTAACAATGTCATCGAATTGACTATGCATGGCTTTTTTCAATTTATTTTTCATTTTAGAAAATCGTTCTTTACTTTTACTGTATGATGATTTTAATCTCTCCATTTCTGAAAAAAATTGGAAATGCCTAAAAAATTTATACCTTTGTTACATTTATACAAATAAATTTGATAAATAAACACGACAGACAGGTACCAATAACCTTTATTATGCCTCACGTTTGTAACATCAGCCGTTATTGGTTAATTTGACACCTTCTAAAAGTTATAGTACTGGAGTTTTGGGGCAAAACACGGGTACTATTGGAACATTTTTCCCTGGAGACAAGAGAACGAAGAAAATGTAAGCACCACTTCCATTGATCAGTGCCGACTGGAATTTCTCAACACCAAACGCTGACTCCGTGTCCGTTTAACTTTTTCAACACCCGTAGACACAAACTTACCAACAAATATATCATCTTCAGTGTGTGTGTTTTCAATTTTAACTGCAAACAATAAATTCAAAAGAATCAGAAATATTAAAAAACACACTCACGTGTTGTTCACCACTTCAGTGAATCCTGAATATGAGTCTCAGTTATGACTTCAATCAATTATATTTCCACAACACAAGTTTGGCACTCCTCGCCCTTACTAAATTGTTTCACTCCGCTTAATTCTATCAACTATTGTCGTCCGAGAAACATGAATTTATATTCCATTTATTTAAATCACTTTTCACACAAGCATTAACAATGAATTATAACATGAACAGCATGATGCAGTTGTAAACACTGGCATTTGTTGATATAGAAACTCCCAAAGCGACGGCACTTGTGATAAGTCATTTTCGAAGAGACGTCATTCGTTCGAAATAACGTCATGTTTTGGGATTCGACTACATTGTTATTACAAGATTGATGACATGTTGCAATTAACGCTTATCAATGAAAGTTATTTTTTGTTCGGCATAATAAAATAATTAGAATGTTTCTTTTCATGTTCTATCGGTCGATAGTACCTGAGTTTGTGTGATTTCTGAAATAAAACCTGCTTCAGAAATCACACAAACTCAGGTACTATTGACCGATAGAACATGAAAAGAAACGTTCTAATATTAAATTAGCATACTAGAGATGGGCAGTATTCAAATTCTGATTTCAGCATTGGTTTATAACTTCTGGTATTTTTAAGGGAGTATACAGGGTTATCAGTTCGGTTATTTGGTATCTGACTTGGCTGATAGATCACAGTACCAAAGTTGGAATTCACACAAGGAAAATATAGAATAAGTTGTTCTTGGATCATTCTATCACACCGCCACAAATGCCACTCCAACTGAGCTCAACATTGGCATTCTTTTACCAACACAAATCATATAAACAGTAACTCTGGGGCTTGCTCCAAACACATCTTGATCTTTAAAGGTCTATTTCTGACTGTTGCAATCTCAGAGGTGCCTTAACCCTTTACCCAACAAAGACGATATCAAATTTATTATTTTAAATATCATTTTTTTAAATTTTTCAAAAAATTTCAACAAAACTATATCATGTGACCCCTCGTTGGAATGAGCTCCACGAGCTCATTCCAACGAGGGGTCACATGATATGGTTTTATTGAAATTTTTTGAAAAATAACATTTTTTTAACTGCTGAATTTGCATATTACGTGGGCGGATGCGGGCGATTTGTTGGGTAAAGGGTTAACATGCAATCATTAGGCACTCCTGCTGACCACAGACAAATCAAGTACACAGTGACTTCTAGTCAGGCTTGACCAGAGATCACTGCTAAGCAACTGGACATGTATAGGTTGTAGTCAGTGACAATTGCCCAAGCCCTAAAGGGTTAACAAAACTGAAAAGAAAATGAACACTTCATCTGCTACCAAGCTCACCAAATAATGACGGTAGTAAAATTTGAAACTACAGAATGTTTCGATATCTAATGATTGGTTTGGCTTGTTTTTTTTATATCCCCATGATACCAATATCGGTTCGGTTTTTCAGCATCTTGCCCATCTCTACTGCACATTGATGTCAAAATACCAAAGATTCCAAGCATGAAATTACTCATAAAGCAACTAGGAATTTAACCAAAACAATCTTGTTTTACAGATCTCATTGTGCAGAGGGTTACCCCAGTATATACCTTTGATATATACTAAATTTTTAGTTACCCCTCGAGAAAATTCAACAAGAAACCTGCCTTCAAGTAAATCAGGTGACATATGACATATTAAATAAATTTCAGTTATATCTTTTATTTCGAAATTTTTTTTTTTGACTTCTGTGACCAATTTTATTATTCAAATGATGCAGCTTAGCAAATTTTGTTCTTTTATTGGATAAGGAGATAATTCCACATAGCAAAACAAACCTCTATCTAAATCTTCAATCACTTCAGGGTCATCTTCATCATTAATTGCTGCTGAATCATCTTGAGGATCAGATATTTGTCTGAAAGTTAATATAAGTACTGAGATGAATCCATGTCGTTATTAACATAAGAATGATTCCCTAATAATTTCTATGTCACACCTGAGGTCTACCTGGGTTTAAGACACATGTTGGTCTGAGATGTGGAATGGAAATTATTACATATATGCTACCAAGCCTGGAAATAAGCAGACTGTTATCTGCAGAATGAGGTCCCCAGAGGGTAAATTTGGTGATGCTACCCTGCACAGCAGGGTAGCATCAATAAATTTACCCTCTGTGAACCTTAATCTGAATCAGGGTCTCAGGCCTAAACAGAAAGAGGTACCCAGAGGATAAATTGTGGAATTCTAACCTGCAGTGTGTGGCATAGTATCAGCAAATTCACCCTTTAGGGACCTCATTCTGCAAATGACAGATTGCTTATTTCCAGGCTTGTATTCTAGGCCATTAAAACAAAGTCTGTGTTCTCAGGCACCAAGTCAGAACTTTTTAATACCCAATCAAGAAAAAAACAAGAGGCCCCAGGGGGGCTGAGGGCGCTCACCTGACATGGTAGCCTAAATATCAACCCAGAGAATTGACTTCCACAAGTTGCATCTGCTCCTCCTAAGAAAAGCTGAAACCAAATATCCAAATATTCTGACCAGTGGATCTAAAAAAAGATTTTTAAAGAATATTCCTCATACTGAACTAAGTCATAATTCGGGCTCCCACAGGAAGCCCATATATGAACCCAGGGACTTGGCTTTAACAAACCTGAATCTCACACCCCTAAGGATTCTGCACACCAAATGTTAAAAAATTTATAGTAATTTATATATTTTTTATACTTACCAATGACCCAGACATAGCTGGTGCTAACTCTTAAAATATAGGGCCAAACACAAATTTTGCCCCCCAATCCCCAAAATTTGCATCTAAAACCAAAGAAAACATGTCCTGAAAGGCCCTCCACACTTCGCTCCTACTGCGCATGCGCAGTGTCAAGGACGTTCCGAAATTGGCACCATTAATCATTCTAATAACCAGTGCCTGGTAAGCGCTATGTACTCAGCGGGGAGGCAAGAGTTCCCAACTCCTGGGAGGGCCAACCCCGTCTGGGTCATTGGTAAGTATAAAAAATATATAAATTACTATAAATTTTTTAACATTTTTATACTGTACCAATGACCCAGACATAGCTGAATAGTAAAAAGGCTGGAGGGCCAAGGACATAGAGCAAAATGGAATACGCTCAATAAAATAAAATAGAGTCATCCCCTGTAGGGAAAAAGAAGTAATAGGCCTTACATGTATCTTTCTTATTTATGATAAATTAGAAAGATACAACACCTTCCAAAATTGAGCTTCATACATCCATGTACTCTATTAATATCCAATATAATCCTTATACTAATAATTTTTAAAGTAAGCCAATAAATAAAGTAAGTCTAGAGAATAGAGACTCTTATACTCCTAAAAGTGTCTGAGGATTGCATAATCATGTCCGTTGACATATGCAATATTCAAAAGCTATACTTTAAAAACTAAGACTTGAATGAATTTTAAAAACCTAAACTTCTCACTAAACAACCATCCCAATAACAGCTCAGAATTACTAACTCTGGAGGAGGTATCCCCTTGTTTTCATAGTAAAACAGGTGACCCAAGGGAACACCCCCCCCCCCCCCCCCTTTTTCTTGCCCTGGGTCAAATAGCCCAGAGCGAAGAGGGCAGCCGAACGGAGACACTGCCGAAACAGACAGCCTACCTAGCTATAGTAGCAACTGTTAAGTGAATGACATTCTGAGCAGTAGATAATAGACCTAACAATAGAGGCCTCCAGAAATGGACTCGATATTTCTGAGATAAAATTCATGAATGTGGATGGCTGAGCGCAATGAGCGGCCTTCAAAAATCTATAATAGCGACACTATTAATGTTAGCCCAAGAAGTAGAAGAACTCTTACTTCATGAGCCGAAATCTTAAGCACAACTGCTAAGTCAATGATATACCATAAGCAGTACCGATAGTTAATAGAATCCATTAACAATAAAATGGAGCGTAACGTCCTTCTACTAGACATCAAAGACAGAAGAAGCTTACGCCCATAGTAATAAACAGATATCTGTTTATAAATACATAAACTGTACCCGGAAAGAGTAAAGGCCTATGCCCATACAAAGACGGAAGGACCTTAAAATAATAGGTTCCGGATAATAGGAGCCTAACTCTTATGCAACAATCCAACCTAAATAGTAACGGAAGTAGTGATTCCGAAACTACGAAAGTGAAAATCATCCATCGATAGTGCATGAAACTCACTGACTCTACAGTAAAAGAGAAACCAACAGAATTACTGTCTAAAAGGTCAGAATTTGAAAACTACTGTTTCCAGAGGCTCAAATGATTACTTAGCTAAATAAGAACCGAAGTTAAAATCCATATAGGAATTTAATCTAAAGATTCTAAGTCTATTTATCAAAAAGTTACTAACTGACTTAGATAAAGAGACAAAAGACTCAATTGTAAACTATCGTAGAGTGCATAGGTATGAGGTAACATAAACCTATAACCTAAATAATAACAGGCTGCAGTAGATCTTGTGAAACAAGTATACTAAAAAATAGCAATGAGTAGTATGGAGGGATCAACAATATGAACATAATGATCCCTACACCACGACGGAAGAGCCTCCACTTTAGCCGCATAGAATAGCGAAGAAGACGATCTCCTATAGTAAGAAATCGCATCCAAAGCTCGTCCAGTACAGTGCTTACAATGCAATACGGACCACACAACGGAATACATGAAGGTTGCGACCTTGCGGGTTGTGATAAAGATGACACGATTTACCCAGTGAAAAAAGATCCTCACATAGAGGAAGATTTCACGTTAAGACCCACAGTAGACAAGAGAGTAAATTACCCATGATCTCTGTGAAGATAGAGATGCTATCAACAGAAATGTATTGTGGTTGTTTATCTTAGCAATACCTGCTGAAACAACAGCGCCGGAGGATACGCGTATCCTATCATTCCGTCCTATAGATCAATAGAGCGTTAACAACATTAGCTCAGAGATCTGGACAAGCCAACACATACGTCTGCAATTGATTAGCAAGCTGTGTCATAAATAAATCATCATTGGGCGCTCCCATAGATAGCAAATCTGATTGAATACTTGTTTGTTGAGAGTCCATTCTGACAGCAACAAGCGACCCGTAAGAGAACGGGAGTCCGATAAAACAATCAGACGACCCGGAATATGACGGACCAAATCTGAACTTGGTGTACTATAACCAACAGACGGATTCTTTCCATTAAATTGAATAACGGAAACGAAAGAGTGCCTCCCTGGTTCCGGAGATACGCCACTACTGTCGAATTAAAGGACAGGAATTTGGGCATGCGTTTCTGAATAATGTTCATGCAATGACATAAAGCAAGCCTAAAAAACATTATTCCGCGGAAGAAAACTGATTGCTAAGAGACTGCGGAACCCAAAGACCCTGGCACTTCGAATCCGTAGGGATCAGTATTATATCCCAATCTGTTTGACTGGCAACCGTCATAACAGCCACACTCGGGTCCGGCAACTGCGGTGGCACTCTCTGAGTCAACCACCGAATGTTTGCCCCAGTCTGAATCTCTTGTAACACTAGATAGACAAGAGAACGTGTAAATCAAGCAATTCATGGATTGCCGAAAAGTTGCCGTCGAAGAGAAGCTCCTCCGAGAACGAAGCGACTCTGAGAGAGTTCTTAACCTTACTATCCACGCGTGTGGATGTAGCTAGGGCTGCGTCACGTCTAACCAACTCTAACCAACTCCAATCAGCCACTGAAGGGCGGAGTTATACGTGAACAAACTACTGCCCTCAAAAGAAATTACATTGAGAATAATATCCCGTAAATCTTTTCTTGAAGACGTAATGATAACGCCTCAGTAAGGCTGATTACGTATGATAAAGCGTCTAAGTTAAATCTACTATACATCATGTCGTTCCCAACATTGAAATTGGAAAAGACATAAACGGCGAAAAAGAATATATGCAGTCTTTAATCACACCGTCTAGACGCATATGAACTCTCGGTATGCCCTGCTCTGCCAAAATAAACTATTCGTATAAATGATAAAATGGCAGAAATGAGCAACGCGGACAAGAAACTAAACTATCATGCTTGGTAGCAGGCTTGTATATATATATATATAGCGTCGAAAAATAAAACACATGTTGTAATGACAAAATTGGACTGCGTCGGTAAGTCAGGGACAATGTCCCTGAACCGATCGAAAAATCCGAGTCCAATGACGCTATAAGTCTCTTATCCAAGATCGCAGCAATGAAGTCCGAAATAACAATCACTGGAAGATAATGCCAGAAGGCATCTTCCGATACTACTAAAGGGAAAACTCGAAATCTTTCGAATCCCTTTCGCCATCCTGTCGGACCCTATAAAGCGTTCGGTCGTCCGTACCTGATGCAACCGCAGACCGCACCGACCCAGCGCCATCGGATAATTCCTGATTCGACCGAGAAACTGTCAATTGCTGGGATGCTGCGAAACAACTGTGCAAACTCGGATAGCACGTCCGTCACTGAGGCCTGAGGAGAAGCGGTCTTACGATGCATTGCCGCTGGAAGCTCCGTGATCGTTACCCCGTGCATACTACCAATATGCGAGCGAACGGAGTGTATAGGCCTCGTGTCCCTTGGCTACCGGATGGCGCGACCTATTCGCCGTGGAATCACTGAATGCCGAAACTGATCAGATACTCGAGGTCACGTAGCCAATGTGCGGTCGTGTGCCCTGCTGTGAGGATGAGGAAGCATTAAGGACAGTCTCTCGGACTGTCAATATAACGGAGCGTCCCGACCGACGGACATATGCTCCGAATGTAAAATATCTGAACCACAACATGCGGTCCCCTATGTTGTTGGACGAGAGAGGGACCTCTCTCGCTCACAGCCCGGACGGACCTGGACAAGCCAGGAACCGGACTAACAGGCTTCCTCCGATCTGTCCTCAATCTGCCGTCACTGGGTGAGTACTAAAGTAATTAAAGTGCTCACATCACCCAAATCTCCTTCCTAGACCGCAACGGACGAACCCGGCAGCCGAACCATTCGATGAATGTACGCTACACCGGGTGAGCTAGCGAATGTCACTCCGTAGGCGATAGACATATTCCATGAGCACTTATTGCCGCTAGCTCTTCATTAACTATGACGACAGAGGCACACTTTGAAAGACATCTCCATAACTCTTCGAACAAGAAACCAGAAATGCTTGGTTAGCAAGCATAAAATAATAATATATATAGCGTCGTTCAATAATTCGAAAGTTTGTGTGACATTATTGGACTATGTCGGAACTGAGGGACGATGTCCCTGAACCGAACCAAAAATTTCTAAGTCCACCGACGCTATCAGTTTCTTATCCGGCATCGCAGCATTCTGGTCCGACGAAAGAGCCTGTAGAAGACCAAGTCAGATGACATACACAACAGCATATGTTGTTCCGAAAGGGAAAGCTCGAAATCCTCCGAATCCCTTTCGGTATCCCGTCGGACCGGATGAAACTTTCGGACGTCCGTACCCGCTTTCGCGGAGCGTCCCGACCCAGCATCGTCGGATAAAATATATGCGACAGATTCAGTTGATGCTGGGATGCTGCGATAAACTGTGCTATTAAGGAAAGCACGTCCGTTCCCGAGGCCTGTGCAGTAGCGGTCTTACGATGCATTGCCGCCGGAAGCTCCGTGTACGTTGACTCCCGCACACTTCCTATGCGAACGTCCGGAGTCTGCAGGCCTCGTGTCCCTGGCTACCGGATGGTGTGACCTGGTCGCTGAAGAATCCTTGATCGGCGAAGCTGGTAATATATCGGCGGTCACGCAGCCAAGGTGCGGTCGTGTGCGCTGACGAGAAGAGGAAGCCTTAGCAGTCTCCGCGGACTGCCTATACAACGGAGCGTCCCGAGTGACGGACGTATGCTCCGCTTGCGACACATTTTGTACCACAACATATGGGGCCAGATGTTGTTGAACGAGAGAGGGGCCTCTCTCGTTTGCCATCCGGATGGACCGGAACGAGCTATGAACCGGACTAAAAGGCTTCCTCCGTTCTCCCTCCGATCCACCGTCACTGGGTGTGCATTAGGTTAATTTATAGTGCTCGCATCACCCCAAAATTCCTTCTAGACCGCAACGGACGAACCCGGCTGCCGAACCATTCGGTGAATGGACGCTACACCGGGCGAGCTAGCGGACGTCAAAGGCCGTCGAACCTACTAGGGTCCTCTTAGGCAATTGGCGTATTTACATGAGCACTTTTCCGCTAGCCCTTCAGTAATTGTGACGACGGAGGCACACTGTTGGAAGACATCACAGATACATCACCCTAATCTTGATCGTCTGAAATAGAAATTGATAAAGTAGAGTGACCCTGCGGGGAAAGGACCGGAGTGTCCAAATCCCCAATAACATACCGTGACATACGCTTCCCATATTGTCATCGAAATCATACGATACAGAACAGGAGTTAATGCGAGTACACTGACCACATATAGAATGATAATAAAGTCAGAGGAAGACTTCCTCTTAAAACAATTGATCAATATCCTTTCAATGTGAAAAGAAAACAAGTCCTGGTACTCGCACTAACCCCTGGCAATCAAAATACATAATAATAATATGATCCATTAATATAGAAAAAATAATTGAAATCAAAATATTTTGAAAAAATATTTTTTCAGAACAGCCCAAGTTTCTGAAAAGTAACGTTGAGCCCCAATGGATCCCAAGCCTAAGTGTGGACAAAAATTTTTAAAATATTTTAAACAATTTATTCAACACTTACGAACAATAATAATGTATCTAGTTATGATTAAAATAACATCAAGATATTATTTTTTAGAAATCCCCCCCTCGCACAGAGGGCTGTTGTAAATGTAAACAATGAGTGTAAAAACACTAAAATAAGACTCCAGGCACCCAGGCCCGAAATCAGTTACCAAAAATACACCATCTGATGCAAAACAGAGACTTCCAGGGAAGAAACTGCAGAACATCAGATGGTAGATGCAGAACACAACGCCTAACCACCCGTAGGTGAAGACGTAAACATGGGGAAAAGAACAGAATTCATTCTGTTATTCAGCTAAAACTCCCAAGAAAATTTAGTAATAATAATTACAAAAACTATGCCAAAAGCATGGGAGAATAGCAAGGGGGGACTTAAAGGACAGGGAGAGAGGAAAACACTTAAAAAACAGTGTAACTAAATAATCAGAATGACAACAAAATGGCTGCTGCCTCGAAAATAGGTAACTTAACATAATTTCATTAAAAAATTTTAAGTTACAGCCCTGATAATATTCTGTCACACATTTTTTTCCTCTCCTCCTTCTCTATCCTCCTTAGAATCACCATTTCACTAATATTTATGTGTCTGGCATCATTTAAACTGAGATTTATAAGCACAAAGATCAGTCAGATGTTAACTGATGAAGGGCCAAACTTAGAATGATTAATGGCGCCAATTTCGGAACGTCCTTGACACTGCGCATGCGCAGTAGGGGCGAAGTGTGGAGGGCCTTTCAGGACATGTTTTCTTTGGTTTTAGATGCAAATTTAGGGGATTGGGGGGCAAAATTTGTGTTTGGCCCTATATTTTAAGAGTTAGCACCAGCTATGTCTGGGTCATTGGTACAGTATAAAAATATCAAAACATTCCGACTGCTGGATCTGAAGAAGAAGATTTTTAAAGAAAATTCCTCATTTTGAACCAAGTTACAATTCGAGCTTCCACAATCAGCCCAAATATGGACCTAGGGACATGGCTTGAACAAACTTGAATCTTACCGCCCTAAGGATGCTGCATAAAAAATATCAAAAGCATTCATCTGCTGGATCTGAAGATTTTTAAATAAAATTCCTCATTTTGAACTAAGTTGTCATTCAGGCTCCCATAGTGAGCCCAAATATGAACCAAGGGACTTGGCTTGAACAAACTTGAATCTCAGCCCCCTAAGGTTGCTCCATGCCAAATATCAAAACATTCCAACTGCTGACTCTGAAGAAGAAGATTTTTAAAGAAAAATTCCTCATATTGACTAAGTTATAATTTGGGCTCCCACAGGGAGCCCAAATATGGACCCATGGACTTGGCTTTAACACACTTGAATCCCCCCTCCCCCCAAGGATGCTACTCACCACATATCAAACCATTCCGACTGCTGGATCTGAAGAAGAAGATTTTTTAAGAAAATTCCTCATTTCGAACAAAGTTACAATTCAAGCTCCCACATTGAACCCAAATATGGACCTAGGGACATGGCTTGAACAAACTTGAATCTCACCCCCCTAAGGATGCTGCATACCAAATATCACAAGATTCTGCCTGCTGGATCTTGAGAAGAAGATTTTCAAAGAAATTTGCCTGAAATGCACTAAGTTCGAATTTGGGCTTCTATAGTGAGCCCAAATATGAATCCAGGTGGCCGATTTGAACAAACTGGAATCAGATCCACCCCACAATGTTGCATACCAAATATCAAAAGATTCTGCCTGCAGGATCTGGAGAAGAAGATTTTTGAAGAAATTTGCCTGAAATGCACTAAGTTCAAATTCGAGCTTCTATAGTGAGCCCAAATATGAATCTAGGGAGCCGATTTGAACAAAATAGAATCAGATCCACCCCACAATGTTGCATACCAAATATCAAAAGATTCTGTCTGCTGGATCTTGAGAAGAAGTTTTTCAAAGAAATTTGCCTGAAATGCACTAAGTTCAAATTTGGGCTCCTACACTGAGCCCAAATATAAACCCAAGGGGCCGATTTGAACAAACTTGAATCAGATCCACCCCACAATGTTGCATACCAAATATCAAAAGATTCTGCCTGCTGGATCTGGAGAAGAAGATTTTCAAAGAAATTTGCCTGAAATGCAGTAAGTTCAAATTTGGGCTCCTATACTGAGCCCAAATATAAACCCAGGGGGCCGATTTGAACAAACTTGAATCAGATCCACCCCACAATGTTGCATACCAAATATCAAAAGATTCTGCCTGCTGGATCTGGAGAAGAAGATTTTTTAAGAAATTTGCCTGAAATGCACTAAGTTCGAAATCGGGCTCCTATACTGAGCCCAAATATGAACGCAGGGGGCCGATTTGAACAAACTTGAATCAGATCCACCCTCCAATGTTGCATACCAAATATCAAAAGATTCTGCCTGCTGGATCTGGAGAAGAAGATTTTTTAATGTTTTTCCCATTGCCTACAGTGTTAAAAAGTGCTGACTCAGCACTTTTTCAATGTCCCGAAACTGTACCCTATGATAAAACCGATGGCATTTTTTTTTTTTACCAATTCTTTCTGTTGGTCCTAAGGAAGCTTCACACCAAATAAAAATTCTCGGTGCGGTGCAGTTTTGGAGATATGGGCGTTTTAATTTTTTTCTATTTTTAGCTCCTGCGGTTCCCATGGGGCTACGGGGAAAAAAAAATCATCATAAATTAGGTACTTATGACCCAATAAGCCCTCACATAAAATTTGGTTCAAATCAGCCTCTCGGTTTGGAAAATAGAAATTTTGGGCGGGGCCAAAAATTTTGCCCCTCCCATAACAACGCCAAGTATAGCCCCACAAACTTCTCTTGAACAAATCTGAGTCTACACCTCAAAAGGAAGCTGCACACCAAATATCAAGTCTCTGCTACTGCTGGTTCATGAGAAGAAGATTTTTTAAGATTTCAGCACACTTTTTGGGTGTGGCCCTACCCACGGGCGGGGCAACTTGATTTGAACAAAATCAAATTGCGATGTCATAACAAACTATTATCTCAAATATCAATTAAATTGGTTCAGCGGTTTGGGAGGAGAAGACGCAAACACCATGTTCACGGACGACGGACGACGGACGACGGACGCAGGACGATGGACGGTGAGTGATCACTATAGCTCTCCTGACTGAAAGTCAGGTGATCTAAAAATCTGCACGGTCAAAAACATTTTCCCCGGTCAGTATTTTCGGATCGGAAGTTTGAGCACTGGCACCGGTATACATTTCTCTGTAGTATTTCAACTTCCTGTTCCCCTTTTCCTCTGTACTTTCATCCCTCGAATTTCTGACTATTATATACATGTTTTCTATGTTGGTACATGTAACAACTTTGGAGGATTTCAAATTGATGCTGGACTGAACATAATCCTGCAATGGAGCATCTTTGGCATGTAGCAGCGAAAGGGTTAACCAACTACAGTAAAATTCACTTAGTACAAAGTCAGATATGGCAAATAACCAACTATAGCAAAGTTTTTCAAATCCTTCATAATTCATAGTAATTATATACGCTTATAGCAAAGTCGATTATAGCTAATTATTGGCTATTACGAAGTTAATTTTAATCCCTGGCTTTACTCAGTTACCGTATTTTATTTACTCTTTGTATTGGGACAGCTAAAAATAATTATTTTCACAGGTGTCCCAATTCTTAGAAAATGGGGAAAGAAAGGCCTGGTCTTGATTTGATGCTGAATAAAGTTGTGCGTGATTCGTTTTCCATCACTATATACGAAAATTGCCGTCCAAAACATAGATTATGATCCCTCATTATGCGCTCGTTCCAATGAGGGATCATAAGCTATGTTTTGGAAGCAAAAAATGAAAATTATTAGTTACTCAAAGATTTTTTTTATGAGTGTCGTCTGCTACTAGCGACGGGCCAACTGGAAACAAATCTCCTGAATGTCCCAAACTTTGGAGCATAAAAAAAATATAGTTTGCTGGAAAAAATGTGTGTCCCAAATCATAGAGTGTCCCAATACATAGAGTAAATACGGTACATCATATAAAGCAAATTTTATTTACATTTTGCTGTTTTGCCATTGCTCGTAATTGCTTTTCGCATGGAAGCCTGCTATGTTTGCTTTGAGGCAACAAAGGGGATTAGCACTGGGCAAACCATGTGATCGGGGAATAATTTACCATTTTAAATTGAAATATTGACAAAAGCTTATTATTGGAGTGTTTTGAAAAAAAAAATTTGAACCAGAAGTTCATGTGTTGAAGGAAATCAGATTTGCTTACGCTGCTTAGCAAGAGGTCACCAAAAAAACTGTGGTGAAATGTTTCCAAAAAAGCCAGAATCGAGAAAGACATTTCGTGTTCAAACTCTGAGAGTGAAGATGACCTGCCCATTGCAAGCCTCAGTGGTCGGTCTGTTGGTGAAGATGATTTACCTCTGTCCCGCCTGAGACCGTATTTAAAAGACTGTGAATTAACTGTTGAGGATATAGTTTCTGCTGATGACTGTGTTGTCAGTACTGAAACTAAAACTGAAAGTGATATTGTTCAGACTATTACTGCAAAGTATGCAGCTGCCTGTGATCAACTTTGTCGTAATTCTCCCTTCGTCAATGCCAGACCTTTTAGATCAGTCTAATTTGGGCACAACGGCAAATATGGACGTGGCATGCATGGTTGGCGAAAAAGCACCAGTATTTCCTTCTTCATGGAGTCTGTTTTAGGTTTTCAATCCCCATCTTAAAATGATAGTTGACAACCCCTTGTTATAGGTCTTCACCATTATCACTGATTCCCACAACCCTTTGATGAAAGTTTACTCGACTAACTCGAGAAGGCTTCTTATTTTCAAAGTATCGAGCCAAAGGCCTATTTGAATGAAAGCTAAATTACGCATAACATTTACTGAGAAATGCCACAAACATGAATATAATTGATCTCAAGCTTTAAGTACATGATCATATAGACTTCGCCACAGAAAAGCAATCACTGTTGACAGTGTCATATATCACACTGTCGATGCCGATTGCTTTTCTGGGGCAAACTCTATGGGTTTTTTTAAAGTTATTTATCTGTTGCATTGTTTGATTCAAAGGTAAGCACTAAGCTATATTACAAGCATTGGGGAAACCTGGCCAAACTATATGACGCCGAAACACTGCAAAACTT
This sequence comes from Pictodentalium vernedei, assembly GCA_031216915.1. NCBI lineage: Eukaryota > Metazoa > Mollusca > Scaphopoda > Dentaliida > Dentaliidae > Pictodentalium > Pictodentalium vernedei. The sequence continues at coordinate 427,586,918 of CM062289.1, read as the reverse complement.
TGGAAAAAGTTTCAAACTCTTCATAATTTGGGCACAATTATCTTATTTGGGCACAGCGTTTACCATCGCTAGTTAGGAATAATTTAAAGACCTCGTCAATGCACATGTGCAGAAAACTGGATATAGCGAATCACTTTGTTATACGGATACAGCGAATATCAGTTATAGGGAAGTCATTTTGGCAGTCCCCTTGACTTCACTATAACCAAGTTTTACTGTATAACTTGTTTGACAGAGCTCTGTTAAACAAGGTATAGTTGGTTAAATATTTGCCCTACGAGTGCAAAATAGTGTCAAAGAAAAGATTTCCAGGGGGAAAAATGGTGATAAGGCAGATTTTCTATGATGAGAGGTGCCTGAGAAACAATAATTTTTTTTTTTAGTCTTAGTTTCATTCCCTTACATGTGTTTTTTAAATTTCAATGTATCACTTTTTTCTTTTGTAGCATCTTCATCTGATAATTCCTTTTCCTTTGATATTTCATCCTCATCTTCATCAAGATCTTTTTCATACAGAAAATGTTTCAAGTCTTTTGTGTTTTTTAGAACTTTAATCTGTGTATTGTCTTCTAAGGGTTGGCCTGGAATGAAAAAGATACACTACTGCATAGATATACGCTGGGTTTTAATTAAGCAAAGTACAGTGGAACTCTGTTAATTGAATAGCCACTTTGCCAATAAAAATTATCCAATTAACAGGAGTATTCAATTAACAGTGATTTGTCACTTTTCTGTATTCTGGAGATAAACTTAGCATTTATTCTATTATATCTTGTTTGACAGAGCTCCATGAGCTCTGTCAAACAAGGTATAATAAATTAAATGCTTGTATTGGATGTACTGAGGCCAAATAGGTCTATAAACAAAGGAAAACTGGGGAGAGTCAGGGTAATTTTCTCGACAAGTTACAAGATTTTTTATTCAATTAACAGGAGTTTACTCTGTAGCCTATATTCAATTAACAGGTCAAATTTGTACTGGAGGTATGGTAAATGGTTTTATGTTACGAAATTATATTCAATTAAGAGAGATATATAATTAAGAGATATCCAATTAAGTGGGATCCACTGTACTAATTCCACATGACGATTTAGATGAACACACAATGATTATTTCAAGGAAATGATGGATTCGATATAATTAACTGATCATTCAGTTGCCACCATTAAATCCTTAGATTAATTTTGACAATAATTGCTGTAGTAAAATGTTCAGATGACTTGGGCCCGACAAAGTGGATCTTTGGTTTCTCAGGCCATTTTGTGTAAAATTGCATACAGGTATTTTTCTATTTTATTTTTTATTTTTGTGATTATTTCTTTACCATCATTTCATATTCTTGGTTTGTTTTATGTTTTAGGCCTCATAATCTGCAGAATAGCATGGGTGGTGGTGTATTTCAGCCCTTGAGTGCAAGAAGGCTTCACAATGCTATAGCAAAGCCTTGTTGCAATTAAGGGACAAATTTATCAATTTTATTAACTTGAGTAAAATATCAAACATAAACCATTTAATTTTTATTTTTTTTTAAGTTTGCATTGGTTATAAAAAGAGAGCATGCAGCAGCCAAAATGACCATGTGGGAGGGCCTGAGAAACAGATTTTTAACTTTCTTAGACGTTAACAGTGTTTCTACATCATTGTTGGCTGCCTGTACAGGCAACCAACAATGATGTGAAAACACAATCTAGATGAATGCAGCTTTCTGGTAGAAGTTTTCAAGGAAGAATACACTTGGGGGCAACTTTTTCAAACCAATACAACAGAGGCAGTTTGAGGATGAGTGGGGACTTGAGGGTTATTAAACAGGAGTCTTCAATGACAAGATCTATTCTCACACTGTCCAATCAGATCTCCGATTCTATGTGCAATAAGAAGATTCTCTGCTGTTCGTAAGTTTCCATGTTGAAATTGCGTCTTTTTCACCCAGCAGATACGATCGCAGAGCAGATTTCTAGTCACAGGATGGATGGGTATGAATCAACCACTTTGCATTTATTAAGTAGCGGGTTATCGACTGAGGCTCAGTTCATCTGAGGGAGATGTAAGCTGAAGTATAGGCAGCCAAGACTAACCTAGAAACAACTGTAAAGCCACAGGATTTAAAATGTCAAAAAGTAGAAAAATATATATAAAACTCTCCAGGCCCTGGAGGGTTAACTCAGTAAACAATTACCGCTTCACTCTTGTTGCCCACTTTAGAGTATTGTTATTGTGTAAATGAATGATTTTTCACCTGAATTTCTCCTCATTGGTCCTTATTCTTACGCAATTACTGACTCTCGGAATGTGAAAACCTACCCAAATATCCCTTGGAAAAACCTCAAAAAATCCCTCAGATGCAACAAAATGGGGGTTTTGGGATCCCAGGATTTAAAATTTTCTTACCACAGGCCGATCATGGTGCTGACTCTTGGTTGCCCCATTATAAGACCCCATTTATTTTTCCCTAGCGGAAACACTGAGCAAGTTACAATGTACGTACCTTGGTAGTTTTTTCTCGGCAAGTCTTGGCTGCCTGTATAGGCAGGCAAGACTTGCCTAGAAACAACTGCAAAGCCACCCCAGGCATTGATAACTGAGTCCTATTTATTTAACACAGTAAACAAGCACCGCTTCACTTCACAGGGCTCCGATGGGGAAATAAGCAAGCATTTGAAACATCTCAATTTACCTTTGTTGATAATTCCAACCCTTGACAATAATTCAGGGAAAGCTCTCCAAGAAATGTCAAAAGAGTGGGTGTCCAAATTTTTCTTCTGAGCACATTTACAGAAACTCAAAAAACGTATTTGCTGAAATTTATCATCACCCTCTACAACCAAAATTGGCCACGTAAAAATTTTCAAGCACTTTTCAAGAGGTTTTCCAAAAATGTTAAATTTTTCAAGCACTTTCAAGGTACTGGAATTCCTATTTTGAAATTCAAGCACTCCACAGAACCTGTATTTATTAATGATCTAACACTTTTTTTTAACCCTTTAGAAACGAATCGCCCGCATCCGCCCGCGTAATATGCAAATTCAGCAGTTGAAAAAATATTATTGAGCTCGTTCCAACGAGAGGTCACATGATATGGTTTTGTTGAAAGTTTTTGAAAAATTTTGAAAAATGAAATTTAAAATAATAAATTTTGATATCGTCTGCGTTGGGTAAAGGGTTAATTTGATAAATACTTTGTACCTTGGTGAGTCTCTCGTGACAATATGAAGCATTTATCCAATTAAATATTGTCTTTTGTAAAGACACGCAAACTGCTAAGCCCACTGAATTAACAGTACAGTGAAGCCCACTTAATTGGATATCTCTTAACTGAATAACCAGTTAATTGAATATAATTTCCCAACACAAAACCATTTACCATACTTCCAGTACAAATTTTACCTGTTAATTGTATATAGGTTATAGAGTAAACTCCTGTTAATTGAATAAAATATCTTGTAACCTGTCGAGAAATTACCCTCACTCTCCCCAGTTTTCCGTTGTTTATAGACCTATTTGGCCTCAGTACATCCAATACAGGCATTTAATCTATTATATCTTGTTTGACAGAGCTCACGGAGCTTTGTCAAACAAGATATAATAGAACAAATGATAAGTTTATCTTTAGAATACAGGAAAGTGGCACAATTCCTGTTAATTGAATACTCCTGTTAATTGAATAATTTTCATTGGCAAAGGAGCTATTCAATTAAGAGGGTTTCACTGTATTATTTATTTATTTATTTATTTATTTATTTATTTATTTATTTATTTATTTATTTATTTATTTATTTATTGGTGTTTAAGGTCACATATTTCTGCACAGTGACTAATCATGACCACGACAGTTTTACGGGTGGAGGAAGCCAGAGTTCCCGGAGAGAACCACCAAGCAATGGTGAGCAACTGTCATTTCCCCAACTTACTAACTCCACACAAGCAGGGTTAGCATTGGTTGAAGACAAATGCACCATCGAAAATGAAGTACGCCCTAGTACACATTGCCACCGAGCCCCCACGATATCGTAAAATGCAAAAGTTAAAAAATTTATAGTAATTTCTATATTTTTTATACTTACCAATGACCCAGACATAGCTGTTGCTAACTCTTAAAATATAGGGCCAAACACAAATTTTGCCCCCCAATCCCCAAAATTTGCATCTAAAACCAAAGAAAACATGTCCTGAAAGGCCCTCCACACTTCACCTCTACTGCGCATGCACAGTGTCAAGGACGTTCCGAAATTGGCCCCATTAATCATTCTAATAACCAGTGCCTGGTAAGCACTATGTACTCAGCGGGGAGGCAAGAGTTCCCAACTCCTGGGAGGACCATCCCTGTCTGGGTCATTGGTAAGTATAAAAAATATAGAAATTACTATAAATTTTTTAACATTTTTATACTGTACCAATGACCCAGACATAGCTGAACAGTAAAAAGGCTGGAGGGCCAAGGACATAGAGCAAAATGGAATACGCTCAATAATATAAAATAGAGTCATCCCCTGTAGGGAAAAAGAAGTAATAGGCCTTACATGTATCTTTCTTATTTATGATAAATTAGAAAGATACAACACCTTCCAAAATTGAGCTTCATACATCCATGTACTCTATTAATATCCAATATAATCCTTATACTAATAATTTTTAAAGTAAGCCAATAAATAAAGTAAGTCTAGAGAATAGAGACTCTTATACTCCTTAAAAGTGTCTGAGGAATGCATAATCATGTCCGTTGACATATGCAATATTCAAAGGCTATACTTTAAAAACTAAGACTTGAATGAATTTTTAAAACATAAACTTCTCACTAAACAACCATCCCAATAACAGCTCAGAATTACTAACTCCGGAGGAGGTATCCCCTTGTTTTCATAGTAAAACAGGTGACCCAAGGGAACACCCTCCCCCCCCCCCCCCTTTTTTCTTGCCCTGGGTCAAATAGCCCAGAGCGAAGAGGGCAGCAGAATGGAGACACTGCCGAAACAGACAGCCTACCTAGCTATAGTAGCAACTGTTAAGTGAATAACATTCTGAGCAGTAGATAATAGACCTAACAATAGAGGCCTCCAGAAATGGACTCGATATTTCTGAGATAAAAATTCATGAATGTGGATGGCTGAGCGCATCTATAATAGCGACACTATTAATGTAAGCCCAAGATGTAGAAGAACTCTTACTTCATGAGCCGAAATCTTAAGCACAACTGCTGAATCAATGATATACCATAAGCAGTACCGATAGTTAATAGAATCCATTAACAATAGAATGGAGCGTAACATCCTTCTACTAGGCATCAAAGACAGAAGAAGCTTACGCCCATAGTAATAAACAGATATCTGTTTATAAATACAAAAACTCTAACCGGAAAGAGTAAAGGCCTATGCCCGTACGAAGACGGAAGGACCTTAATAACAATAGGTTCTGGATATTAGGAGCCTAACTCTTATGCAAAAATCCAACCTAAATAGTAACGGAAGTAGTGATTCCGAAACTACGAAAGTGAAAATCATCCATCGATAGTGCATGAAACTCACTGACTCTTCAGTAAAAGAGAAACCAACAGAATTACTGTCTAAAAGGTCAGAATTTGAAAACTACTGTTTCCAGAGGCTCAAATGATTACTTAGCTAAATAAGAACCGAAGTTAAATTCCATATAGGAATTTAATCTAAAGATTCTAAGTCTATTTATCAAAAAGTTACTAACTGACTTAGATAAAGAAACATAAAATTCAATTGTAAACTATCCTAGAGAACATAGGTATGAGGTAACATAAACCTATAACCTTAATAATAACAGGCTGCAGTAGATCTTGTGAAACAAGTATACTAAAAAATTGCAATGAGTAGTATGGAGGGATCAACAATATGAACATAATGATCCCTACACCAACGACGGAAGAGCCTCCACTTTAGCCGCATAGAATAGCGAAGAAGAGGATCTCCTATAGTAAGAAATCGCGTCCAAAGCTCGTCCAGTACAATGCTTACAATGCAATACGGACCACACAACGGAATACATGAAGGTTGCGACCTTGCGGGTTGTGATAAAGATGACACGATTTACCCAGTGAAAAAAGATCCTCACATTGAGGAAGATTTCACGTTAAGTCCCACAGTAGACAACAGAGTAAATTACCCATGGTTTCTCTGAAGATAGAGATGCTATCAACAGAAATGTATTGTGGTTGTTTATCTTAGCAATACCTGCTGAAACAACAGCGCCGGAGGATATGCGTATCCTATCATTCCGTCCTATAGATCAATAGAGCGTTAACAACATTAGCTCAGAGATCCGGACCAGCCAACACATACGTCTGCAATTGATTAGCAAGCTGTGTCGTAAATAAATCATCATTGGGCGCTCCCATAAATAGCAAATCTGATTGAATACTTGTTTGTTGAGAGTCCATTCTGACAGCAACAAGCGACCCCTAAGTGAACGGGAGTTCGGTAAAACAATCAGACGACCCGGAATATGATGGACCAAAACAGAACTTGGTGTACTATAACCAACAGACGGATTCTTTCCATTAAATTGAATAACGGAAACGAAAGAGTGCCTCCCTGGTTCCGGAGATACGCCACTACTGTCGAATTAACGGACAGGATTTGGGCATGCGTTTCTGAATAATGTTCATGCAATGACATAAAGCAAGCCTAAAAAACATTATTCCGCGGAAGATAATTGGTTGCTAAGAGACTGCGGAACCCAAAGACCCTGGCACTTCGAATCCGTTGGGATCAGTATTATATCCCAATCTGTTTGACTGGCAACCGTCATAACAGCAACACTCGGGTCCGGCAACTGCAGTGGCACTCTCTAAGTCAACCACCGAATGTTTGCCCCAGTCTGAATCTCTTGTAACACTAGATAGACAAGAGAACGTGTAAATCGAGCAATTCATGGATTGCCGAAAAGTTGCCGTCGAAGAGAAGCTTCTCCGAGAACGAAGCGACTCTGAGAGAGTTCTTAACCTTACTATCCACGCGCGTGGATGTAGCTAGGGCTGCGTCACGTCTAACCAACTCCAATCAGCCACTGAAGGGCGGAGTTATACGTGAACAAACTACTGCCCTCAAAAGAAAATACATTGAGAATAATATCCCGTAAATCTTTTCTTGAAGACGTAATGATAACGCCTCACGTATGATAAAGCGTCTAAGTTAAGTTTACTAGACATCATTGTCGTTTCCAACATTGAAGTTGGAAAAGACATAGACGGCGAAAAAGAATATTTCCAGTCTTTAACCACACCGTCTAGACGCATATGAACTCTCGGTATGCCCTGCACTGCCAAAATAAACTATTAATATAAATGATAAAACGGCAGAAATGAGCAACGCGGACAAGAAACTAAACTATCATGCTTGGTAGCAGGCTTGTATGCATATATAGCGTCGAAAAATAAAACACATGTTGTAATGAAATTATTGGACTGCGTCGGTAAGTCAGGGACAATGTCCCCGAACCGATCGAAAATTCCGAGTCCAATGACGCTATAAGTCTCTTATCCAACATCGCAGCAATGTACTCCGAAATAACAATCACTGGAAGATAATGCGAGAAGATATGAATGGCAGCTTCCGATACTACAAAAGGGAAAACTCGAAATCTTTCGAATCCCTTTCGCCATCCTGTCGGACCCTATAAAGCGTTCGGTCGTCCGTACCTGATACAACCGCGGACCGCACCGACCCAGCGCCGTCGGATAATTCCTGATTCGACCAAGAAACAGTCAATTGCTGGGATGCTGCAAAACAACTGTGCTAACTCGGATAGCACGTCCGTCACTGAGGCCTGAGGAGAAGCGGTCCTACAATGCATTGCCGCTGGAAGCTCCGTGATCGTTACCCCGTGCATACTACCAATATGCGAGCGAACGGAGTGTATAGGCCTCGTGTCCCTTGGCTACCGGATGGCGCGACCTATTCGCCGTGGTATCACTGAATGACGAAACTGATCGGATACTCGAGGTCACGTAGCCAATGTGCGGTCGTGTGCCCTGCTGTGAGGATGAGGAAGCATTATGGACAGTCTCTCGGACTGTCAATATAACGGAGCGTCCCGACCGACAGACATATGCTCCGAATGTAAAATATCAGAACCACAACATGCGGTCCCCTATGTTGTTGGACGAGAGAGGGACCTCTCTCGCTCACAGCCCGGACGGACCTGGACAAGCCAGGAACCGGACTAACAGGCTTCCTCCGATCTGTCCTCAATCTGCCGTCACTGGGTGAGTACTAAAGTAATTAAAGTGCTCGCATCACCCAAATCTCCTTCCTAGACCGCAACGGACGAACCTGGCAGCCGAACCATTCAATGAATGCACGCTACACCGGGTGAGCTAGCGAATGTCACTCCGTAGGCGATAGACATATTCCATGAGCACTTATTGCCGCTAGCTCTTCATTAACTATGACGACAGAGGCACACTATTGAAAGACATCTCCGTAACTTTGCGAACAAGAAACCAGAAATGCTTGGTTATAGCAAGCATATAATAATAATATATATAGCATCGTTCAATAATTCGAAAGTTTGTGTGACATTATTGGACTATGTCGGAACTGAGGGACGATGTCCCTGAACCGAACCAAAAATTTCTAAGTCCACCGACTCTATCAGTTTCTTATCCGGCATCGCAGCAATCTGGTCCGACGAAAGAAGCTGTAGAAGACCAAGTCAGATGACATACACAACAGCATATGTTGTTCCGAAAGGGAAAGCTCGAAATCCTCCAAATCCCTTTCGGTATCCCGTCGGACCGGATGAAATTTTTGGACGTCCGTACCCGCTTCCGCGGAGCATCCTGACCCAGCATCGTCGGATAAAAAATATGCGACAGATTCAGTTGATGCTGGGATGCTGCGATAAACTGTGCTATTTAGGAAAGCACGTCCGTTCCCGAGGCCTGTGCAGTAGCGGTCTTACGATGCATTACCGCCGGAAGCTCTGTGTACGTTGACTCCCGTACACTTCCTATGCGAACGTCCGAAGTCTGCAGGCCTCGTGTCCCTGGCTACCGGATGGTGTGACCTGGTCGCCGATGATTCTCTGACTGGCGAAGCTGACTGGATATCCGTGGTCACGTAGCCAAGAGCGGTCGTGTGCGCTACCATGAGAATGAGGAAGCCTTATTGACAGTTTACTCCGGACTGACTATATGTCGGAGCGTCCCGAGCGACGGACGTATGCTCCGAATGCGAAACATTTTGTACCACAACATCTGGGGCCAGATGTTGTTGTACGAGAGAGGGGCCTCTCTCGCTCGCCGTCCGGATGGACCAGAACGAGCTATGAACCGGACTAAAAGGCTTCCTCCGTTCTCCCTCCGATCCGCCGTCACTGGGTGTGCATTAGGTTGATTTATAGTGCTTGCATCACCCCAAAATTCCTTCTAGACCGCAACGGACGAACCCGGCTGCTGAACCATTCGGTGAATGGACGCTACACCGGGCGAGCTAGCGGACGTCAAAGGCCGTCGAACCTACTAGGGTCCTCTTAGGCAATTGGCGTATTTACATGAGCACTTTTCCACTAGCCCTTCATTAATTGTGACGACGGAGGCACACTGTTGGAAGACATCACAGATACATCACCCTAATCTTGATCGTCTGAAATAGAAATTGATAAAGTAGAGTGACCCTGCGGGGAAAGGACCGGAGTGTCCAATTCCCCAATAACATACCGTGACATACGCTTCCCATATTGTCATCGAAATCATACGATACAGAACAGGAGCTAATGCGAGTACACTGACCACATATAGAATGATTATAAAAGTCAAGGAAGACTTTCTCTTATTACAATTGATCAATATCCTTTCAATGTGAAAAGAAAACAAGTCCTGGTACTCGCACTAACCCCTGGCAATCAAAATACATAATAATAATATGATCCATTAATATAGAAAAAATAATTGAAATCAAAATATTTTGAAAAAATATTTTTTCAGAACAGCCCAAGTTTCTGAAAAGTAACGTTGAGCCCCAATGGATCCCAAGCCTAAGTGTGGACAAAAATTTTTAAAATATTTTAAACAATTTATTCAACACTTACGAACAATAATAATGTATCTAGTTATGATTAAAATAACATCAAGATATTATTTTCCAGAAATCCCCCCCTCACACAGAGGGCTGTTGTAAATGTAAACAATGAGTGTAAAAACACTAAAATAAGACTCCAGGCACCCAGGCCCGAAATCAGTTACCAAAAATACACTATCTGATGCAAAACAGAGACTTCCAGGGAAGAAACTGCAGAACATCAGATGGTAGATGCAGAACACAACGCCTAACCACCCGTAGGTGAAGACGTAAACATGGGGAAAAGAACAGAATTCATTCTGTTATTCAGCTAAAACTCCCAAGAAAATTTAGTAATAATAATTACAAAAACTATGCCAAAAGCATGGGAGAATAGAAAGGGGGGACTTAAAGGACAGGGAGAGAGGAAAACATTGAAAAAACAGTGTAACTAAATAATAAGAATGACAACAAAATGGCTGCTGCCTCGAAAATAGGTAACTTAACATAATTTCATTAAAAAATTTTAAGTTACAGCCCTGATAATATTCTGTCACACATTTTTCCTCTCCTCCTTCTCTATCCTCCTTAGAATCACCATTTCACTAATATTTATGTGTCTGGCATCATTTAAACTGAGATTTACAAGCACAAAGATCAGTCAGATGTTAACTGATGAAGGGCCAAACTTAGAATGATTAATGGCGCCAATTTCGGAACGTCCTTGACACTGCGCATGCGCAGTAGAGGTGAAGTGTGGAGGGCCTTTCAGGACATGTTTTCTTTGGTTTTAGATGCAAATTTTGGGGATTGGGGGGCAAAATTTGTGTTTGGCCCTATATTTTAAGAGTTAGCACCAGCTATGTCTGGGTCATTGGTACAGTATAAAAATATGAACAGTTACTTCCCCAAGAACACTTGTACTGCTATCTAGTTTCAAATTTCGACTTCAGTCGTGATCGGCAGCAATTGGGTAATTCGACTTTAGTTGTGTTCGACAGCAAAAGAGTATAGTGTATTGCCCATGGATACAGCACAGAAGGTATTGGTCAGTATCAAACTGTTGACCTTCTGGTTCAAAGTCCAATGCTCTAATCAAAGAGCCACTGCGCACCCAATATTTTTTTTAAAAAATTGTTAAAGAAAATGACAAAATACCCAAAGCTCATCTTAACCCTTAAGGGGTGGATAATTTTATACACATTGACAGTGCTCATACTGTTACTTCACAGTTGTATCTTGGCAAGTCTTGGCTGCCTGTATAGGCAGCCAAGACTTGCTTAGAAACAACTGTCAAGGCACTTTTAATGTACCTGCAAGTTTACCCAAAGACTGCATGTTGGAGTACCTGTTTTGTAGTGATTAACGGATAAGGATTTGCAACCGCCATCCGCTTGCCGACTAGTTGGGCGCACATTCAGCCAATATCAGATAGACACAACAAAAGTAGTATGTTCAAGAATGCATAGAATAGGGTTATTCGTACAGTACAGTCAGGTTGATTGGTTCGTTGACCGTGTCACTGTGTGTATCAAAATAAAAATACGACTTCAGCGGAAACAACTTAACAGTGCAGCGTCTTTGATCAAAGATGCAACACTGTTGACTTGTTTCTGCTGATGTTGTATTTGATAGAGTCATCACACGACACATGGCATGTGTGTCATGAGCAACTATCAAAGGGAAGATCAGAAAAATCAATGAGATTAGATCAGTCATGATTCCTGCTAATCATTGTGGCAACTTATTAAGCATGTTAACTGCTTGTTTGAGATCATGAATCAAACATATATACAAACAATTTTGACACTGTGGTGTTCCTTGTAACCATCGGCACAAACCGATGTTCAAACTCTTCTACCAATGGTCAACCGATGGCTTCAAAGCAGCCGATGTCAGATGTGATTGCCAAATATCTGTTGATCAGTACTGTTTTGTCATAGAAAAAAGTTATTAAAGTCGGAGTTAGGCCCCTACGAGTTAAACTAAAAATAGGCCGATGAAATCGTCAGATGCGTACCCATACGCGCAACTAGTAGAAAGCTGTATGACGGAGGGCCACCATGGATGCCGACATTATGTACACCATACAATGTATGGGTACATATAGAAATGGATTGGAGGAGTGTCTAATTTGATGAATAAAGGGTTAATATCTCCGGATCAAATTATCAGATTTACACCAAAAACTATACAGCTCGGCACATCAGTAACCTGAACACAAATATAAAGTAACTTGACAATCCAAGCAATATTTTTCAAGTTATCGAATGCCAAAGGGATTGGAGAAATTTTCAATTTGAAGGATAAAGGGTTAATATCTCGGGATCAAATCATCAGATTTACACTAAAAACTATACAGCTCGGCACATCAGTAACCTGAACACAAATATAAAGTAACTTGACAATCCAAGCAATATTTTTCAAGTTAGCGAATGCCAAAGGGATTGTAGGAATTTTCAATTTGAAGGATAAGGGGTTAATATCTCAGGATTAAATTATCAGATTTTCACCAAAAACTATACAGCTCGGCACATCAGTAACCTGAACACAAATATAAAGTAACTTGACAATCCAAGCAATATTTTTCAAGTTATTGAATGCCAAAGGGATTGTAGAAATTTTCAATTTGAAGGATAAAGGGTTAATATCTCAGTAACAAATTTTCAGATTTACACCAAAAACTATACAGCTCGGCAAATCAGTAACCTGAACACAAATATAAAGTAACTAGACAATCCAAGCAATAATTTTCAAGTTATCGAATGCCAAAGGGATTGGAGGAATTTTCAATTTGAAGGATAAAGGGTTAATATCTCAGGATCAAATTATCCGATTCACACCAAAAATTATACAGCTCGGCACATCAGTAACCTGAACCCAAATATAAAGTAACTTGACAATCCAAGCAATATTTTTCAAGTTATCGAATGCCAAAGAAATGGATACGGACGCCGGACAGACAGATGGATGGACGGACAGACGGACGGACAGACAGACAGACGGACGGACAAAGGATGGACGAACGACGGATGGTCACCCCGGATGCCGGCATTATGTGTACCATACATAGTATGGGTACACATAAAAAAAGGTTTGCAGTATGATTTATCCTACCTGCCATTTTCTGAACAAAGCTCTTCATTCCATTAGTCAAACTTTTAGACAAAAGGTCTTCAACATTACCAAAGTCATCAACTGCCATGCTGTCTTTCTCCATGCCTTCTGTGTCCATACCTTGAAACTCTAAATTATCGCTTTCATCCAAAAATTGTGAAGGATTTTCTAAATCAATTTCCTTTCCACTCTCAGGCTTCTGAACCGAGGATGCATCATTTCCTATAAAACACCAAGAACTGAATAAAAAATTTCACTTTATCAATCGGGATACCGTATTTACTCTATGTATTGGGACACTCTATTGGGACACTTATTTTTTTCAGAAAACTAAAGTTTGGGACATTCAGGAGATTTGTTTCCAGTTGACCCGTCGCTAGTAGCAGACAACACTCATAAAAAAAATTCTTGAGTAACTAAAAATTTTCATTTTTTGCTTCCAAAACATAGCTTATGATCCCTCATTGGAACAAGCGCAATGCGCTCGTTCCAATGAGGGATCATAAGCTATGTTTTGGAAGCAAAAAATGAAAATATACAAAAAATTGGACAGCGATTTTTGTATATAGTGATGGAAAATGAATCATACACAACTTTATTTAGCATCAAATCAAGACCAGGCTGTGTTCTTTTCCCATTTTCTAAGAATTGGGACATCTGTGAAAATAATTATTTTTAGCTGTCCCAATACATAGAGTAAATACGGTAATTCTTTTCATCAGTACAGTAAAATCCTGTTAATTGAATATCCATTTTGCAAGTGAAAATTATTCAATTAACATGAGTATACAATTAACAGGATTTTGTCAGTTACCTGTGTTCTGGAGGTAAACTGAGCATTTATTCTATTATATCTTGTTTGACAGAGCTCATAGAGCTCTGTCAAACAAGATATAATAGAATAAATGCCTGTATTGGATGTAGTGAGGCCAAAAAGGTTGATAAATAAGGGGAATTTGGTGCGTGTCACAGTAATTTTTTCGACATATTACAAAAATTTATATACAATTAACAGTTTACTCTGCAACCCATATGCAATTAACAGATCAAATTTGTACTGAAGGTATGGTAAATGGTTTTGTGTTTGAAAATTATATTCAATTAACAGGGAAATACAATTAAGAGATATCCAATTAAGTGGGCTCCACTGTACTTTACCTTATGACTTGGTCACATCTGCCGATGTAATTTACAAAATGAGCGGTAGAAAAAATATTTTTTAAAAAATGTCAACAAAACCATATCATCTAACACCAAATTGGAACGAGTTCATTGAGCTCATTCCAAAGAGGAATCACATGATATGTTTTTTTTATTATTTTATTTTTAAATGTGGAAAAAAATTAAATAAAATGACAAATTTTGATATGGTTTGTACTGGATAAAGGGTTAACCTTTTATCCAACCCGACTAGTATAGAACTCTTGCAAAAAATTTCCTGAGAGCTAAATTTTTTACTTTAAGCCTCAAAAACTTAACTCACAGCCATTCATTTGAACCTGCTCAACAAGCTCATTGCCATTTGGTGTTATAAACTACGTTTTGTAAGCAAGAAGTGAATAAATAATAAAATTTGACTGGCGATTTTTGTGAACAGAGGAGGTTGTTAAGTTGGATAAAGGGTTAACCAGGTCGCATGCACATATTTTGGGATCAAATTTAAGGAGTTCCCAGATGAATTTTGAAAAAATTCCAAGGGCTGCAAAATTCAAGGGTTTTCAAGGAGCTGCAGGAACCCTGCAGGACAGGGAAAAGTGGTAATTTGGGTTTATTGCTCCTCGAAATCATAGGCATCAAATGTGACCATGACAATATTGATTATTTGTCACAGACTAAACAAAGTACATCAGACTAAACAAAGTGCATGCTCACTCCTGCACATTCTTATGCTATACAATATCTAACATCTTGTTAGGTCCAGGTTGATTATGTTAACCCTTTACCTAACCTGAAAAGCAGATGACACTTGCAAACAAAATTCTTGAATAACTAATTTTTTCATTTTTTGTCTCAAAAACATAGGTTATGGCCCCACACTGGAACGAGCTCACCTGGAACGAGCTCGACGAGCTTGTTTCAAAGAGGGGTCACAACCTATGTTTTTGAGACAAAAAATGAAAAAATTAGTTATTCAAGAATTTTGTTTGCAAGTGTCATCTGCTTTTCATGTTAGGTAAAGAATTAAATGAGCTTAAATATGGAAATCATCAGATTTCAGATATAGTTTGAATCAACAGTTAATTGTTCTTTGTTTAACCTTTTACCTAACATGAAAAGCAGACGACAATTGGAAACAAGATTCTTGAATAACTAATTTTTTCATTTTTTGTCTCAAAAACATGTGTTATGACCCCTCATTTGAACGAGCTCGATGAGCTCGTTCCAATGAGGGGTCACAACCTTTGTTTTTACAGAATTTCAAAGCCTTGAATGGCTCTTATTCAAATTCATGGCCATTTCTTGAATCCATGGCCCTGAAAGGATCTTAAGTGGTTAATCACATGGTCAAAAGAAACAAATTATTTTCATCACCTTCCCTAAAATGAGGCTAACAGTTAATTAGGCAGAGGCAATAATTGATTTTCATAAAGCACACTCAAGTTCAGTGATTCTATCAAAATAGTTAGGATGGTTGCACACCTAAGATAACAGCCGTAACCGGCCTTTGCTATTCACAAAAATCTCCATTAAAATTTTAGCAGTTTTTTTCAATTTTTACACCTCCAAACATAGTTCAGGATCCTTCTTTAAGTCTTTCAATCCAATTTATTTATCTATTGCTGCTTGATGCCAATCACAATCTAAGGCTGTATAAAACAGTATGCATTGGAAAATGGGCAATTATCACTGATAAAATAAAACTAGAACTATCACTGAAGGTGATTAATACCCCCGCTTTGGGTTTTTAGAGGAATGCACTTCTGATCATGTAGGTGAAGGCCATAAGGAAATGTATACATAAAGATCATTTTTTGTTGTTGAAATTTGTATTTGCATGTGGCCTTCCACAGAACAGCACTGAATACTTAAAGAGCCCACACATATATGGTTTACATTTGGAAAAACACATTTACAATGTGCAACATGTATTCAAAATCGGTTCATTAATGTAGGAGGAGTTGCACACACAAGAATCCCATTTGAAAACCCATAATAAATCCAAGTTAAAGGGAGATAACCTGGTTAAAATTGTCGCAGATCAAAAATTTGGGAATATGCGTATGTTCACTTAGTTGTGATAATGTTTGAAAGGTTTCGTCAAAATTGATTGATAAATGTAGGAGGAGTTGCACGCACAAGAATTTCATGTAGAAACCCATAATAAATCTAAGTTAAAGGGAGATAACCTAGTTAAAATAGCCACAGCTCAAAAATTTTGGAATATGCGCATGTTCACTTAGTAGTGATGATGTCTGTAAACTTTCGTCCAAATTGATTGATAAATGTAGGAGGAGTTGCGCACACAAGAATTTCATGCAGAAACCCATATTAAATCAAAGTTCAAGAGAGATAACCTGGTTAAAATTGTCGCAGATCAAAAAGTTTGGAATATGCACATGTTCACAATCAAAGTTCAAGAGAGATAATCTGGTTAAAATTGTCGCAGATCAAAAAGTTTGGAATATGCACATGTTCACTTAGTAGAGATGATGTTTGAAAGGTTTCATCAAAATCGGTTCATTAATGTAGGAGGAGTTGCGCACACAAGAATTTGTTCGAACGGAAAGACATAATAAATCTAAGTCAAAGGGAGATAACCTGGTTAAAATTGTCACAGATCAAAAATCTTGGAATATGCGCATGTTCACTTAGTAGTGATGACGTCTGAAAAGTTTTGTCCAAATTGATTGATAAATGTAGGAGGAGTTGCACGCACAAGAATTTCATGTAGAAACCCATAATAAATCTAAGTTAAAGGGAGATAACCTAGTTAAAATTGCCACAGCTCAAAAATTTTGGAATATGCGCATGTTCACTTAGTAGTGACGATGTCTGTAAACTTTCGTCCAAATTGATTGATAAATGTAGGAGGAGTTGCGCACACAAGAATTTCATGCAGAAACCCATTTTAAATCAAAGTTCAAGAGAGATAACCTGGTTAAAATTGTCGCAGATCAAAAAGTTTGGAATATGCACATGTTCACTTAGTAGAGATGATGTTTGAAAGGTTTCATCAAAATCGGTTCATTAATGTAGGAGGAGTTGCGCACACAAGAATTTGTTCGGATGGAAAGACACAATAAATCTAAGTCAAAGGGAGATAACCTGGTTAAAATTGTCGCAGATCAAAAATCTTGGAATATGCGCATGTTCACTTAGTAGTGATGATGTCTGAAAAGTTTTGTCCAAATTGATTGATAAATGTAGGAGGAGTTGCGCACATAAGAATTTCATGTCCGGAAAGACGTACGTACGGACGGACGGACGGATGGACGGACGGACAGACGGACGTACAGGGCGATTCCTATATAGCCCCCACTTCTTCGAAGCGGGGGTATAATAACTGCTTAAATTAACCTGCTCACTAGATATGAAGAAAAGATCGAGTTCAAAAATTTAAAAGAAATTTAAAATTTATTAAAAAGGTTTATTTTCTTGGGAAATGAAAGAATTTTATGTGCATGTGTTTCATAAAAAAGATCTCATAACAGTACTGTGTGACATGATTAACGCTTCGGTGCCTGGACAAGTGTCCTGAATTCTCACCAGCTCACAGCCTTTATACGGTCAGTGGCTTAGCAGTGATTTCTAGTCAAGTCTTGGCTGCCTTAACAGGCAGCCAAGACTTGACTAAAAACCACTGCCTACCTAATTTGTCTGTTGGCAACAGGACCTCCCCATGATGGTATGTTAAGGACACCTGTTCTGAGGTTGTAAAAGCCAGAAATAGGGTTTTAAGGGTTAAAATGTGTACAGTGTACAAGAATGTTCTCCACTGTCAACATACGCCAACAAGGAACATATTCTGGTAACATATTAGCCTCCAACAAAAAGGAGTAAGTAAACCTTGTATGACCAATATTAGATGGGTCAGGTTTTTAAAAAAATATTACTTCTAAAAGCATTTTCGAGGAAAAGTTAAAACATGATTGTTTCTATATAATTTGTATACTCTGAATACGATTGTGGTGTCTGTCGCCCTTTTAAGCTACTCTTTAACTCCTAAATAAAGTGTTTTTTGGTGTCAGATATCTGGACTTCATGGGTTTATTGACATATTTTGCCGTACCTAATAGATGCCGCACCATATGAGCTCTGTCAAACAAGATATAATATGACAAATGCTCATTTTATCTCTAGCGTACAGGAAAGCGACCACATCCTGTTAACTGAATACTCTATTAATAACTGAATAATTTTCTCTTGCAAAGTAGTTATTCAATTAACTGTACTGCAATAATAACAATTATAACTAAATGACTGTTCAGTCTGAATAATGATTTGAATATATTATCAGGGATGCCGGAAACACGGGGACAGAGGAGGCAGCTGCCCTACCTGTATTTAGACCCTGGCGGTGAGAGGGGGCAGACAATGCCCTTCCCAGGTTCGTCACTTCACTCAATTTTTTCGAATGATTTATTCTTTAAGTAAAGCTAAAATCCATTCCAAATCCATTCTGGAGCTTTCAAAATTCAATGGGGGAGTCTGAGAGGAGGTGCCTCCCTCCCAATGGGAGGGTGGCACATCCTCTCAAACTCCCCCATCTCACGTGTTCAGCCTTCAAGACATGCATGCATCAACATGTCATGGTGGGGCTGCAATGCAAGTAAATGCACTTTTCCCAAGGTTTGACCCCCACCCCTGCCCTGAAATATTTCACGCACCCCTGCATATTATTAGTCAATCGAAATACAGTTGATTTTTGTAGCAGTTACTCTTTATATTACCTGTGCTTTCTTGACTGTTGCCTTCAATTTCATTGTCTTCTTTAATAGGCCTCTTTGCATTTTCCAATTCTTCTTTATCTGATGATAGACAAAATACATTGAATTATTTATTTACTGGTGTTTAAGGTCACATATTTCTGCGCATTGGCTAATCAGGACCATGACAGTTTTATGGGTGGAGGAAGCCAGAATACCCGGAAAGAACCACTGAGCAACAGCGAGCAACTGTCAGCTCCCCAACATACTAACTCCACACAAGCAGGGTTAGCACTGGTTGAAAGCAGGTGCATCATTGATGTGCAGTACGCATTATTACACAATGCCACCATGCCCCCAGTGTCTTGCCCAATGGGATTGCCGCAGGTGGAATTTGACCCGAGGACCTCCTGGCTTGAGCCTGCACCTCTACCTACTGAGTTACCGCACCACCAGTTGTCAAACAGTTCACACAAGGTGGATTTATTACAATGGGACCCTGTTAATTGAATTGAAGAAAAATACTCTGAATAATACCTGCACTGAACATGGGCTACACATCAATAAGATACACTTGAATTCCATATATGATGCCATTCCACAAAGAATTTTAAAAGTTATTGAGTTTAACCCTTTACCTAACAAATCGCCCGCATCCGCCTGCGTAATATGCTAATTCAGCAGTTGAAAAAATATTATTTTTCAAAAAATTTCAACAAAACCATATCATGTGGCCCCTCGTTGGAACGAGCTCGTCGAGCTCGTTCCAACGAGGGGTCACATGATGCGGTTTTGTTGAAATTTTTGGAAACATTTAAAAAAATGATATTTAAAATAATAAATTTTGATATCGTCTGCATTGGGTATAGGGTTAAAAACTTGTTGGTCACAGACCGACCAACGACAGTCACAACAGACTGATTGATATTTCCACACACAGATTACATTACTGCTTGTCAGCTCCAAAATATATGAATCAATATTTTTTAAAATAGCATTGACTGTGTACATGTATGCCGGTACATTAAATAAAGAGTTAGATAGCATGGTGGGAGTGTGGTGGCTCAGTGGTTACGGTATTGCACTTCAAAACGAAAGGTCCATGGTTCATTCCCAACCAAGGGTAACTGAGTTGTGTCCTTGGGCAAGGCACTTAATCTGGATTGTGGGAGCTCGGTGGCACTGTGTACTAAAGAGAACTGCACATCAATGGTGCACCTGTCTTCGATCAATGCTGATCCTGCTTGTGTAGAGTTAGTACACTGGGGAGTGTGACAGTTGCATGCCATTGCTTGGTGGTTTTTTTATGGGTGCTCCAGCTACCTCCACCTGTAAAACTGTTGAACATGAGGTGATCCTGGCTGTCCTAAGAGTCGTTAACAGCCTGATAAGTAAATTACTAGCATGGCATTTATAACTGCATTGCGAAATGCCAAGGCAAATTTCAAGAATATCACTTACATTTATATTTGTAATAACCCTTTACCCAATAAACAGGTTATCAAAATTTATTATTTTAATTCAACTATTGTTTTTTAACCTTTTCAAACAATTTCAAGGAAACCATATGATATGACCACTCGTTGGAATGAGCTCCAAGAGTTCATTCTAATGAGGAGGTCATATGGTATGGTTTTGTTGACATTTTTTGGAATATATATATTTTTAACTGCTTCATTTGAAAATTACATGGACAGATGCAGCCAATTCATTACATAAAGGGTTGAATAGAAAATCTTGCAATTTGATTGACTGAACACAGATAATTTATTTTGTTATATGCTAAATGATAGATTATCAAAAAAAATTGTGGAAAGATAGAAATCGTATTCCCCACTGTGAAATTGATGCATGAAACCCACCATCTGAATCAGATAACAAGACGCTACCTGTTTCGAGTATCGATCAAATCACTTCCACATATCAAAGTGCAACAGAGGCCTGACTATTTAAAAAAAAACTTTCATGCATCAATTCAAGGTTGAAACGAGAGTAATTATCGATAGGAATGATCAGATTCTTATAAAAAAAGAGTATAATAAAAAGAAAATCTAGTGTTTTTGAGTGGACACCAAAAATTATCTCAATTAGGGTCCTGCGAATATTCAAGATTCGATTCGATATCGATACCATACGCATGCTTTGAGATCGATCCCAAATCAGTCTCAGGATTCGATTTTTTCGAATCTCTCGTACTAACTTCAATTTGTTACATTTCCAACAAAAATAGGATAAAACTGTCTTTAGAAAATTTATTCATGTAGGCTCAATTCCTATTTGAGTAATTGACAATGTTTAATTGTTAGGTAAGGTGTGAATTTGCCCCAGAACATTATCCATAGTTTTGGTTTTTGAAGGCTTAACTTGTTACTATTCACGTTCTTAAGAACGTGAATAGTAACAAGTTAGGCCTTCAAAAACTAAAACTATGAAGAATAGGCCTAGCTGTTTCAGCGATGGTGCTACAGAGAATATTTAGTTATTGGTGTTTAAGGTGTTCACTCCATCACGTAAGGGTCATCACAGTGTTCCGTAACTCCCGTTTGATGCAATATGAAATAACTTGTCTATTAAGATTCGATTTGGGATTTGATTTGATGTCGATATCAGAGACACGATTCGATTCAAGATTCGATTCGAAAAGAAATTTGTGATTCGCAGATCCCTAATCTCAATCGTGACAGATGGCTATTTTCGTTCGCATGTAAACATTTGTCTTGGTCACTCATGAGATAATTTTTGGTATCCACATAAGAACACTAGATATCCTCTATTTACTATTTTAATTTAACCCTTTACCCAACGCAGACGATATCAAAATTTATTATTTTAGATATCATTTTTTAAAAGTTTTCAAAAAATGTCAACAAAACCAAATCATGTGACCTCTCGTTGGAACGAGCTCGATGAGCTCGTTCCAACGAGGGGTCACATGATATGGTTTTGTTGAAATTTTTTGAAAAGTTAAAAAATTTATAGTAATTTATATATTTTTTATACTTACCAATGACCCAGACATAGCTGGTGCTAACTCTTAAAATATAGGGCCAAACACAAATTTTGCCCCCCAATCCCCAAAATTTGCATCTAAAACTAAAGAAAACATGTCCTGAAAGGCCCTCCACACTTCGCCCCTACTGCGCATGCGCAGTGTCAAGGACGTTCCGAAATTGGCGCCATTTATCATTCTAATAACCAGTGCCTGGTAAGCGCTATGTACTCAGCGGGGAGGCAAGAGTTCCCAACTCCTGGGAGGGCCATCCCCGTCTGGGTCATTGGTAAGTATAAAAAATATATAAATTACTATAAATTTTTTAACATTTTTATACTGTACCAATGACCCAGACATAGCTGAATAGTAAAAAGGCTGGAGGGCCAAGGACATAGAGCAAAATGGAATACGCTCAATAAAATAAAATAGAGTCATCCCCTGTAGGGAAAAGAAGTAATAGGCCTTACATGTATCTTTCTTATTTATGATAAATTAGAAAGATACAACACCTTCCAAAAATTGAGCTTCATACATCCATGTACTCTATTAATATCCAATAATCCTTATACTAATAATTTTTAAAGTAAGCCAATAATAAAGTAAGTCTAGAGAAAAGAGACTCTTATACTCCTAAAAGTGTCTGAGAATTGCATAATCATGTCCGTTGACATATGCAATATTCAAAAGCTATACTTTAAAAACTAAGACTTGAATGAATTTTATAAACTTAAACTTCTCACTAAACAACCATCCCAATAACAGCTCAGAATTACTAACTCCGGAGGAGGTATCCCCTTGTTTTCATAGTAAAAACAGGTGACCCAAGGGAACACCCTCCCCCCCCCCCCCTTTTTCTTGCCCTGGGTCAAATAGCCCAGAGCGAAGAGGGCAGCCGAACGGAGACACTGCCGAAACAGACAGCCTACCTAGCTATAGTAGCAACTGTTAAGTGAATGACATTCTGAGCAGTAGATAATAGACCTAACAATAGAGGCCTCCAGAAATGGACTCGATATTTCTGAGATAAAATTCATGAATGGATGGCTGAGCGCAATGAGCAGCCTTCAAAAATCTATAATAGCAACACTATTAATGTAAGCCCAAGAAGTAGAAGAACTCTTACTTCATGAGCCGAAATCTTAAGCACAACTGCTAAGCCAATGATATACCATAAGCAGTACGCTAGTTAATAGAATCCATTAACAATAAAATGGAGCGTAACGTCCTTCTACTAGACATCGAAGACAGAAGAAGCTTACGCCCTTGTAATAAACAGATATCTGTTTATAAATACATAAACTGTACCCGGAAAGAGTAAAGGCCTATGCCCATACGAAGACGGAAGGACCTTAAAATAATAGGTTCCGGATAATAGGAGCCTAACTCTTATGCAACAATCCAACCTAAATAGTAACGGAAGTATTGATTCCGAAACTATGAAAGTGAAAATCATCCATCGATAGTGCATGAAACTCACTGACTCTACAGTAAAAGAGAAACCAACAGAATTACTGTCTAAAAGGTCAGAATTTGAAAACTACTGTTTCCAGAGGCTCAAATGATTACTTAGCTAAATAAGAACCGAAGTTAAAATCCGTATAGGAATTTAATCTAAACATTCTAAGTCTATTTATCAAAAAGTTACTAACTGACTTAGATAAAGAGACAAAAGACTCAATTGTAAACTATCGTAGAGTGCATAGGTATGAGGTAACATAAACCTATAACCTAAATAACAACAGGCTGCAGTAGATCTTGTGAAACAAGTATACTAAAAAGTTAAAAAATTTATAGTAATTTATATATTTTTTATACTTACCAATGACCCAGACATAGCTGGTGCTAACTCTTAAAATATAGGGCCAAACACAAATTTTGCCCCCCAATCCCCAAAATTTGCATCTAAAACTAAAGAAAACATGTCCTGAAAGGCCCTCCACATTTCGCCCCTACTGCGCATGCGCAGTGTCAAGGACGTTCCGAAATTGGCGCCATTTATCATTCTAATAACCAGTGCCTGGTAAGCGCTATGTACTCAGCGGGGAGGCAAGAGTTCCCAACTCCTGGGAGGGCCATCCCCGTCTGGGTCATTGGTAAGTATAAAAAATATATAAATTACTATAAATTTTTTAACATTTTTATACTGTACCAATGACCCAGACATAGCTGAATAGTAAAAAGGCTGGAGGGCCAAGGACATAGAGCAAAATGGAATACGCTCAATAAAATAAAATAGAGTCATCCCCTGTAGGGAAAAGAAGTAATAGGCCTTATATGTATCTTTCTTATTTATGATAAATTAGAAAGCTACAACACCTTCTAAAAATTGAGCTTCATACATCCATGTACTCTATTAATATCCAATAATCCTTATACTAATAATTTTTAAAGTAAGCCAATAATAAAGTAAGTCTAGAGAATAGAGACTCTTATACTCCTAAAAGTGTGTGAGAATTGCATAATCATGTCCGTTGACATATGCAATATTCAAAAGCTATACTTTAAAAACTAAGACTTGAATGAATTTTATAAACTTAAACTTCTCACTAACAACCATCCCAATAACAGCTCAGAATTACTAACTCCGGAGGAGGTATCCCCTTGTTTTCATAGTAAAAACAGGTGACCCAAGGGAACACCCTCCCCCCCCCCCCCCCCTTTTTCTTGCCCTGGGTCAAATAGCCCAGAGCGAAGAGGGCAGCCGAACGGAGACACTGCCGAAACAGACAGCCTACCTAGCTATAGTAGCAACTGTTAAGTGAATGACATTCTGAGCAGTAGATAATAGACCTAACAATAGAGGCCTCCAGAAATGGACTCGATATTTCTGAGATAAAATTCATCAATGGATGGCTGAGCGCAATGAGCAGCCTTCAAAAATCTATAATAGCAACACTATTAATGTAAGCCCAAGAAGTAGAAGAACTCTTACTTCATGAGCCGAAATCTTAAGCACAACTGCTAAGCCAATGATATACCATAAGCAGTACGCTAGTTAATAGAATCCATTAACAATAAAATGGAGCGTAACGTCCTTCTACTAGACATCAAGACAGAAGAAGCTTACGCCCTTGTAATAAACAGATATCTGTTTATAAATACATAAACTGTACCCGGAAAGAGTAAAGGCCTATGCCCATACGAAGACGGAAGGACCTTAAAATAATAGGTTCCGGATAATAGGAGCCTAACTCTTATGCAACAATCCAACCTAAATAGTAACGGAAGTATTGATTCCGAAACTATGAAAGTGAAAATCATCCATCGATAGTGCATGAAACTCACTGACTCTACAGTAAAAGAGAAACCAACAGAATTACTGTCTAAAAGGTCAGAATTTGAAAACTACTGTTTCCAGAGGCTCAAATGATTACTTAGCTAAATAAGAACCGAAGATAAAATCCGTATAGGAATTTAATCTAAAGATTCTAAGTCTATTTATCAAAAAGTTACTAACTGACTTAGATAAAGAGACAAAAGACTCAATTGTAAACTATCGTAGAGTGCATAGGTATGAGGTAACATAAACCTATAACCTAAATAACAACAGGCTGCAGTAAATCTTGTGAAACAAGTATACTAAAAAATAGCAATGAGTAGTATGGAGGGATCAACCATATGAACATAATGATCCCTACACCACGACGGAAGAGCCTCCACTTTAGTCGCATTGAATAGCGAAGAAGAGGATCTCCTATAGTAAGAAATCGCGTCCAAAGCTCGTCCAGTACAGTGCTTACAATGCAATACGGACCACACAACGGAATACATGAAGGTTGCGACCTTGCTGGTTGTGATAAAGATGACACGATTTACCCAGTGAAAAAAGATCCTCACATAGAGGAAGATTTCACGTTAAGATCCACAGTAGACAAGAGAGTAAATTACTCATGATCTCTGTGAAGATAGAGATGCTATCAACAGAAATGTATTGTGGTTGTTTATCTTAGCAATACCTGCTAAAACAACAGCGCCGGAGGATACGCGTATCCTATCATTCCGTCCTATAGATCAATAGAGCGTTAACAGTATTAGCTCAGAGATCTGGACAAGTCAACACATACGTCTGCAATTTATTAGCAAGCTGTGTCAAAAATAAAACATCATTGGGCGCTCCCATAGATAGCAAATCTGAATGAATACTTGTTTGTTGAGAGTCCATTCTGACAGCAACAAGCGACCCATAAGAGAACGGGAGTGCGATAAAACAATCAGACGACCCAGAATATGACGGACCAAAACTGAACTTGGTGTACTATAACCAACAGACGGATGCTTTCCATTAAATTGAATAACGGAAACGAAAGAGTGCCTCCCTGGTTCCGGAGATACGCCACTACTGTCGAATTAAAGGACAGGAATTTGGGCATGCGTTTCTGAATAATGTTCATGCAATGACATAAAGCAAGCCTAAAAAACATTATTCCGCGGAAGTTAAACTGATAGCTAAAAGACTGCGGAACCCAAAGACCCTGGCACTTCGAATCCGTAGGGATCAGTATATATCCCAATCTGTTTGACTGGCAACCGTCATAACAGCCACACTCGGGTCCGGCAACTGCGGCGGCACTCTCTGAGTCAACCACCGAATGTTTGCCCCAGTCTGAATCTCTTGTAACACTAGATAGACAAGAGAATGTATAAATCAAGCAATTCATGGATTGCCGGAAAGTTGCCGTCGAAGAGAAGCTCCTCCGAGAACGGAGCGACTCTGAGAGAGTTCTTAACCTACTATCCACGCGTGGATGTAGCTAGGGCTGCATCACGTCTAACCAACTCCAATCAGCCACTGAAGGGCGGAGTTATACGTGAACAAACTACTGCCCTCAAAAGAAATTACATTGAGAATAATATCCCGTAAATCTTTTCTTGAAGACGTAACGATAACGCCTCAGTAAGGCGGATTACGTATAATAAAGCGTCTAAGTTAAGTCTACTATACATAATGTCGTTCCCAACATTGAAATTGGAAAAGACATAAACGGCGAAAAAGAATATATATGCAGTCTTTAATCACACCGTCTAGACGCGTATGAACTCTCGGTATGCCCTGATCTGCCAAAATAAACTATATGTAAAAAAGATAAAATGGCAGAAATGAGCCACGCGGACAAGAAACTAAACTATCATGCTTAGTAGCAGGCTAGTATATATATATAAATATATAGCGTCGAAAAATAAAACACATGTTGTAATGACAATATTGGACTGCGTCGGTAAGTCAGGGACAAAGTCCCTGTACCGATCGAAAAATCCGAGTCCAATGACGCTATAAGTCTCTTATCCAAGATCGCAGCAATGAAGTCCGAAAAATAATCACTGGAAGAAATGCCAGAAGATATGAAAGGCATCTTCCGATACTACTAAAGGGAAAACTCGAAATCTTTCGAATCCCTTTCGCCATCCTGTCGGACCCTATAAAGCGTTCGGTCGTCCGTAGCTTGATGCAACCGCGGACCGCACCGACCCAGCGCCGTCGGATAATTCCTGATTCGACCGAGAAACTGTCAATTGCTGGGATGCTGCGAAACAACTGTGCTAACTCGGATAGCACGTCCGTCACTGAGGCCTGAGGAGCAGCGGTCTTACGATGCATTGCCGCAGGAAGCTCCGAGATCGTTACCCCGTGCATACTTCCAATATGCGAGCGAACGGAGTGTATAGGCCTCGTGTCCCTTGGCTACCGGATGGCGCGACCTATTCGCTGTGGAATCACTGAATGCCGAAACTGATCGGATACTCGAGGTCACGTAGCCAATGTGCGGTCGTGTGCCCTGCTGTGAGGATGAGGAAGCATTAAAGACAGTCTCTCGGACTGTCAATATAACGGAGCGTCCCAAGCAACGGACATATGCTCCGAATGTAAAATATCTGAACCACAACATGCGGTCCCCTATGTTGTTGGCTTCCTCCGATCTGTCCTCAATCTGCCGTCACTGGGTGAGTACTAAAGTAATTAAAGTGCTCGCATCACCCAAATCTCCTTCCTAGACCGCAACGGACGAACCCGGCAGCCGAACCATTCGATGAATGTACGCTACACCGGGTGAGCTAGCGAATGTCACTCCGTAAGCGATAGACATATTCCATGAGCACTTATTGCCGCTAACTCTTCATTAACTATGACGACAGAGGCACACTTTTGAAAGACATCTCCATAATTCTTCGAACAAGAAACCAGAAATGCTTGGATAGCAAGCATAAAATAATAATATATATAGCGTCGTTCAATAATTCGAAAGTTTGTGTGACATTATTGGACTATGTCGGAACTGAGGGACGAAGTCCCTGAACCGAACCAAAAATTTCTAAGTCCACCGACGCTATCGGTTTCTTATCCGGCATCGCAGCATATGTTGTTCCGAAAGGGAAAGCTTGAAATCCTCCGAATCCCTTTCGGTATCCCGTCGGACCGGATGAAACTTTCGGACGTCCGTACCCGCTTCCGCGGAGCGTCCCGACCCAGCATCGTCGGATAAAATATATGCGACAGATTCAGTTGATGCTGGGATGCTGCGATAAACTGTGCTATTAAGGAAAGCACGTCCGTTCCCGAGGCCTGTGCAGTAGCGGACTTACGATGCATTGCCGCTGGAAGCTCCGTGTACGTTGACTCCCGCACACTTCCTATGCGAACGTCCGGAGTCTGCAGGCCTCGAGTCCCCGGCTACCGACCCAGCACTGTCGGATAAATCTCGATCCGACACCGTTTCTGTCGGCTGCTGGGATGCTGCGATAAGCTGTGCTATGTGCACAAGAATGTCCGGCGTCGAGACCTGCGGAGGCGCAGTCTATCGCTGCTTCGCCGAGGGCAGCTCCGCATCAGATGGCTCCCGCATACTTCCTATGCGAACGTCCGGAGTCCATCGGTCTCGAATCCCTGGCTGCCGGATGGTGTGACCTGGTCGCCGAAGAATCCTTGATCGGCGAAGCTGGTAATATATCGGCGGTCACGCAGCCAAGGTGCGGTCGTGTGCGCTGACGAGAAGAGGAAGCCTTAGCAGTCTCAGCGGACTGCCTATACAACGGAGCGTCCCGAGCGACGGACGTATGCTCCGCTAACGACACATTTGTACCACAACATCTGGGGCCAGATGTTGTTGAACGAGAGAGGGGCCTCTCTCGCTTGCCGTCCGGATGGACCGGAACGAGCTATGAACCGGACTAAAAGGCTTCCTCCGTTCTCCCTCCGATCCGCCGTCACTGGGTGTGCATTAAGTTAATTTTATAGTGCTCGCATCACCCCAAAATTCCTTCTAGACCGCAACGGACGAACCCGGCTGCCGAACCATTCGGTGAATGGACGCTACACCGGGCGAGCTAGCGGACGTCAAAGGCCGTCGAACCTACTAGGGTCCTCTTAGGCAATTGGCGTATTACATGAGCACTTTTCCGCTAGCCCTTCATTAATTGTGACGACGGAGGCACACTGTTGGAAGACATCACAGATACATCACCCTAATCTTGATCGTCTGAAATAGAAATTGATAAAGTAGAGTGACCCTGCGGGGAAAGGACCGGAGTGTCCAAATCCCCAACAACATACCGTGACATACGCTTCCCATATTGTCATCGAAATCATACGATACAGAACAGGAGTTAATGCGAGTACACTGACCACATATAGAATGATAATAAGGTCAGAGGAAGACTTTCTCTTAAAACAATTGATCAATATCCTTTCAGTGTGAAAAGAAAACAAGTCCTGGTACTCGCACTAACCCCTGGCAATCAAAATACATAATAATAATATGATCCATTAATATAGAAAAAATAATTGAAATCAAAATATTTTGAAAAAATATTTTTTCAGAACAGCCCAAGTTTCTGAAAAGTAACGTTGAGCCCCAATGGATCCCAAGCCTAAGTGTGGACAAAAATTTTAAAAATATTTTAAACAATTTATTCAACACTTACGAACAATAATAATGTATCTAGTTATGATTAAAATAACATAAAGATATTATTATTTAGAAATCCCCCCCTCACACAGAGGGCTGTTGTAAATGTAAACAATGAGTGTAAAAACACTAAAATAAGACTCCAGGCACCCAGGCCCGAAATCAGTTACCAAAAATACACCATCTGATGCAAAACAGAGACTTCCAGGGAAGAAACTGCAGAACATCAGATGGTAGATGCAGAACACAACGCCTAACCACCCGTAGGTGAAGACGTAAACATGGGGAAAGAACAGAATTCATTCTGTAATTCAGCTAAAACTCCCAAGAAATTTTAGTAATAATAATTACATAAACTATGCCAAAAGCATGGGAGAATAGCAAGGGGGAACTTAAAGGACAGGGAGAGAGGAAAAACACTTGAAAAAACAGTGTAACTAAATAATCAGAATGACAACAAAATGGCTGCTGCCTTGAAAATAGGTAACTTAACATAATTTCATTAAAAAATTTTAAGTTACAGCCCTGATAATATTCTGTCACACATTCTTTTCCTCTCCTCCTTTTCTATCCTCCTTAGAATCACCATTTCACTAATATTTATGTGTCTGGCATCATTTAAACTGAGATTTAAAAGCACAAAGATCAGTCAGATGTTAACTGATGAAGGGCCAAACTTAGAATGATAAATGGCGCCAATTTCGGAACGTCCTTGACACTGCGCATGCGCAGTAGGGGCGAAATGTGGAGGGCCTTTCAGGACATGTTTTCTTTAGTTTTAGATGCAAATTTTGGGGATTGGGGGGCAAAATTTGTGTTTGGCCCTATATTTTAAGAGTTAGCACCAGCTATGTCTGGGTCATTGGTACAGTATAAAAATATAGCAATGAGTAGTATGGAGGGATCAACCATAAGAACATAATGATCCCTACACCACAACGGAAGAGCCTCCACTTTAGTCGCATAGAATAGCGAAGAAGAGGATCTCCTATAGTAAGAAATCGCGTCCAAAGCTCGTCCAGTACAGTGCTTACAATGCAATACGGACCACACAACGGAATACATGAAGGTTGCGACCTTGCTGGTTGTGATAAAGATGACACGATTTACCCAGTGAAAAAAGATCCTCACATAGAGGAAGATTTCACGTTAAGATCCACAGTAGACAAGAGAGTAAATTACTCATGATCTCTGTGAAGATAGAGATGCTATCAACAGAAATGTATTGTGGTTGTTTATCTTAGCAATACCTGCTAAAACAACAGCGCCGGAGGATACGCGTATCCTATCATTCCGTCCTATAGATCAATAGAGCGTTAACAGTATTAGCTCAGAGATCTGGACAAGCCAACACATACGTCTGCAATTGATTAGCAAGCTGTGTCATAAATAAAACATCATTGGGCGCTCCCATAGGTAGCAAATCTGATTGAATACTTGTTTGTTGAGAGTCCATTCTGACAGCAACAAGCGACCCGTAAGAGAACGGGAGTGCGATAAAACAATCAGACGACCCAGAATATGACGGACCAAAACTGAACTTGGTGTACAATAACCAACAGATGGATTCTTTCCATTAAATTGAATAACGGAAACGAAAGAGTGCCTCCCTGGTTCCGGAGATACGCCACTACTGTCGAATTAAAGGACAGGAATTTGGGCATGCGTTTCTGAATAATGTTCATGCAATGACATAAAGCAAGCCTAAAAAACATTATTCCGCGGAAGTTAAACTGATAGCTAAAAGACTGCGGAACCCAAAGACCCTGGCACTTCGAATCCGTAGGGATCAGTATATATCCCAATCTGTTTGACTGGCAACCGTCATAACAGCCACACTCGGGTCCGGCAACTGCGGCGGCACTCTCTGAGTCAACCACCGAATGTTTGCCCCAGTCTGAATCTCTTGTAACACTAGATAGACAAGAGAATGTATAAATCAAGCAATTCATGGATTGCCGGAAAGTTGCCGTCGAAGAGAAGCTCCTCCGAGAACGAAGCGACTCTGAGAGAGTTCTTAACCTACTATCCACGCATGGATGTAGCTAGGGCTGCATCACGTCTAACCAACTCCAATCAGCCACTGAAGGGCGGAGTTATACGTGAACAAACTACTGCCCTCAAAAGAAATTACATTGAGAATAATATCCCGTAAATCTTTTCTTGAAGACGTAATGATAATGCCTCAGTAAGGCGGATTACGTATAATAAAGCGTCTAAGTTAAGTCTACTATACATAATGTCGTTCCCAACATTGAAATTGGAAAAGACATAAACGGCGAAAAAGAATATATGCAGTCTTTAATCACACCGTCTAGACGCATATGAACTCTCGGTATGCCCTGCTCTGCCAAAATAAACTATATGTAAAAAAGATAAAATGGCAGAAATGAGCCACGCGGACAAGAAACTAAACTATCATGCTTAGTAGCAGGCTTGTATATATATATAAATATATAGCGTCGAAAAATAAAACACATGTTGTAATGACAATATTGGACTGCGTCGGTAAGTCAGGGACAAAGTCCCTGTACCGATCGAAAAATCCGAGTCCAATGACGCTATAAGTCTCTTATCCAAGATCGCAGCAATGAAGTCCGAAAAATAATCACTGGAAGAAATGCCAGAAGATATGAAAGGCATCTTCCGATACTACTAAAGGGAAAACTCGAAATCTTTCGAATCCCTTTCGCCATCCTGTCGGACCCTATAAAGCGTTCGGTCGTCCGTAGCTTGATGCAACCGCGGACCGCACCGACCCAGCGCCGTCGGATAATTCCTGATTCGACCGAGAAACTGTCAATTGCTGGGATGCTGCGAAACAACTGTGCTAACTCGGATAGCACGTCCGTCACTGAGGCCTGAGGAGCAGCGGTCTTACGATGCATTGCCGCAGGAAGCTCCGAGATCGTTACCCCGTGCATACTTCCAATATGCGAGCGAACGGAGTGTATAGGCCTCGTGTCCCTTGGCTACCGGATGGCGCGACCTATTCGCTGTGGAATCACTGAATGCCGAAACTGATCGGATACTCGAGGTCACGTAGCCAATATGCGGTCGTGTGCCCTGCTGTGAGGATGAGGAAGCATTAAAGACAGTCTCTCGGACTGTCAATATAACGGAGCGTCCCGAGCAACGGACATATGCTCCGAATGTAAAATATCTGAACCACAACATGCGGTCCCCTATGTTGTTGGCTTCCTCCGATCTGTCCTCAATCTGCCGTCACTGGGTGAGTACTAAAGTAATTAAAGTGCTCGCATCACCCAAATCTCCTTCCTAGACCGCAACGGACGAACCCGGCAGCCGAACCATTCGATGAATGTACGCTACACCGGGTGAGCTAGCGAATGTCACTCCGTAAGCGATAGACATATTCCATGAGCACTTATTGCCGCTAACTCTTCATTAACTATGACGACAGAGGCACACTTTTGAAAGACATCTCTATAACTCTTCGAACAAGAAACCAGAAATGCTTGGATAGCAAGCATAAAATAATAATATATATAGCGTCGTTCAATAATTCGAAAGTTTGTGTGACATTATTGGACTATGTCGGAACTGAGGGACGATGTCCCTGAACCGAACCAAAAATTTCTAAGTCCACCGACGCTATCAGTTTCTTATCCGGCATCGCAGCATATGTTGTTCCGAAAGGGAAAGCTTGAAATCCTCCGAATCCCTTTCGGTATCCCGTCGGACCGGATGAAACTTTCGGACGTCCGTACCCGCTTCCGCGGAGCGTCCCGACCCAGCATCGTCGGATAAAATATATGCGACAGATTCAGTTGATGCTGGGATGCTGCGAGAAACTGTGCTATTAAGGAAAGCACGTCCGTTCCCGAGGCCTGTGCAGTAGCGGACTTACGATGCATTGCCGCTGGAAGCTCCGTGTACGTTGACTCCCGCACACTTCCTATGCGAACGTCCAGAGTCTGCAGGCCTCGAGTCCCCGGCTACCGACCCAGCGCTGTCGGATAATTCTCGATCCGACACCGTTTCTGTCGGCTGCTGGGATGCTGCGATAAGCTGTGCTATGTGCACAAGAATGTCCGGTGTCGAGACCTGCGGAGGCGCAGTCTATCGCTGCTTCGCCGAGGGCAGCTCCGCATCAGATGGCTCCCGCATACTTTTCCTATGCGAACGTCCGGAGTCCATCGGTCTCGAATCCCTGGCTGCCGGATGGTGTGACCTGGTCGCCGAAGAATCCTTGATCGGCGAAGCTGGTAATATATCGGCGGTCACGCAGCCAAGGTGCGGTCGAGTGCGCTGACGAGAAGAGGAAGCCTTAGCAGTCTCAGCGGACTGCCTATACAACGGAGCGTCCCGAGCGACGGACGTATGCTCCGCTAGCGACACATTTGTACCACAACATCTGGGGCCAGATGTTGTTGAACGAGAGAGGGGCCTCTCTCGCTTGCCGTCCGGATGGACCGGAACGAGCTATGAACCGGACTAAAAGGCTTCCTCCGTTCTCCCTCCGATCCGCCGTCACTGGGTGTGCATTAAGTTAATTTTATAGTGCTCGCATCACCCCAAAATTCCTTCTAGACCGCAACGGACGAACCCGGCTGCCGAACCATTCGGTGAATGGACGCTACACCGGGCGAGCTAGCGGACGTCAAAGGCCGTCGAACCTACTAGGGTCCTCTTAGGCAATTGGCGTATTACATGAGCACTTTTCCGCTAGCCCTTCATTAATTGTGACGACGGAGGCACACTGTTGGAAGACATCACAGATACATCACCCTAATCTTGATCGTCTGAAACAGAAATTGATAAAGTAGAGTGACCCTGCGGGGAAAGGACCGGAGTGTCCAAATCCCCAACAACATACCGTGACATACGCTTCCCATATTGTCATCGAAATCATACGATACAGAACAGGAGTTAATGCGAGTACACTGACCACATATAGAATGATAATAAGGTCAGAGGAAGACTTCCTCTTAAAACAATTGATCAATATCCTTTCAATGTGAAAAGAAAACAAGTCCTGGTACTCGCACTAACCCCTGGCAACCAAAATACATAATAATAATATGATCCATTAATATAGAAAAAATAATTGAAATCAAAATATTTTGAAAAAATATTTTTTCAGAACAGCCCAAGTTTCTGAAAAGTAACGTTGAGCCCCAATGGATCCCAAGCCTAAGTGTGGACAAAAATTTTAAAAATATTTTAAACAATTTATTCAACACTTACGAACAATAATAATGTATCTAGTTATGATTAAAATAACATAAAGATATTATTATTTAGAAATCCCCCCCTCACACAGAGGGCTGTTGTAAATGTAAACAATGAGTGTAAAAACACTAAAATAAGACTCCAGGCACCCAGGCCCGAAATCAGTTACCAAAAATACACCATCTGATGCAAAACAGAGACTTCCAGGGAAGAAACTGCAGAACATCAGATGGTAGATGCAGAACACAACGCCTAACCACCCGTAGGTGAAGACGTAAACATGGGGAAAGAACAGAATTCATTCTGTAATTCAGCTAAAACTCCCAAGAAATTTTAGTAATAATAATTACATAAACTATGCCAAAAGCATGGGAGAATAGCAAGGGGGAACTTAAAGGACAGGGAGAGAGGAAAAACACTTGAAAAAACAGTGTAACTAAATAATCAGAATGACAACAAAATGGCTGCTGCCTTGAAAATAGGTAACTTAACATAATTTCATTAAAAAATTTTAAGTTACAGCCCTGATAATATTCTGTCACACATTCTTTTCCTCTCCTCCTTTTCTATCCTCCTTAGAATCACCATTTCACTAATATTTATGTGTCTGGCATCATTTAAACTGAGATTTAAAAGCACAAAGATCAGTCAGATGTTAACTGATGAAGGGCCAAACTTAGAATGATAAATGGCGCCAATTTCGGAACGTCCTTGACACTGCGCATGCGCAGTAGGGGCGAAATGTGGAGGGCCTTTCAGGACATGTTTTCTTTAGTTTTAGATGCAAATTTTGGGGATTGGGGGGCAAAATTTGTGTTTGGCCCTATATTTTAAGAGTTAGCACCAGCTATGTCTGGGTCATTGGTACAGTATAAAAATATAGCAATGAGTAGTATGGAGGGATCAACCATAAGAACATAATGATCCCTACACCACAACGGAAGAGCCTCCACTTTAGTCGCATAGAATAGCGAAGAAGAGGATCTCCTATAGTAAGAAATCGCGTCCAAAGCTCGTCCAGTACAGTGCTTACAATGCAATACGGACCACACAACGGAATACATGAAGGTTGCGACCTTGCTGGTTGTGATAAAGATGACACGATTTACCCAGTGAAAAAAGATCCTCACATAGAGGAAGATTTCACGTTAAGATCCACAGTAGACAAGAGAGTAAATTACTCATGATCTCTGTGAAGATAGAGATGCTATCAACAGAAATGTATTGTGGTTGTTTATCTTAGCAATACCTGCTAAAACAACAGCGCCGGAGGATACGCGTATCCTATCATTCCGTCCTATAGATCAATAGAGCGTTAACAGTATTAGCTCAGAGATCTGGACAAGCCAACACATACGTCTGCAATTGATTAGCAAGCTGTGTCATAAATAAAACATCATTGGGCGCTCCCATAGGTAGCAAATCTGATTGAATACTTGTTTGTTGAGAGTCCATTCTGACAGCAACAAGCGACCCGTAAGAGAACGGGAGTGCGATAAAACAATCAGACGACCCAGAATATGACGGACCAAAACTGAACTTGGTGTACAATAACCAACAGATGGATTCTTTCCATTAAATTGAATAACGGAAACGAAAGAGTGCCTCCCTGGTTCCGGAGATACGCCACTACTGTCGAATTAAAGGACAGGAATTTGGGCATGCGTTTCTGAATAATGTTCATGCAATGACATAAAGCAAGCCTAAAAAACATTATTCCGCGGAAGTTAAACTGATAGCTAAAAGACTGCGGAACCCAAAGACCCTGGCACTTCGAATCCGTAGGGATCAGTATATATCCCAATCTGTTTGACTGGCAACCGTCATAACAGCCACACTCGGGTCCGGCAACTGCGGCGGCACTCTCTGAGTCAACCACCGAATGTTTGCCCCAGTCTGAATCTCTTGTAACACTAGATAGACAAGAGAATGTATAAATCAAGCAATTCATGGATTGCCGGAAAGTTGCCGTCGAAGAGAAGCTCCTCCGAGAACGAAGCGACTCTGAGAGAGTTCTTAACCTACTATCCACGCATGGATGTAGCTAGGGCTGCATCACGTCTAACCAACTCCAATCAGCCACTGAAGGGCGGAGTTATACGTGAACAAACTACTGCCCTCAAAAGAAATTACATTGAGAATAATATCCCGTAAATCTTTTCTTGAAGACGTAATGATAATGCCTCAGTAAGGCGGATTACGTATAATAAAGCGTCTAAGTTAAGTCTACTATACATAATGTCGTTCCCAACATTGAAATTGGAAAAGACATAAACGGCGAAAAAGAATATATGCAGTCTTTAATCACACCGTCTAGACGCATATGAACTCTCGGTATGCCCTGCTCTGCCAAAATAAACTATATGTAAAAAAGATAAAATGGCAGAAATGAGCCACGCGGACAAGAAACTAAACTATCATGCTTAGTAGCAGGCTTGTATATATATATAAATATATAGCGTCGAAAAATAAAACACATGTTGTAATGACAATATTGGACTGCGTCGGTAAGTCAGGGACAAAGTCCCTGTACCGATCGAAAAATCCGAGTCCAATGACGCTATAAGTCTCTTATCCAAGATCGCAGCAATGAAGTCCGAAAAATAATCACTGGAAGAAATGCCAGAAGATATGAAAGGCATCTTCCGATACTACTAAAGGGAAAACTCGAAATCTTTCGAATCCCTTTCGCCATCCTGTCGGACCCTATAAAGCGTTCGGTCGTCCGTAGCTTGATGCAACCGCGGACCGCACCGACCCAGCGCCGTCGGATAATTCCTGATTCGACCGAGAAACTGTCAATTGCTGGGATGCTGCGAAACAACTGTGCTAACTCGGATAGCACGTCCGTCACTGAGGCCTGAGGAGCAGCGGTCTTACGATGCATTGCCGCAGGAAGCTCCGAGATCGTTACCCCGTGCATACTTCCAATATGCGAGCGAACGGAGTGTATAGGCCTCGTGTCCCTTGGCTACCGGATGGCGCGACCTATTCGCTGTGGAATCACTGAATGCCGAAACTGATCGGATACTCGAGGTCACGTAGCCAATATGCGGTCGTGTGCCCTGCTGTGAGGATGAGGAAGCATTAAAGACAGTCTCTCGGACTGTCAATATAACGGAGCGTCCCGAGCAACGGACATATGCTCCGAATGTAAAATATCTGAACCACAACATGCGGTCCCCTATGTTGTTGGCTTCCTCCGATCTGTCCTCAATCTGCCGTCACTGGGTGAGTACTAAAGTAATTAAAGTGCTCGCATCACCCAAATCTCCTTCCTAGACCGCAACGGACGAACCCGGCAGCCGAACCATTCGATGAATGTACGCTACACCGGGTGAGCTAGCGAATGTCACTCCGTAAGCGATAGACATATTCCATGAGCACTTATTGCCGCTAACTCTTCATTAACTATGACGACAGAGGCACACTTTTGAAAGACATCTCTATAACTCTTCGAACAAGAAACCAGAAATGCTTGGATAGCAAGCATAAAATAATAATATATATAGCGTCGTTCAATAATTCGAAAGTTTGTGTGACATTATTGGACTATGTCGGAACTGAGGGACGATGTCCCTGAACCGAACCAAAAATTTCTAAGTCCACCGACGCTATCAGTTTCTTATCCGGCATCGCAGCATATGTTGTTCCGAAAGGGAAAGCTTGAAATCCTCCGAATCCCTTTCGGTATCCCGTCGGACCGGATGAAACTTTCGGACGTCCGTACCCGCTTCCGCGGAGCGTCCCGACCCAGCATCGTCGGATAAAATATATGCGACAGATTCAGTTGATGCTGGGATGCTGCGAGAAACTGTGCTATTAAGGAAAGCACGTCCGTTCCCGAGGCCTGTGCAGTAGCGGACTTACGATGCATTGCCGCTGGAAGCTCCGTGTACGTTGACTCCCGCACACTTCCTATGCGAACGTCCAGAGTCTGCAGGCCTCGAGTCCCCGGCTACCGACCCAGCGCTGTCGGATAATTCTCGATCCGACACCGTTTCTGTCGGCTGCTGGGATGCTGCGATAAGCTGTGCTATGTGCACAAGAATGTCCGGTGTCGAGACCTGCGGAGGCGCAGTCTATCGCTGCTTCGCCGAGGGCAGCTCCGCATCAGATGGCTCCCGCATACTTTTCCTATGCAAACGTCCGGAGTCCATCGGTCTCGAATCCCTGGCTGCCGGATGGTGTGACCTGGTCGCCGAAGAATCCTTGATCGGCGAAGCTGGTAATATATCGGCGGTCACGCAGCCAAGGTGCGGTCGAGTGCGCTGACGAGAAGAGGAAGCCTTAGCAGTCTCAGCGGACTGCCTATACAACGGAGCGTCCCGAGCGACGGACGTATGCTCCGCTAGCGACACATTTGTACCACAACATCTGGGGCCAGATGTTGTTGAACGAGAGAGGGGCCTCTCTCGCTTGCCGTCCGGATGGACCGGAACGAGCTATGAACCGGACTAAAAGGCTTCCTCCGTTCTCCCTCCGATCCGCCGTCACTGGGTGTGCATTAAGTTAATTTTATAGTGCTCGCATCACCCCAAAATTCCTTCTAGACCGCAACGGACGAACCCGGCTGCCGAACCATTCGGTGAATGGACGCTACACCGGGCGAGCTAGCGGACGTCAAAGGCCGTCGAACCTACTAGGGTCCTCTTAGGCAATTGGCGTATTACATGAGCACTTTTCCGCTAGCCCTTCATTAATTGTGACGACGGAGGCACACTGTTGGAAGACATCACAGATACATCACCCTAATCTTGATCGTCTGAAACAGAAATTGATAAAGTAGAGTGACCCTGCGGGGAAAGGACCGGAGTGTCCAAATCCCCAACAACATACCGTGACATACGCTTCCCATATTGTCATCGAAATCATACGATACAGAACAGGAGTTAATGCGAGTACACTGACCACATATAGAATGATAATAAGGTCAGAGGAAGACTTCCTCTTAAAACAATTGATCAATATCCTTTCAATGTGAAAAGAAAACAAGTCCTGGTACTCGCACTAACCCCTGGCAACCAAAATACATAATAATAATATGATCCATTAATATAGAAAAAATAATTGAAATCAAAATATTTTGAAAAAATATTTTTTCAGAACAGCCCAAGTTTCTGAAAAGTAACGTTGAGCCCCAATGGATCCCAAGCCTAAGTGTGGACAAAAATTTTAAAAATATTTTAAACAATTTATTCAACACTTACGAACAATAATAATGTATCTAGTTATGATTAAAATAACATAAAGATATTATTATTTAGAAATCCCCCCCTCACACAGAGGGCTGTTGTAAATGTAAACAATGAGTGTAAAAACACTAAAATAAGACTCCAGGCACCCAGGCCCGAAATCAGTTACCAAAAATACACCATCTGATGCAAAACAGAGACTTCCAGGGAAGAAACTGCAGAACATCAGATGGTAGATGCAGAACACAATGCCTAACCACCCGTAGGTGAAGACGTAAACATGGGGAAAGAACAGAATTCATTCTGTTATTCAGCTAAAACTCCCAAGAAATTTTAGTAATAATAATTACAGAAACTATGCCAAAAGCATGGGAGAATAGCAAGGGGGAACTTAAAGGACAGGGAGAGAGGAAAAACACTTGAAAAAACAGTGTAACTAAATAATCAGAATGACAACAAAATGGCTGTTGCCTTGAAAATAGGTAACTTAACATAATTTCATTAAAAAATTTTAAGTTACAGCCCTGATAATATTCTGTCACACATTCTTTTCCTCTCCTCCTTTTCTATCCTCCTTAGAATCACCATTTCACTAATATTTATGTGTCTGGCATCATTTAAACTGAGATTTAAAAGCACAAAGATCAGTCAGATGTTAACTGATGAAGGGCCAAACTTAGAATGATAAATGGCGCCAATTTCGGAACGTCCTTGACACTGCGCATGCGCAGTAGGGGCGAAGTGTGGAGGGCCTTTCAGGACATGTTTTCTTTAGTTTTAGATGCAAATTTTGGGGATTGGGGGGCAAAATTTGTGTTTGGCCCTATATTTTAAGAGTTAGCACCAGCTATGTCTGGGTCATTGGTACAGTATAAAAATATAATATTTTTTCAACTGCTGAATTTGCAGAATATGCGGACGGATGTAGCCGATTCGTTGGGTAAAAGGGTTAATTATTGTATTTCAACTTTTTCAAACAATTTCAACAAAACCATGTCATGTGACCACTCATTGGAATGAGCACAAAGAGCTCATTCCAATGAGTGGCTATATGATATGGTTTTGTTGAATTTTTTTTTTTAATTGGTTTATTTTAAAATTACGCTGGTGGCCACTACGTTAGTCAAAGGATTGAATAGAAAACTTCGCAACTGACTGAACACAGATAATTTATTTCATATATGACATACCTAATATATATTCTTGATACTGTGCCTTTGTTAAAAGTGGATTACATGTAATTGTAATAGGTTTGGTTTGTTTAGGAGGCTTCAGGTATGGATGATGACATATCCTTGTTGTGTGAACTGTAAGGATATATTTGCAGGTTTCGGGTTCATCTATTCTTGCTATGTAATCGCCAGATCCTTCTTCACACATAAACTGTAAAATAGAAAAACACATCAGTTTATTTAGGCCACACAAAGTAGATCTTCTGTTTCTCAGGCCATTATTTGTAAAACTGCATGCGGGCGAGCGGCTTTTTATTTTATTTTTTATATCTGTAATTATTTCTTTGCCATCAAAAGTTTATGTTCTTGGTTTATGTTTTAGGCCTCATAATCTACAGAATAGCATGGGGGTGGTGTATTTTGTTCCTTGAGAGCAAGAAGGCTTCTTGCACTCAAGGGACAATCTTATCAATGTTTTTAGCTTGGGTAAAATATCAGACATAAACCATTTAATTTTTATTTTTTTTAAGTTTACATTGGTTATAAAAGAGAGCATGCGGCAGCCAAAAGGTCCATGCGGGAGGGCCTGAGAAACATAATTTGATTTTCTTTAGGCCTTATTTATTGGTATTTAAGGTTACAAACAGTCTTTCAATTCTGAGGTTCGTCATCGTGCTTGTGCGCCATCGCACACGCAATTTTGAAAAGCTCTGTGCCACTAATGCCGCACCTTGCAAGCAGTGTGCTATATGATCGCCTGTTTGAATGTTCGAATTACTTTAACACAAGTGGGGTTAATGCTCATCGAGCATCAACAGCATGTGCACATGGCCTTATACAGTAATATACAACTACATTGTACAGTCACAGTGTAGGTTGCACTTTCAAAAGAAGTCGGGAAACTATGTCGCAACTGCAAACAAGCCGACACATCAACAGTTGATGCCACAGAGCGTCCCAATTTAAACATGATGAAATTGGTTCATTCCATATTCTAGTTACTGTTCCCGGTTCCGCTTTTTCCTTATTCAAACTGTGTATTCTGCTTTCGATTCTGAGCGTGCATATCAGTTGAGTTTACAGATTTATTTTTTGAAAACGAATGTTCGAAATAATGAACATGTATCGTGAGTATGTGATCTTTATTTTATTGTTATGACCCAATAAACATGACTTAACATCACTATGAAACACATGCTGTATTCTATTAAAACATCGGCATTTCTGTAACTTTTTCCCAATAGCTGAGCATTTTGTAAGTTTGGAAAATGGCACTTGCGAATTAGAAATGGCCCGAGCCACACTTGGAGCACCTGCATTTTAGAAAATCGAAAGACTGGTTACAAATTTCTGCACAATGGCTAATCGTGACCACAACATGGATATAAAGTAAAGTCCAGTAAATTGTTTATAGCCATGTTGTCCATTTTAGAGGACTTCCACCCCAAGCACTGGCGACTGGGTGCTATTTACCAGTAAAACAAAGCTTGTTTACGACAGTAAACAAGCACTGCTTCACTTCCTGAGATCATGATGGGGAAAAACACATAAGCTTAGTAACCCCTTACATAACACAACTACTGGATGAATTTGCAAAAACTTTATTGAATAACTAAGTATATTCACTTTTTTGCCTAAAAAACTTTCTCAGGGTTCCCTCATGCAAGGCCTGAGAAAATTCAAGGCTATTC
The DNA here is from genome assembly GCA_031216915.1 of Pictodentalium vernedei. Classification (NCBI taxonomy): domain Eukaryota; kingdom Metazoa; phylum Mollusca; class Scaphopoda; order Dentaliida; family Dentaliidae; genus Pictodentalium; species Pictodentalium vernedei. The sequence continues at coordinate 427,543,768 of CM062289.1, read as the reverse complement.
AAGACCTCCTGACACATTTTCCAGGATTTCAAGGCCTGGAATGACCTTCAGGCAAATTCTAGCCTGTTCCTTGAATCCAAGGCCCTGCAAGACCCTGTTTATAACCCCTAATTGAAACAAGATCAGTCCAGTGAGGAGTCATTAACTGGTAGAGTGCTGGAAGCCCATATTTGGGCTTCACTCTGAAGTGTTGGTACCAGCACTTGAAGGCTTCATATTTTGTGGATGTTGTTCATACCACCTTTGAAGTGAAATTATTTAGTCTGTTAGGATTTGCCTTGTTACAATTTATGGGAGAGTGCCTATTGGCACTCTCCCATAAATTATAACAAGGCAAACATATGTGAACAAATTCTGATGACCAAAAATAATTCAGCACTCCACCAGTTAAATGAGATCATGAATCAAACAATTTTGATCCTGTAGTGTTCCATGTAACCACCGACACGAACCGATGTTCAAACACTTCTAACAATGGTCAACCGATAGATTAAAATCGGCCGATGTCAGATATGATTGCCGAGCATTGGTTAATCACTACGGAAAATACACCAACAGATGCACAAATGAATCCACCAAACAATGGTATATAAACGAGAGAACAAGTGGACTTTCTCGTCTCTGACAAGTTCACTTAACTGGTAGAGTGCTGGAAGCCCATATTTGGGCTTTATTCTGAAGTGCCGTTACCGCAATTTAAAGGCTTCATATTCTGTGGATGTGCTTCATATTATCTTTGAAGTGATATTATTTTATCTGTTAGGATTTGCCTTGTTACAATTTATGGGAGAGTGCCCACTGGCACTCTCCCATAAATTGTTACAAGGCAAAGATGCACAAACAAATTTTAAGGACCAAATATAATTTACCACCCTACCAGTTAAGAACTAAACCTATAAAGATATACAAATCAGACTATACAGGATATCAAACCAACAGACCCTCTTGAATTTTTTAGTTGTTTCAATCTCCTTTACCTACCAAATCAGCCTTATCCATCGGCATAATATACAAAATGAGTAGTTAAAAACAAACTAGTTTTTTTTAAATTTCAGCAAAACCATATCTTATGACCCCCACATTGGAACGAGCAAATCAAGAGCCTTCCAATGAGGCATCATATGATATGGTTTTCTTTAATAAAAAAAAAATTTAAATTTGAAAAAACAATAATCAAAATAATTAATTTTTATATCGTGTGCATTCGGTAAAGGGTTAAGAAGGTCAGGGCCACCAATAGCAAAGATGGTGCCCAAGGGCAATGTGCAGAATGGGAGTTATGGGCTCTGCAAGTACCAAAGGTGCGAAGCGATAAATTAGTGCTAAGAGAATTTTCCTGCAAGACAATTTCTACTCAATTATTTCCTACAATTTGGGTAATTTATTACCTATATTTCTGTGTGTTTGGTGCATTTTTTTCGCCAAAGATAATCTTTCTACCAGAAAGACCAGTGGAAAACTAACAAACTGGAACAAGTGGGGGTTTTTTATATGAAATGGAACCTGGTCAATAATGCAACTACATACTCTTGCCACCTGCACCAGTGTCAGAGGCCTGTACCAAAAGCCTTCCCTGATTTTCAGCTCAGACATATAGATAGGTCAACAGGCTTGGCAATTTCAGGAGAGCAATTTTTTAGCTCTCCTTACTGCCCTCCTGAAAGAATTAAGGAGAGCGAAAAATTGCCCTCCTAAATATTTTGGTCTGGGATGATTGAGATTACATGTATTATGGTCACATTAAATTTTTGTTGTAAAGCAAAAATGTAATTTAACTTCCAAGTCACATAACATCACGTAATTTCATTTTGAAAGTGGTTTAGTGGTAAAAGGTAATGGCTGCAACCATACCCAAACACAGTTGCAATCATTTGAAGCAAAATGGGTCACAGCAATATTTTTTTTTCTGTCAGTTTCAAGTTCAACAACTGACATCACAGTTTGAGGGGTGAAAGTGGTTTAGTGGTAAAAGGTAATGGCTGCAACCATACCCAAACACAGTTGCAATCATTTGAAGCAAAATGGGTCACAGCAATATTTTTTTTTCTGTCAGTTTCAAGTTCAACAACTGACATCACAGTTTGAGGGGTAATTATTCAAGGAATATTGACACTATAATATACTACCATTACTACTATCCTGTCACTTGAAGCACTTGCACCAGGATGTGGCTGTAGATGCAAGCAGACCTGTTGTCCAAGAAAGTCATACGCCTACCACTACCACCTTCAACCCCCCAAGGGGGGTTGAAGGTGGTAGTGGTAGGCGTATGACTTTCTAGGACAACAGGTCTGGGTACACACACAGGTCTTGCCAAGTGTGTGTTCGGTTGTTGAGTGAGACATCTAGATGTCTAAGAGATTTCGCTTTACCTTAGTAAAGTTAATAAAATCACTGATGGAATAGTCTGTTGGTTTCAGTTTCAATGAGTTTGTTCAACTGGATACTTAAAATGCTGTGTAAAGCTAATTGCTCTCCTAAGCTGATTGAGGAGAGCGATTTTTTGCCCTCCTGCATTTTTCAGAATGCCAGGCCTGGGTCAACCTTCACTTTTTAAAAACACTCGGCCCAGTGACAGTTGCCTAATTAACCCCCACCCCCACCCCACCCTCTCGGCACTGTATTTTAGCTATGTGTGTCTATTATACCTTACCCTGACTTCAGTTTGTCTCCGTTTTTCAGTTAAATCACACTCTGATCCATTCACATATTGCTGGCTGTGGTATCTGTTCAACATGTTCTTATTCTCAGTTATCTTTTCCTGAATAAGAATAAAGTGGTTTCAATCAATAAAATATTTAAAATCAAGAAAGTCTAAAATAACTCTCACATACCTTCATTGTTACCGAGCATAACAAATATCTATTATATATCCCATACCAACATTAGAAACAGAATATGTAAATTGCTTGCCCCTCCAATTAAAAAGGTAAATATTGCCCTATGAACTTCGTTTGAATAAACCTGAATCAACACCTCAAAAGGAAGTTCAGTACCAAATATCATGTCACTGTACCCTTTGATTCATGAGAAGACAATTTTTCTAAAACTTGGGAGGATTTTCCCCCCCTCTCCCCGAGGGGTGGGGAAAATTGATTTGAACAAAATCAAAATGTAATGTCAGAACAATCACTTCAAATTTAACAGAAATCGGTCCAGTCGTGAATACCATGTTCACAGAAGACAGAGGATGGAGGGTGAGTGATCACTTTACCTCACCCTGACTTTCAATCAGGTGAGCTAACAAGGCAAAGACGTGTGAACAAACTTTGATGACCGAGAATAATTTATCACTCTTCAAGTTAATGCGTACGTGAGCACGGGGACATTTTTTTTTTCCCTGAAAATAAATAATAAAGAATAAAATTCTACCCCCACCACAATTCTTTTTAAAAATTCTGATAATAATCTAGGTATTTGTTTTATGGCCTTAACTGTTTTACCTAACATGAAAAGCAGACGACACTATTCTCGAATAACTAATTTTTTTCACTTTTTGTCTCAAAAACATAGGTTATGACCCCTCTTTGGAATGAGCTCGCCGACCTCGTTCCAAAGAGGGGTCATAACCTATGTTTTTGAGACAAAAAATGAAAAAAATTAATTGGCGGTTTTTGTGAATAACGCTGACCGGTTTTGGCTGTTACGTTGGGTAAGGGGTTAACCCTTAGAGACCTATTTCTGACCATTATGACCTCAGAACAGGTTCCCTTAATATACCATCATGAGAAGGTAAATAAATTACGTAGGCAGTAGTATTTTCTAGTGAAGTTTTGGCTGCCCGTAAGACTCGAAATCACCATTATGCCCCTGGATAATAATAATAACACTTTGGCCAGCCGCTGATTTGTCACGGTTCTCGGACGAGAAGGCCATGGTTACCCCCGTACTCCCAACTGCCTCCCTATTCCCATGCTTCTCCTCTCCTCCCAACACTTAGAGACGAACTGCTTGATGACATCCCTTGTCCCATTCTTCCCAATCTCTCCGATTAGCATATTAACCCTCTCCTTTGAGTCTCCCCCTAACCACATGTCCTTCATTCTCCCATCCCACTTGCCCATTATACTCCCAGTGAATCTCATTCTTTTAGACTAATACTTTGGGCATTCTAGAAGAAAGTGTTCCAGGGTCTCCACCATGTCCAAGTTACACACCTGACACTCCCTTTCACCGTCTTTCCCAATTTTTCCCCTCAGCTCCAGGGATCGCGACCTCAGCTTGAACAACAGTGACCCCCCAAAGGTGGCATCAAGGTACTCTTCAAAACCTGGCTTCTCTTTATCACGCAGGCCACCCAAAGACCTCTTTGATTTGAGTCATCATTTGACCCCCTCTCACCAATTACGGTTACAATCCTCCATGACCCTTTCTCTGACGATTTTTTTACCCTGGTTTGCCCCAACGTCCAGGTCCAAGATCTCCAATGAGTAGTTCTCTACTAGCTCCCTCACTTGGACCATCCACCCCATTTTGATATTTGAGTTGAAAATTCTCATGGAACATTACTTTACACCATCGGCTGGCGGGGAGATTTACCAAATAATTAAGATAACCGAGCTTCAACAGGTCTATCCTGTCCTTGATCCTCATCCACCCAAGCTCACCCCTGATTGCTTCTAGCGCTGCGGCATTACTCGACCCCATTATCCATCGGCCTGCATCGTTCTGCAGGATTTCCAAGCTCTTTAAGGCCGTCTGGTTTAGGGGTACCACTTCCGTACCGTATGTTATACTTGGCAGCCCCACCATTTCCCAAATGGTTTTCCCCACGAAAACCTTATTGAAATTAAAATTTTTTAGTAAATTTTGTTTCTTAACATACCTACCACAATTGTTTACAATTGGCTGTAACATAAGTGCAAGCCCTACTTCGGAACTAACTCAAGCTTTTAGAATCTTTTCCAAACGAGTTGGAAAAGTACTAGAGTGCAAAAGCACGAAAAAGATCGAAAAAAGGGTCGAGCGAGACCAGCGCTCGAAATTACAGGTACTCTCTCTGCACACCTCTTGCGTTTACCGAGCGCATGTGCAACAACCGTGACGTCAATTCCGTATTTCCGCCAACGAGAAGTTTGTGATTTAGCGGGGAGGCATCGATATCAAAGATATCCCCAAGGAGGGTGGGCCTCCGGTAAACAATTGTGGTAGGTATGTTAAGAAACAAAATTTACTAAAAAATTTTAATTTCTTTTCAACCTACTCACAATTGTTTACAATTGGCTGAATAAACAATAGGAGGAGGTGAATCACATAACCAATACCAACAAGAGGAGCAGAACGAAAGCAAGGATGGCAGAGAACAAAAACTAAAACCTGTAATGAAGAAAGAGAGAAGGCACCTGAAAAGAACAAGGCTGAGCGAAGCGCAACCTCAACAAAAACAAGTTTAACGAGGGTGCACAACAGCCTGAGCAGCAACGAGAGGGCCTAAAGAATAAAGGTCCTCAGATTGCTGCTGAAGGTGGCGGAGATAAAAGGAGGAGAAGGTAGAAGCATTCCTCCAGTAAGCTGCATTCATAACATCCCAGAGCGAAACAGAACTGGAGAACGCCCAGGATGTAGAGATGGCACGAACCTCATGAGCATTAAGCCGGTTCGAAACAAGATCCAACGCAGACAAGCGAGAATAAGCCAGCTTGATTGCAAGACAGATCCACCTGGAAATAGAATGGGAAGAGATAGACTGCCTCTTAGGAATGAGAGACAGAAAGAATCTCTTCCAACCCCTCCTAATGAACTGAGTGCGAGTAATGTAAGTCTTGATCGCACAACAGGACAAAGAAAAGGCCTCCGGCCCTCTACAGCGGGAAGAGCCCGAATGCAGATGGGAGGAGGTACCGAATCAGGAAGTTGATTCTTAGCCAGAAAAGAGCAATCAGTAGTGAAGGTGACACTGTTAGCCTCATTACGGAAGAAGGCAGAATCAACAGATAGCGCATGAAGCTCACTGACTCGACGAGCAGAAGCAAACGCTAGAAGAAAAGCCGTCTTATAGGTGAGAAAACGCATGTCGGTCTCAGATAAAGACTCGAATGGCGCCCCCTCCAAACAGTGCAACACCCATGCCAAGTTCCACTTGGGTGTAAGACGCAAAACTCGAGGCCTCTTCAAAGAAAAGTGCCGAATAATTTTGGAGAGAAAAAGATTATGACCGATGCACCGCTTTCCCACATAAGAGAAAGTATCAGACAGCATAGACCAATAGCCCTTAATCGTAATAGGCTGGAGGCCCTTGGAGTCAAAAAGAAAAACCAGAAAATCCGCAATTTGAGCGATTGACGGATCATGGTAATTCACATTGTGATCTGCACACCAGCGGCAGAAAACTTTCCACTTGGCGACATAAGTCATGCCAGTGGAATGTCACCCCGATGCAGAAATGCACTCCACTGATCGTCTCGAAAAACCTCTATGTCGGAGACTGGACCTGATAAAAGACAGGATTGAAGGGACAGGCTCGCCAGGTTGTTGTGATACTTCCTGGGATGACCCTGTGAAAGAAGATCGCGACGTAGAGGTAGACGAATCGGTCGATCGGCCAATAGAGGCCGCAGCAGATTGAACCACACCCTCTGTGGAGACAGGGGTGTGATCAGAATGATCCTGCAACTGCAAGCACGAATCTTCGCTAATACTTGAGGAAGAATCGATGCAGGAGGAAAGGCATAGCCGATCCAACCCGTCCAGTCCAGAGACAAAGCGTCTACTGCAAATGCCAGAGGATCTGGACAAGGGGAGACAAAGGTCTCTATCTGATGATTCCAGCGAGTAGCGAAAAGGTCGACCTGAGGATGGCCCCACTGCTCGCAAATCGCCTGAAACACCGACCAATGTAGCATTCATTTGGTTGGAAGGACACTGTCGCGTCAGGACAGGGAGTCTGCTAGGACGTTGAGACGCCCGTGAATGTGTCGAATGGACACCCGAGCGTTCACATCCCGCGCCAACAGAAGAAGATCCCGAGACAGCCGATACATGGGAATCGAATGTGTGCCTCCTTGATTCCGTATGTAGGCCACTACTGTCGAATTGTCCGAAAGAAGTAGGACAACATGGTCCGACAGATGAGGGATCCAAAGCCGAAAACTCAACAGAAGAGCAAGGAGCTCCTTCTGGTTGATATGAAGGCCCACCTGCTCGCAGTCCCACTCTCTGTGAGTAGACAGGCCGAGAGGATCCAACATCGCACCCCAGCCCCGATCGCTGGCATTCGCAGTAAGGATGCAATCGGCCAGAGGAAGATCCAACGGAACACCCTGTGTCAGCCAGGGAATATCTGCCCAAGTGCGGAGGTGACAAAGCAGGGACCGAGGAATAGTGAGTTCCAGGTCCAGCGGATCTACATTCGGACACCAATGATCCAACAGGAAGTGTTGGAGAGGTTGGACAAACAAGCGACCGAGCAGAATGAGATCTGTCACCGAACCGCAAAGGCCCAGCATCCGAAGGAAAGTCCTGGCCGAGACCGAGGAAGATTGAAGCAGGTCCCGAGTCAAGGCGGAAAGAATCGTCGCCCGAGCCTGGGGGACCGACACTACATTGTGAAGAGTGTCGAAATCCATCCCCAAATGACAGAATCGCTGAGAAGGAAGAAGATCCAACTTCTCGCGATTGACTCTGAAACCCAGCGACGCTAGTAGGCAAAGAAACTGCCGGACATCGAACTCCAGAACAGCAGCATCGTGGTGCCGTTGGAGGATGTCGTCTAGGTAGGCTGACGAAGTCCCTGCAGACTGAGTGCGGTGGAAAGCAAGCACATGTGACATCAGTCGAGTGAAGGCCCAAGGAGCCAGGTTCAAACCGAACGGGAGAGCTCTGAATTGAAAAACTCGATCCTGAAACGAGAACCGAAGGTACTTCCGTGAAGCCAGATGAATGGGTACATGGAAGTAGGCATCCTTCAGGTCGATACTGGCCGCAAAATCGCCCTGATGAACTGAACGTCGAACCGACCGGAAAGTCTCCATACTGAAACGAGGAGCTATTATGTACTCGTTCTGGGTACTCAGATCGATGACAGGACGATATTGGCTGTTTTTCTTCGGCACCAAGAAAATTCTCAAGTAAAACCCCGGTGAAAGGGTGTTCCTGACCACCTCGATCGCCCCTTTGGAGAGGAGATTGTCGATCTCCTGCACCAGAAGGTCCCAACGCAGAGAATCGGAAGGGACCTGAGTCGGAAGGGGCACCCGAGATAAACTGGGGTGCCGATGGAAGGACAGTCGCAGACCGGATTGAATGATGTCGAGGACCCAAGAGTCCGACGTTATCTCTGTCCAACGGTCGTAAAACAGCGACAGCCTTCCCCCGACTGGAGGCGAATCGAGGTGAGAACCTTCACTTGCGGCCTCGACGAGGCCCCCGAGAGGAGAAACCACCTCGGGAAGTGACAGAGTCCTGAGACTTTCCAGCCTGAGGCTGCCAGCGAGCCTGGCCACATCGGCGCTTCTTATGAGCAGAAGGAGCAGACGGAGCCGAAGGCGTAGCCGACGTCGCCGACGAGGCAGACGCAGCAGCACGCTTGGCGGGCCTGGAACGACCCCCACCCGCAGCAGCAGGTTGGTCAAGCTGTCTCAGCAAAAGCTGGTCCTTCGAATGACGAAGAACTTCGCCACGAACAGCTTCCACGGAACCATGGAACAACTGAGGTCCCACCAAAGAGGCAGACCTCAGAACAGCACGTTGCTCAGAAGGAAGGGATGGTAAAGAATCCAACACCGCATCCCGGCGTGCCAGCTCCAAATTAGCCGTGTTACAGGCGTGAGCGTGTGTCAAGTTCATAAGAGCCTGTGACAAAACGCGAAAAGGCACCTGAGCGTCATCAAACTCCCCTGGTGGAAAATATTCAGCCAGAGCAGCGACGACATGGTCCACGAGAGATAACATACCCAGCATCTCTCGGGACAGGCTCACCATAGACTCAACTACCGACATCGGGAGAACTGCCGACTTAGGCTTAGTCAACCCGAGGGAAGAAGAATCCTCATCCACAGTAGTCATCCCTTGGAAGACTGGTGGAGAGATGGAATCGTATACACGAAACCGCGATGGAGGCAGAAAGGCATCAGCTCGAGAAAAGAAGGAACCCTTGAGGGCCTTAGAACGCATTTTGGTGTCTAAGCCCTGGAAGGACTCAACAACCTGAGCCGATTGCAGAGGATGCAAAGCCCCGGAGCTAGAAGGCTCAACAGGGTTACGGCACTCCACAGTGGACCGCGGCCGGACGGTCACAGAAGGCTGGTCGGAAGGTTGAACGTCCGGCAATAAGCCGAAGACGAAATCCAAAGCCTGCCCCAAGACTGACGAGGGGGGCCCATCACCTTCAAGATACTCGTCATCCTCCGTAGCAGAGGAGATGTAGCCCAACTCGGGCTGACCAGCAGAAACCTCCTGTGAATACTGTGCAGTATCCAAGGGGCCAGGCGAGACATCTCGGCGACCGACCAAAGGAGGTTGTGCCTCAGGAGGCACAGGGAGGCCAACTTGAGGGTTGCCAGAAAGCAACCGGGTGAGCGCCAAAACGGCCTGGCGCAGGTCACCCTGAGAATCCGTCGCAGCAGAATCGCCCGACGGAGTGTCCTCCCAATGGACCCTTCTGGTAGAAGAACCCAAATCCTCAGAAGAGACCGATGTCGAACGTCGATTGGCAGACAGAATGGGGACACGGTGAGAAGACACCGGAGGATAGTCCCGATTGTGACGCCCAGGGGCCATCACTGACCTCTGCGAAACAGAAGGTCCTGCCTGCAAATCCTCTAAAGAGACCGACGGCGCACGTCGATCGGTAGCTGGACCTAGGACACGGTGAGAAAACACCGGAGGATTGTCCCAAGAATGACAGGAACCTGTCACTGGCCTCTGCGCAGCAGACGGCCCCAACTGCCTATCCTCTGAGACCGACGGCAAGCATCGATCGACACCCAGACTCGGAAAACAGTGAGGAATCACCGGAGGAAGGTTCCGAGAGTGACAGCTAACAGAGGCTGTCACTGACCGCTGCCGAACAGCAGGCCCTGGATGCCAACACCATCCCGCTAGGCGGCACACTAGCAGGGGAAGGTGGAACAAGAAACGATTCACTCGAGGGACGAGGAATCGCTGCCGAAGTGACCGACTAGGAGCAAACCTAGCCAGATGAGACGGAGCAGACAGCAAACCCGCACAGCCCCGCCGCGAGGCTGGGGGAGGCTGAGAACACAGACACACCAGCAGATACAGCCTCGGTCCCCCGAGACTGTAGACCATCCCCAGAGGAGATGGAAGAGCCACCATCAGACAGAATAGGATCTGGAGTAGCAACTTCCTCAACAACAGCCGACGGTGTAGGAGGCGGATCGGAGAGGGGCACCGAGCTGACCTCGGAAAAGCTCTCAACGAAAACAGACGCCTCAATAGTGACATCAGTGACATCAGAAGACAAAGAGACCACGGTCTCCTTGTCAGATATCACTGAACTAACACCGCCAACAGTTGCAGAGGAACTCGCCACAGAAGGCAGATCCGAATCCTGTGTGACAGAGTCACCACGTGCACCAGCAGAAATGTCTGCTATGGCACGGCTACCCTTACCCCGAGAACGAGGGGTTCTAGCTCTGGAAAGAACCACCTTGTTCACAGAAGCCCAGAATTTAGAGGACCAAACCCCACAAATACCACATGATTGGGCCTGAGTGCAATTGTTGCAAGTGACACATGTGGCATGAGAGTCGTCCACATGTTTCACCTGCAAGCAAGAGGTACAAGGAATAGTCTTAGGCATTATATCAAAATAATCAAGCTTCCCCCCGACGGAAAACAGCACGAAGGTCGTGTTCACACGTGGGGGAAAGACAAGATAAAGTGTGAAGAGACAAGCAATAAAAATACAAATTAACATTAATTAATAATAACTTGGTAGCTTGATAAAAGGATACAATCCACTAGCACACTAAATATGTAGAATAAGTTGTTCACGAAGAATAAACAGCATAATTTAGCACGAGTCACAAAAATTTCCGACCATGTACAATGGCGGAAAATAAAGGAATTGACGTCACGGTTGTTGCGCATGTGCTCGGTAAACGCAAGAGGTGTGCAGAGAGAGTACCTGTAATTTCGAGCGCTGGTCTCGCTCGACCCTTTTTTCGATCTTTTTCGTGCTTTTGCACTCCAGTACTTTTCCAACTCGTTTGGAAAAGATTCTAAAAGCTTGAGTTAGTTCCGAAGTAGGGCTTGCACTTATGTTACAGCCAATTGTAAACAATTGTGAGTAGGTTGAAAAGAAACTGTTTCTCCCTATAAGTTTCATTTGGTTAGGGATTCGCTTCCCCTTCAGAATCAATTTATTTGTGTGGTTCCGGTAGATGCCTCTTCCTGTAATGTTTATATTTACCCCCAAATACTCGTAATCACCTTCTCTTCCATACTGAGAAGTTTGCTGTTCCCTTCCGGAATGCAGAACTCACCCACTCTCCACCTTCGAGTGGGGTCCACTTTGCGGCCCACAGGTATAACTTTACTCTTGCTTTCATTAAGTTCGAGTCTCCATTTGCTCCCATATTTCCCAACAATTCCCAGCATTTTCGTTAGCCCCTCTTCGCTTTCTGACACTAGAACCATATCGTCTGCAAAAAATAGCCCTGGGATCTTCAAGTCCCCAACTGCTACCCCCTCCTCGCTATACAGGAGTTCATCTCCTAAACCTTTGATGTACAATGCAAACAGGATCGGCGAAAGGATACACCCCTGTTTTAGGCCTATCTCCATAGGCACACGTTTCGTTGTAATGTTTCCCAGGCTAAGTTCACTCTGAACATCTTGATATAATGCTTTCGTAATTCCAACAAACTCACCTCGAAAGCCCATAGCCTCCAGCTTGCGCCACATACCTTCCCTCCATACTCTATCGTATGCCTTTTTGATATCCAAAAAGGCCATAAACATCTTTTTCTTTTTGCTTTTGCGGATTCTATCATTTGGGATAGTGTGAAAAGATGGTCAGTAACTCTCCTTCCCTTCCTGAAGCCATTCTGGATTTCTCCCAAAAAACCCTTCTCCTCAATCACCTCCTCTAGTCTCCCATACAGGACTTTACAGAAAACCTTTCCAATGTTGCTACTGACAGAGATCCCTCGATAGTTATCCAAAACGTCCTTTTCCCCCTTTTTGTGAATAAATGTCACTTTACTTTCTCTCCACTCCTTTGGGACCTCTTGATTTTCTATGGCTAGATTGAATAGGGCAGTTAGGCTTTCCATGAGTTCCTCTCCCCCTTTTTTGATAAACTCGTTAGGAATTTCATCCACTACTCCCGCTTTTCCATCCCTTAATTTTGATATCATCTTTTGCACCTCCTCCGTTTTAATTTCGCTGCACACAGAGCTCGATAGGTTTTCCTCGACCTGATTCGAACACTCTGGTGGGCTCCCCATGCCCCATCACTTATCGTTTACCTTTTCCCAGTGCTTGACTAGTTCTGATGCGACTTGATCTTGCTCGTCTGTAACTCTGCCATCTACTTTAATACTCTTCGGGTTACTTCCTTTGTTACGTTTATTCACCCATTTCCAAAATACGTTCGAACTCGACCCCCCTGTTGTTCTTATCGTCCTAATAAGACTGCTATTTTGTACTCTCCGATTATCGTCTTTAATCTTATTTACTTTATTTCGTGCTTGGTGGTATTCTTCCTTAGCAACTGTGGCCTCATTGCTTTCTGCCCCCTTAAGTTTTCTACTTCTCCTGTATGCAGCACATTTAGCTTTTCTTCCCTTTATGGCCATTTCCAGTTCTTCGTTCACTCTGTACCCAAGTTCCCGTGTTGGCACCCTGACCTTTCCTACACTTTCCTTTCCTGCCTCCACCAGGCTCGCAACTATGACATCGACCATCTTCTGGACACTGCCCCTCTTGGGTATGGTTGTAAGCTTTGGTTTCAGTTTTTCATTGAACTTCGCCCAGTCAGCATCTTTTTTGAGTTCCCAAATCTCCTTAGAGCTTCCTTTGCTTTTTACTAGAGTTTTGGCCCTGATCGTCACTGTAATCAAGTTGTGATCACTATCCACCTCCATTTTACCCTCATCATCCATTTCTACCCCTATCACCTCCCTCCATAAATTAATATCTGTGAGGATGTAGTCGATTATTGATTTTCTGTCGTTCCTCTCCCAGGTCCATTTCCCCTTACATCTCGCATCCCTGTTCAGAATTTTCAGACCGAGCTCGTCTGTGAAGTTCAACAGCTTTCTTCCATTCCTGTTGACTTTATTGTCCCCACCCTCTATGCCTTCTTCATCATTACCTATCAGAATTATACCGAGCCCCTTGTTTTGTAATTCGGTGATATTGGACTTTAGTGTTGAGTATATCGAATCATTCCATTCGGGTTTGCTTCCCTCCACCGCACAATACACAACCCCAAGGGCAATACTTTTGTTTTTCAGACTGATCCTTACCCATCCAATTTCTTTCGATACCTCAGCCGGGGTGCTGATGTTTTCCAGGTCTGTGATCAGCGATGGTTTTAAATCCTCTTTAATGTACATGCCTACCCCTCCCCTTTTTTTCTGGCCTTCCGTTCGTCCTACACCTATCCATACGTACCCCCTTACTTGGTCAACCCGTTCCTTGTGTCTTACCCAAGTTTCGCTTAAGCCCATGACGTCAAACTCCTCTGCCTCAATCAATGTAGCAATTTCACTTACTTTCCGGTGGAGACCCTGGATGTTGCTATAACCCACTTTCAGGGTGTCAAGGTTCATTGGCTTCTGCCTACTGGTCCCATTATTATCTAGTCCCTGTATGTTTGTATATCCTACTTTGTGTACCTGTGCTTTCCTTGGGAAACTATTCCTATTGATTTGGATTTTTGGTCCCTTTTCCTTATCCCCCTTGTCCCATATTTTACACCTATGGTTCGTGACACATTTTCTGTGATTATTCCCCCTTCACTGACACCCCCCCCCCCCCTCCCTATACCAAAAAAGGCTCCACCACCTGCAACATATTTCTTCCTAAAACCTCTGTACCCCTTGGGCTAAGATGGAGACCATCCCTTCCATATAGGTCATTTCTGCCCCAAAATGATCCCCAATTGTCTACAAAGGGTATCCCAAGTTCCTTACAATACTCCCCCAATTCCTCGTTGGTCCCAATGATCCACGAATGACGCTCGCCCCCACCACCTAGTACTGGGAGAAGCCCCGAAACCACTACCTGGGCATTCTTGGCATTACGTTGAGTTATTAAGTCCTTGTATGTCTCAATAAGAACTGATTTTCTTTCCCTGATGTTGTTGGTCCCCACGTGTACAACAACCACTGGGTCTGGGCCTGACCCCTTTACTAATCTTCCTGTCCTTTCCTGTCCTCTTTCCCATCCTACTACCACTACTACACCTGTTACCACCTCTGTCCCCACTGGGCCGGCTCGCAATCTTGCACTTCACCACACTAACCCCCATGCCTACCTCCACCTCCACCTCTTCAGACCCAACCTGCTCCTCAAAATTCTCGAAATTACCAAACACACTGAATCTATTTTGGACACTGCACCCCACCTTCTGCCCACTCCCACTACAAGCCAACTTGTCCTCATTTACCACCTTCCTAACCTTCCCTCTGACTCCTGCCCTGACAGACTCCACATGGTCATCGCTATCTCCCTCACTATCCGATTCTAAAAGAATACGCCTTTTCGCCCCACGACTCACACTACTAGCCTGGGAATTTGACACTCTAGCCCCTACTTCTCCTCTACCCTGAACCTGACACACCTTCCTATTCCCAAAAGACCCACTATCCACGTCAAAAGTCCGCTTCCTACTACCCACCACCTTCCATCCCCATCGAATGCCACCCTAACTGGTGTAACACCAGACTTACCTGCCCTCCCCAGTTTCCCCCTCACCACCTGCACCTCTTCCTCCAACTTTACATAAGCCTCTAGCAGCTGCATTAGCTCTATGCAGATGGCACACATCCCCCAACTCCCCCAGCTCACACCCATCCACATACACCATATGGCAGTGCCTACACACATCCGGCCGCTGGCCGTCCGTTGGTAACTCACTAGCAGTAGCACCCCCTGTACTGGCCTCAACCACTCCCCTCACCTGGACACCTATACTAACTGTCTCTGCCCTGCTGGTCTGAACCTCTCGCGTCACGAAACACTTACCATCCATAGCCAAAATTAGAATGAGAAGCTTGAATTTTAAAAAGCAGTCGAACTCGTAAACAAAACAAAAAACAAAACACCGAAAATGACCCGCGTGAAGATAGGCAACACGCCACTGATATCCGATAAAGAAACTAAACAAAACACTAATATAACTATCTTTTATTAAAAATCACATCTATACAGCCCTAAAACAATATATATATATATCTACAGAACACCTGGAAGAAAAGTTAAAAAATTTATAGTAATTTATATATTTTTTATACTTACCAATGACCCAGACATAGCTGGTGCTAACTCTTAAAATATAGGGCCAAACACAAATTTTGCCCCCCAATCCCCAAAATTTGCATCTAAAACTAAAGAAAACATGTCCTGAAAGGCCCTCCACACTTCGCCCCTACTGCGCATGCGCAGTGTCAAGGACGTTCCGAAATTGGCGCCATTAATCATTCTAATAACCAGTGCCTGGTAAGCGCTATGTACTCAGCGGGGAGGCAAGAGTTCCCGACTCCTGGGAGGGCCATCCCCGTCTGGGTCATTGGTAAGTATAAAAAATATATAAATTACTATAAATTTTTTAACATTTTTATACTGTACCAATGACCCAGACATAGCTGAATAGTAAAAAGGCTGGAGGGCCAAGGACATAGAGCAAAATGGAATACGCTCAATAAAATAAAATAGAGTCATCCCCTGTAGGGAAAAGAAGTAATAGGCCTTACATGTATCTTTCTTATTTATGATAAATTAGAAAGATACAACACCTTCCAAAATTGAGCTTCATACATCCATGTACTCTATTAATATCCAATATAATCCTTATACTAATAATTTTTAAAGTAAGCCAATAAATAAAGTAAGTCTAGAGAATAGAGACTCTTATACTCCTAAAAGTGTCTGAGGATTGCATAATCATGTCCGTTGACATATGCAATATTCAAAAGCTATACTTTAAAAACTAAGACTTGAATGAATTTTAAAAACCTAAACTTCTCACTAAACAACCATCCCAATAACAGCTCAGAATTACTAACTACGGAGGAGGTATCCCCTTGTTTTCATAGTAAAACAGGTGACCCAAGGGAACACCCTCCCCCCCCCCCCCCCCCTTTTTCTTGCCCTGGGTCAAATAGCCCAGAGCGAAGAGGGCAGCCGAACGGAGACACTGCCGAAACAGACAGCCTACCTAGCTATAGTAGCAACTGTTAAGTGAATGACATTCTGAGCAGTAGATAATAGACCTAACAATAGAGGCCTCCAGAAATGGACTCGATATTCTGAGATAAAATTCATGAATGTGGATGGCTGAGCGCAATGAGCGGCCTTCAAAAATCTATAATAGCGACACTATTAATGTAAGCCCAAGAAGTAGAAGAACTCTTACTTCATGAGCCGAAATCTTAAGCACAACTGCTAAGTCAATGATATACTATAAGCAGTACCGATACTTAATAGAATCCATTAACAATAAAATGGAGCGTAACGTCCTTCTACTAGACATCAAAGACAGAAGAAGCTTACGCCCATAGTAATAAACAGAAATCTGTTTATAAATACATAAACTGTACCCGGAAAGAGTAAAGGCCTATGCCCATACGAAGACGGAAGGACCTTAAAATAATAGGTTCCAGATAATAGGAGCCTAACTCTTATGCAACAATCCAACCTAAATAGTAACGGAAGTATTGATTCCGAAACTATGAAAGTGAAAATCATCCATCGATAGTGCATGAAACTCACTGACTCTACAGTAAAAGAGAAACCAACAGAATTACTGTCTAAAAGGTCAGAATTTGAAAACTACTGTTTCCAGAGGCTCAAATGATTACTTAGCTAAATAAGAACCGAAGTTAAAATCCGTATAGGAATTTAATCTAAAAATTCTAAGTCTATTTATCAAAAAGTTACTAACTGACTTAGATAAAGAGACAAAAGACTCAATTGTAAACTATCGTAGAGTGCATAGGTATGAGGTAACATAAACCTATAACCTAAATAATAACAGGCTGCAGTAGATCTTGTGAAACAAGTATACTAAAAAATAGCAATGAGTAGTATGGAGGGATCAACAATATGAACATAATGATCCCTACACCACGACGGAAGAGCCTCCACTTTAGCCGCATAGAATAGCGAAGAAGAGGATCTCCTATAGTAAGAAATCGCGTCCAAAGCTCGTCCAGTACAATGCTTACAATGCAATACGGACCACACAACGGAATACATGAAGGTTGCGACCTTGCAGGTTGTGATAAAGATGACACGATTTACCCAGTGAAAAAGATCCTCACATAGAGGAAGATTTCACGTTAAAACCCACAGTAGACAAGAGAGAAAATTACTCACGATCTCTGTGAAGATAGAGATGCTATCAACAGAAATGTATTGTGGTTGTTTATCTTAGCAATACCTGCTAAAACAACAGCGCCGGAGGATACGCGTATCCTATCATTCCGTCCTATAGATCAATAGAGCGTTAAGAATATTAGCTCAGAGATCTGGACAAGCCAACACATACGTCTGCAATTGATTAGCAAGCTGTGTCATAAATAAATCATCATTGGGCACTCCCATAGATAGCAAATCTGATTGAATACTTGTTTGTTGAGAGTCCATTCTGACAGCAACAAGCGACCCGTAAGAGAACGGGAGTCCGATAAAACAATCAGACGACCCGGAATATGACGGACCAAAACTGAACTTGGTGTACTATAACCAACAGACGGATTCTTTCCATTAAATTGAATAACGGAAACGAACGAGTGCCTCCCTGGTTCCGGAGATACGCCACTACTGTCGAATTAAAGGACAGGAATTTGGGCATGCGTTTCTGAATAATGTTCATGCAATGACATAAAGCAAGCCTAAAAAACATTATTCCGCGGAAGAAAACTGATTGCTAAAAGACTGCGGAACCCAAAGACCCTGGCACTTCGAATCCGTAGGGATCAGTATTATATCCCAATCTGTATGACTGGCAACCGTCATAACAGCCACACTCGGGTCCGGCAACTGCGGCGGCACTCTCTGAGTCAACCACCGAATGTTTGCCCCAGTCTGAATCTCTTGTAACACTAGATAGACAAGAGAACGTGTAAATCGAGCAATTCATGGATTGCCGAAAAGTTGCCGTCGAAGAGAAGCTCCTCCGAGAACGAAGCGACTCTGAGAGAGTTCTTAACCTTACTATCCACGCGAGTGGATGTAGCTAGGGCTGCGTCACGTCTAACTAACTCCAATCAGCCACTGAAGGGCGGAGTTATACGTGAACAAACTACTGCCCTCAAAAGAAATTACATTGAGAATAATATCCCGTAAATCTCTTCTTGAAGACGTAATGATAACGCCTCAGTAAGGCGGATTACGTATAATAAAGCGTCTAAGTTAAGTCTACTATACATAATGCCGTTCCCAACATTGAAATTGGAAAAGACATAAACGGCGAAAAAGAATATATGCAGTTTTTAATCACACCGTCTAGACGCATATGAACTCTCGGTATGCCCTGCTCTGCCAAAATAAACTATTTGTATAAATGATAAAATGGCAGAAATGAGCAACGCGGACAAGAAACTAAACTATCATGCTTAGTAGCAGGCTTGTATATATATATATAGCGTCGAAAAATAAAACACATGTTGTAATGACAATATTGGACTACGTCGGTAAGTCAGGGACAATGTCCCCGAACCGATCGAAAAATCCGAGTCCAATGACGCTATAAGTCTCTTATCCAAGATCGCAGCAATGAAGTCCGAAATAATAATCACTGGAAGATAATGCCAAAAGATATGAAAGGCATCTTCCGATACTACTAAAGGGAAAACTCGAAATCTTTCGAATCCCTTTCGCCATCCTGTCGGACCCTATAAAGCGTTCGGTCGTCCGTACCTGATGCAACCGCGGACCGCACCGACCCAGCGCCGTCGGATAATTCCTGATTCGACCGAGAAACTGTCAATTGCTGGGATGCTGCGAAACAACTGTGCTAACTCGGATAGCACGTCCGTCACTGAGGCCTGAGGAGAAGCGGTCTTACGATGCATTGCCGCTGGAAGCTCCGTGATCGCTACCCCGTGCATACTACCAATATGCGAGCGAACGGAGTGTATAGGCCTCGTGTCCCTTGGCTACCGGATGGCGCGACCTATTCGCCGTGGAATCACTGAATGCCGAAACTGATCGGATACTCGAGGTCACGTAGCCAATGTGCGGTCGTGTGCCCTGGTGTGAGGATGAGGAAGCATTAAAGACAGTCTCTCGGACTGTCAATATAACGGAGCGTCCCGACCAACGGACATATGCTCCGAATGTAAAATATCTGAACCACAACATGCGGTCCCCTATGTTGTTGGGCGAGAGAGGGACCTCTCTCGCTCACAGCCCGGACGGACCTGGACCAGCCAGGAACCGGACTAACAGGCTTCCTCCGATCTGTCCTCAATCTGCCGTCACTGGGTGAGTACTAACGTAATTAAAGTGCTCACATCACCCAAATCTCCTTCCTAGACCGCAACGGACGAACCCGGCAGCCAAACCATTCGATGAATGTACGCTACACCGGGTGAGCTAGCGAATGTCACTCCGTAGGCGATAGACATATTCCATGAGCACTTATTGCCGCTAACTCTTCATTAACTATGACGACAGAGGCACACTTTTGAAAGACATCTCCATAACTCTTCGAACAAGAAACCAGAAATGCTTGGTTAGCAAGCATAAAATAATAATATATATAGCGTCGTTCAATAATTCAAAAGTTTGTGTGACATTATTGGACTATGTCGGAACTGAGGGACGATGTCCCTGAACCGAACCAAAAATTTCTAAGTCCACTGACGCTATCCGTTTCTTATCCGGCATCGCAGCATTCTGGTCCGACGAAAGAAGCTGGAGAAGACCAAGTCAGATGACATACACAACAGCATATGTTGTTCCGAAGGGGAAAGCTCGAAATCCTCCGAATCCCTTTCGGTATCCCGTCGGACCGGATGAAACTTTCGGACGTCCGTACCCGCTTCCGCGGAGCGTCCCGACCCAGCATCGTCGGATAAAATATATGCGACAGATTCAGTTGATGCTGGGATGCTGCGATAAACTGTGCTATTAAGGAAAGCACGTCCGTTCCCGAGGCCTGTGCAGTAGCGGTCTTACGATGCATTGCCGCCAGAAGCTCCGTGTACGTTGACTCCCGCACACTTCCTATGCGAACGTCCGGAGTCTGCAGGCCTCGTGTCCCTGGCTACCGGATGGTGTGACCTGGTCGCCGAAGAATCCTTGATCGGCGAAGCTGGTAATATATCGGCGGTCACGCAGCCAAGGTGCGGTCGTGTGCGCTGACGAGAAGAGGAAGCCTTAGCAGTCTCAGCGGACTGCCTATACAACGGAGCGTCCCGAGCGACGGACGTATGCTCCGCTTACGACACATTTTGTACCACAACATCTGGGGCCAGATGTTGTTGAATGAGAGAGGGGCCTCTCTCGCTTGCCGTCCGGATGGACCGGAACGAGCTATGAACCGGACTAAAAGGCTTCCTGCGTTCTCCCTCCGATCCGCCGTCACTGGGTGTGCATTAGGTTAGTTTATAGTGCTCGCATCACCCCAAAATTCCTTCTAGACCGCAACGGACGAACCCGGCTGCCGAACCATTCGGTGAATGGACGCTACACCGGGCGAGCTAGCGGACGTCAAAGGCCGTCGAACCTACTAGGGTCCTCTTAGGCAATTGGCGTATTTACATGAGCACTTTTCCGCTAGCCCTTCATTAATTGTGACGACGGAGGCACACTGTTGGAAGACATCACAGATACATCACCCTAATCTTGATCGTCTGAAATAGAAATTGATAAAGTAGAGTGACCCTGCGGGGAAAGGACCGGAGTGTCCAAATCCCCAACAACATACCGTGACATACGCTTCCCATATTGTCATCGAAATCATACGATACAGAACAGGAGTTAATGCGAGTACACTGACCACATATAGAATGATAATAAAGTCAGAGGAAGACTTCCTCTTAAAACAATTGATCAATATCCTTTCAATGTGAAAAGAAAACAAGTCCTGGTACTTGCACTAACCCCTGGCAATCAAAATACATAATAATAATATGATCCATTGATATAGAAAAAATAACTGAAATCAAAATATTTTGAAAAAATATTTTTTCAGAACAGCCCAAGTTTCTGAAAAGTAACGTTGAGCCCCAATGGATCCCAAGCCTAAGTGTGGACAAAAATTTTAAAAATATTTTAAACAATTTATTCAACACTTACGAACAATAATAATGTATCTAGTTATGATTAAAATAACATCAAGATATTATTTTTAGAAATCCCCCCCTCACACAGAGGGCTGTTGAAAATGTAAACAATGAGTGTAAAAACACTAAAATAAGACTCCTGGCACCCAGGCCCGAAATCAGTTACCAAAAATACACTATCTGATGCAAAACAGAGACTTCCAGGGAAGAAACTGCAGAACATCAGATGGTAGATGCAGAACACAACGCCTAATCACCCCTAGGTGAAGACGTAAACATGGGGAAAGAACAGAATTCATTCTGTTATTCAGCTAAAACTCCCAAGAAAATTTAGTAATAATAATTACAAAAACTATGCCAAAAGCATGGGAGAATAGCAAGGGGGAACTTAAAGGACAGGGAGAGAGGAAAACACTTAAAAAAACAGTGTAACTAAATAATCAGAATGACAACAAAATGGCTGCTGCCTTGAAAATAGGTAACTTAACATAATTTCATTAAAAAATTTTAAGTTACAGCCCTGATAATATTCTGTCACACATTCTTTTCCTCTCCTCCTTCTCTATCCTCCTTAGAATCACCATTTCACTAATATTTATGTGTCTGGCATCATTTAAACTGAGATTTATAAGCACAAAGATCAGTCAGATGTTAACTGATGAAGGGCCAAACTTAGAATGATTAATGGCGCCAATTTCGGAACGTCCTTGACACTGCGCATGCGCAGTAGGGGCGAAGTGTGGAGGGCCTTTCAGGACATGTTTTCTTTAGTTTTAGATGCAAATTTTGGGGATTGGGGGGCAAAATTTGTGTTTGGCCCTATATTTTAAGAGTTAGCACCAGCTATGTCTGGGTCATTGGTACAGTATAAAAATATATAGATACTTGAGCTAACTTTTGACAACTGAATTGAAATACTCACTGTTGGTTTGGATATGCTCATGTTAAGGATGTGTACTGGCTGCGGTCAGGTGTAAATTCAGGACAATTGTCCATGCCCTTAAGGGTTAACTGAGTGCTGGAAGCCACTGTCATAGCAGTGATGAAAATTCAGGTTACCATGCTAAAGTTTATTCATTTTATGTTCATACTTCACGGCTAACCCCCAAAAATGTTATTTCATCTGTAGATATTTGTTGAATTAAAAATTAGCGGAGAGTGCTTTAGAGCACTAATTTTAATGCAACAAATTTTAGGAAACAGTTTATTATCAAAAATAATTCAGCACTCAACCAGTTAAATTAAAACAGTACTACCAAAATCTTCAAAAACAACTGATCACTTTACTGGATTAAAGAGATATTGTGCAGTAGGGCTGGGCTGTTTTTCAGAAAACCTAACTGCAAGACCCAGGGAAAAACATTCAAGTGGGGTTCCTGTGCTTGTACAAAACTGATGAAACTATCTTACTGGGAGAGAACTGAACTAGTGGCCACTATGGACTCTCGGCACTTGATCTATCAGGCAAAGGGGCGAATACGTTGTGTTCTCATTGTCACATTTTCCACCTGCGAGTCAATAAGGGAGACAATGTAACAATGAAAACACAACATACAGTTAAAACTAGAAGTCCTGTCACGAATAGTGTGCTTATCTAGGCTTAATTGCGCGTTGGAATTGCGCGCAATTGCCACATCAAATGGCATCCAAAGCACGGCAGGTTCTCCTGGTTACTCATAGCAAACACATGTAATGTTTCTGCCAATGGACCTCCGGTTACCCGGAGGTCCATTGGCTGAAACATTGCTTGTGCACAGGCCATATGTACAGAATTTGATAGCTTTACTTGGGCCATAATGCGTACATTAACATGCATATCAACGTGCTATTTGTGCGCATTTCATGACAGGACTTCTAGTTTTAACTGTAGATTAGATGAACTTTATTCATTTGTTACCCAGATTTATGGCCTTTTTTCTGACTGAAGTAGCTTAGCAACTGATCCCCTAGAACCCCAAGAATGATCAGAGGGAAGTTAGGTGGAACCCAGTGGAGATATTTACACACAAGGCTTTTGTGGAGAGTGGCGACGTACAAACTATTGCGGATTTTTATCCAAGTCGAGGAGCCAAAAGTGTTATTTACTATCTGTTCCTTACAGACAGAAAAACCAAAATGAAACCCAAGTTTTTTCTGAAACCGAAACCGAAATCTGAAAAATCAAAATGGCCATCCCAACAAGATGAATCCCAACAAGCCGAATTTAATTAAAATGACTATATAACCCATTTATTTTGAGGTTTTCCATCATAAACTGCTAACACGGCTTACTTTAGGACAAAGAGATTTTAATTAACTGGTTGAGTGCTGGAAGCCCATTTTAGGGCTTTATCCTGAATTGTGGGCACCAGAGCTAAAAGGCTTCATATTCAGTGTAGGCTACTTTTGTGGTTTAGTGTTCTAAACCTGTTACCCTCCTGCTGCAATCTCATTCCCAGCCTGAGAAGGTGAGTGAACAGGCAGATTAACTGCTTAACTGTGGCCTTCTACCAGAAAGGGCTGCCTTCACCGACTCAGCTAAAGATTAGATCACAAATCAAAACAAAATGTGCTACTTTTATCTTTTTTTATTTTACTTATTCTCATGAAAACTAATTCTGCCTTCTTCTTTTAAGCAGGTACACAGAAGATACTTTTTGACCAGCACCCCAATAACCGCTGTGGACACTATAACCGTTATGGAAACAGTAACCGCCATGGTTCCTGAACATCCTCCACTCCATCCCTAAAAGTGGTCAACCACTTTAAGGGAGGCGAGCGTTGGTCCTGCGTCCCACCTGTACCCCTTTTTGTAAGCGCATTGCGGATCTTTTGTCCCAACCCAACAGGATTACAATGCAGGCCTGCCCCCGAACCAGGGAAGTTCAGGTCTTCTTTCTGGTGGTCCCCGAAAAGGGTCGTTGTTGTTTTTTTTCAAAGAGTCCAACCAAACAGAGACAGCCTGAGGCAGATTATACTTGCCAGTGATGGCCATCACTCATAATCATCTCAGAAGTGGCAGACTCTACTTGTCTGAAAATCTATCTACTTGCCTGAAAACCTAGAACACTTCACCCTCGGGGAGAGGTAGTACCTTTGTGAGAGGACCCAACCTCCCACACTGGTCCTCACCCGAGGGCCCAACTGAGATATGTCAATGAAGCCATCACGCTGCAACCGGAAACACCTGCCGAGTACCTGAACCTTTTCCTCCTTCAACATGCCTAGACATGTGACAGCCAATCATATGCAGTCACCGAGGGCCGAAAGGGGCTTGTTCCCCATACCGTCCCTGCGTGCCTTTGGTGCACGAAACCATTCCTTTGTTGTCTTACTTTAATTAATTTTTGAGGTGATATTATTAAGTCTGGTGGATCTGTCCTGTTACAATTAATGGGAGAGTGCCAAAAGGCACTCTCCCATTAATTGTAACAAGGCAATAACATGTGAACAAAATTTTGAAAACCAAAAAAACTTAGCATTGCTACCAGTTGACAGAGGCACCCCGATTTGTTACAAGATGCTATTTGCTCGGTTTTTTTTTTAATCATTTTTATCGACGAAACTCCCAAACACAGGCATAAAATAAAACCCTAAAATACTTCAAATAGCAAACATTGTAAATTACACTTTCTTTTTAAAGTAAATATCCCCATATTTGAAGAGAAAAAAATTTTTCGACTAGGGATTCATTTTGTTGGGATGACACCTCCACTAATATCCGCAACACCTTCAAATACATACCTTTTCATCACCATCATCACTCCAATCAAATTCTGATTCATAATAACCCAAATATATTATTTCAGAAACAATTTTACTGTCTGAAAAGAATGAAAAAAAAAGTTATGAGAACACATACATACAAAGTGAGCCTCAACTTCCAATCGTATTTAGATTTATTGATAATTCAGGTCAATTGCCTGGATTTTAAAAACAGCTGTATGCAAAAAAACTTGCGAGTTTGCGCCTAAAATGCAACGGATGGTAAAAGTGAAAGTAATTCCATGTCCATAAGGGCAATAACTCTGATAAATATACTCTGAATAAAACCTGCATTAACTGGTTGAGTGCTAGAAGCCACTATCAGGGCTTTCAAAAAAATGAGAGTACCGGAGCAAAAGCCAACATTTTCTTTGCTCATTTTTCATATTCAGTCAAATGCAAATAATATTTTGTTTATATACATTTGTTTTATCACAAATTATTGAAGAGTGCCTATAGGCACTCTTCAATAATTTGTAATAAAACAAATTTTGATGAACAAATTCAGACCACCCCAAAAAATGTAGCCCTCAACCAGTTAAGCACGGAGATGGACATCAAAAAGATACACTTGCATACTAAATATGATGTCATTCCACCAAGTATTTTAAAAGTTAATGAATTTAAAATCTTGTTGGGCACAGACTGACAGAACTGATTGACAGACTGCTGACCATCATTGCTTGGCGCAGATAGAAATGAATAAATACAACTGCTGGCCCAGTGCATGCCCCCCACCATTGCATACTGCCTTACCGCATACCAAATTTCTTTCATCCACTCACTGCTGAGATATACACATCTGAATGGCCGGACGGATGGATGGATGGACAGACAGATACACAGACAGATAAATGCAATCCAGTATAACCCCCCCCCCCCCCCTCCCAATCTCTTTGGGAGTAAGGACATTATTATGAGTGGAAGCAAGAGACTTTCAGAAATTGGTGCAAAAGATCATTTTGTCCACCTATTGGTAATCACAAAAGAAACTGGGGAATCGTTCGCTGTCATTACTAGATCTCAAGACAAATAGCAACATCAATCACTAGGATTGCTCCTGGTATTCAGTTGGTAACTCTCCCAGAACCATGATTTATTTTATGATCATGATAAAACATTTAACACCGACGCTGAAATGCAGAAATTTATATAACTTCGTTCTGGCGATTCACAATGTTTCCCTTGAATTGAAGCTTGAATCAGGCAAAAGGTTTGAAACCAAATCGAATCTCTAATTGAATCTACTTCCCAATTATGAGACTACGTCTGTCATACTGGGGATTTCGGTCGCCAATGTGAAGCTAGTGTCAATATGCATACTGGGCTATTTCGCACCATCGAACCATAATGTGAGCCTGCCATTTGTATCTGGAAGGAGCAATTTATTCATATGCCAGCTGATAGTATTCCATGTAGAAATGTCTGCATGGGTCAGTGCATGAGCCCGATGTTCAATATACTTTTATTAATATTACAACCGTATAGTACCAGTGCTCAAAATAACTTTTTTTCTTTGCGTAGCAAAAATTAATAGCATTTTGTAAAAATTACATAGCTATTTTTTTTGTATACCAGAGTTATGTTATGCTGTTTTATATTGAATTCTTCTAAGTAGATAGAATAGTTTCATCCATTTCTGGGCATTTCCAAATGATCTGCAACACATGAAACATTTACTATGTTTTTTAACTGAACTGCCTTTAAGGGTTGCATGGACTTGTATACTGTTGTAAATGGCGTCTTGGTTGTTTAATAGAGTTCTCAAAATGGAAGTTGGGATTTTTAATTTGATGGGCTTGAAGTTATTTTTAATGTACATTTTATGCAAAATGTTGTAAAAACAGGAAGTATTTAAACCAACAGAACTCATCTTACATATGAAGTTGCTAATGATGCTTGATGGAGAGTTAATCTGAGTTATGCCTGGAATGTTCCACAATCAGAGAAGTAAAGCAATAGTGAACTAGTTTTCAAATTTTCGTTTACATTTTGCGATACAAGATAATCAACTCCAGCCTAATAGGCTGCAGTTGATTATCTTGTATCGCAAAATGCTATACATAATTTAACATTGTGTAGTTTTTTGCAAGTCTTGCATAGCAAAAAGCGACGCAACACCGCTTATTTTGAACCCTGTATAGTACGGGGTACTATCCAAGTGACATTCAAGTTAGATGCTATCGCTTTGTATGGATCACTACTGCAAGGAGTTTTGACATTTCCTGTTCTCAATATTCTACTCTTGTTGCATCTACAGTACCTTAGCAACTTCGAATGCAAATTGACCAAGTATCACTTAGGTGGTCGAAGGAAGGGCAATACATCGTCCCTTGTGTAGAACAAGGCCCCATCTGCAATGCAAAAGCATTGAATATGGCACATTACTCCAACCAAGGTGCGATATATTTTTGTAGCAGATGTGATTTAGCCATTCTTTTAAACTTGACATATTATTTTACTTTTGTTGATTTACCAGGTCCGTTTAGTGGCAAGATATGGGAGTGAGCCATAAGAGCAGAGCTTATAGATTGTCCTTATAGGTATTCATATTTTTTACCTTTGAAGCTTTGAAGGATTTGTACTTTTCGCGGGTTTCAGGTCATGTGATGTAAACATGACAAAATTCCTTGGCGATTTCAAATGCCGGCTGTTCATCTGATATTACTGCTATGGTCAGTGATATTTTTAAATGTGAAAAGTAGGTCTGAAATCTATGTTTACTGATAATAAAATAATATATTGGATTATTGGTATGTACAACCACTGCCAAACAGCTTCAAGTCTGGCTAGTATCTGGCGATACCCAGATTCTCACTTTGCTTGTGACTGGTTGGCAGGTTGGATACCTGGCTGCTGCTTAACAGCTCTCAGTGATGTATTTGTAAAAATAGGATTTGAAGATTAGTACTGCAATATTAAGTGACAATCACATAGGGTATTATGTGATGTGGATTGTTGGGATTGTACGGGATGTATTTCACTTACTTTATTGATTATTATGGTTTTTAATGTTATACCAATTTCATTTCATAGCTTACAAGGTGATAATTGTATATCAGATGTATAATTATTAACTATTATGCATTTCAGAATCCCTGTTAATGATAACTGAATAAATGGTATTGGTAATATAAGCTACTGAGTTGGTTGTGGCACAGTCCGCCTGGACGTTATCCATCTATATGACGTCCTGAGTAAGGCCTGTTTCATTTTGCAAACTAGACATAGTGCACTCACCATTATCGCACCCAGTTAGGCTGCATACAGTCAGTCTAGTTTCACAGAAAACCTTGCTGGATGATGTGTCATCTTCAGAAAGTCAACAATACTGAGATGTTTAAAATTCAAACCCCTCTAGGATTCAAATTGTTTTGAATATGATCGAGATGGTTTCGAATCGAATCAGTAAACAGAACCCTCTCCAACTTCTGTCCAACCTCTCTTCAACCAATGCTAACCCTGCTTGTGTGGAGTTAGTACTCTGGTAAGTCGACAGTTGCTCACCACTTCTCAGAGATTTTCTCTGGGTAATCTGGCTTCCTCCACCCATAAAATGGTCTGACATGAGATGACCTGGGCCATCAAAAGTATTGTTAAACCCCAATAAATAAATAGAGGTGCAATTCGGATGGGCTGAAGCATGCTCATTTTCAAATTCCTTGTGATTGAAGGAAGGGTGCAGGTGCATTTGCACACCTCATATTCTAAGCACTAGTAAATAATAGAACTGCCCCAAAAGGTATAGTTTGTACCGGAATACAAATACTCACCTTCTACATGATATTGTCGAATGTATCGTCCATAACAAAATTCATAGCTCCACCAATCTTTTGTCTACAATAAAAAAAAATGAATTTATTCATTCTCCAAATTAACCACACTTGGCCGCCACAAAGTAGAGCTTCTTTTTCTCAGGCCATTTTTTTGTAAAATTGCATGTGGGCAGGTAGTTTTTAATTTTATTTTTATTTCTTTGCCATCAAAAGTTCATGTTCTTGGTTTGTTAAAGTTGTTTTATGTTTTAGGCCTCATAATAGCATGGGTGGTGGTGTATTTCGACCCTTGAGTGCAAGAAGGCTTTGCAATGCTAAACCATTACAAAGCCTTGTTGCACTCAAGGAACAAATTTATCAATTTTATTAACTTGGGTAAACTATCAGACACAAACCATTTAATTTTTATTTTTTTAAGTTTGCATTGGTTATAAAAAGAGAGCATGCAGCAGCCAAAAGGACAATGCAGAAAGGCTGAGAAACAGATTTTTAACTTGTTTTTAGGCCTGGTCGTAAAAATTAATTTTTTCAATAATTCAGAAATACTTTCATAAGTGTTGTCTGCTTTTCATGTTAGGTAAAGTTAATTTATTTATCTATTTATTTATTTAATGGCGTGTAATGACATTTTTAACAGCCAGGGTCACCTCATGTTGGGACAGTTTTATGGGTGGAGGAAGCCAGAGTATCCAAAGAGAACCACTGAGCAATGGCAAGCAACTATCAGACTCCCCAACATAGTAACTCCACACAAGCAGGGTTAGCATTAGTTGAAGACAGGAGTACCATTAACATGCAGAACGCCTTAGTACACAGAATCACCATGACCCCTCCCCTCCCCCCCCCCCCCCCCCCCCCCACATGGATGATCAGTAGTACTCAAATGATTAGTCGACTAGTTCGATGTCGACTCTGGGCAAACCAGTAGACAACTCTCAATTGTGCAGTCGACTAGTTGGAGGAGTTCAAGCTTTTAGGTAAATAGTATCCCTTCTGTGCCACTGTCAGACAGTTTGAACAGCAATATTGGGCAATCAATGTATACATCTATTGCCATCTAATAGTAGTGACAGTAGTTTGTTTTAACTGGTAAGTAGAGTGCTGAATTATTTTGGGCTATCAGGATATGTTATTAATTTGCCTTGTTGCAATTTATGGGAGAGAGCCTATAGGCACTCTCCCATAAATTGCAACAAGGCGAATTAAATAAGACTATATAATTTCACTCTTAGCATAATTAGAAGCACATTAACAGAATAATGTTCCAGTAAGTTGCTGTATATGAATGCCCAAGTGAAGCCAAATTTGGACCTTCAGCACTCTACCGGAACACCAACACTGTTATAAGGAGACAGGTTATCACCAATGACTCGTCGAAGTCGACTTGACTTTTGGGTATTGACTAGTTGAATTTGGAATTCACTAGTCGTTTGAGCACTAATGATCAGGATTAATGGACTTGGCCAAGGACATAACACAGTTACCCTGGCAGGGATCAAAGCGTTGATCTTTCGGTTTGAAGTTCCATGCCATAACCACTGAGCCACCACGTCCCCTTGATAAATCCATTCCATTTGAAGGACTGGATGACTACAAAGTAACAAACCTTTATAAGACAGGCACCTGTCTCAAGTGGTTTCAGTAACTCAGGAATGCCAATCTCTTTAGCCAGTTTCTCTTCCTCTTCTTTTTCCTTTTCTTGCTTTTCTGAATCAGGGAAGCTACACATGTACTTCTGTCCAAACTTTGATGACACCATCATTGAATTGGCAAACACATCCTATAAAAACACAAAACAATTACTTTAATTATTTCATTGTTAAAGGCCCATTATTTGCAGGCAGATGAGAACATTCAAAATTTGATTTGATTCAAAATCGTCCTGATAATACAAGTACCAGTGGATTTCATTTCAATGATGCAGATTTGGAAATTTTTGAATCAACAAGAAGATGCTCTTGAAATCCTACAAAGGTAGAGCATGTAGGTTTTTTGGTTTCCCGGTCTTGGATTTTATGACTAGTCACACTCGTGACCGATGGTTAATCGGTTAACCAGTTAACTGTTTCATTCCTAACTGTATTACATAACTTTAACCCTCAAGGTAGAGATGGGCGGTATTGGAATTTTGAGTTCGGTATCGGTTTCGGTATTTTTGTGTGGGCATACCGCGGTATCGGTTCGGTATTCGGTATGTGACTTCAGATTCACTGATAGTACCAAAGGGGAATCCATGTCCGAAAAAATACTGAATAAGTTGTTCTTGTATCATTCTATCACAGTGCTACACATGCCATTGTTGATGGGCTCAACATTGTCAATCTTTTGTCACCACAGATCATATCTACAGTAATTTCGTGACTTGTTCTAAATACGCCTTAACTTTTCAAGCTCACTTAAGGCGTCTGTAATCATAGAATGTGTGTCCTGAAGATGTCATCTTTAGGTGGGCCTGATGACAGTAATAAAATGATCTGGTCAGTGATTTCTAGCCAAGTCTTGGCTGCCTGTTAAGGCAGCCAAGACTTGGCTAGAAATCACTGCTAAGCAACTGGACATGTACAGGTCGTAGACTATTGATAGTTTAGTACAACTGCCCTGGTCCTTAAGGCTTAACAAAACTGAAAAATAAAATCAGTCACTTCTTTCATGAAAATGAACACTTCAACTTCTATCAATCCTCACCAAGGCCTTATAAATAGTGAATGCACAGGGAAAATTGAAAATACCGTTGGTTTCGGTATTCAAAGATTGGGTCGGTTCGGTTTTTCGGTGTCCCCATGATATCGGTATCGGTTCGGTTTTTCGGTATATTGCCCATCTCTACCTCAAGGGCTGGGGATTTTTATACATTTTAGCTGATTAGTTAATTTTCAGTTTAGCATTATTCAAGGTTATCAGAACAAAATACTGACTTGAGATTATTAATTATTTCTTATATCCTCAAGGGAAAATGGAGGAATATTTCCTTTTTTCACAAGATGCACATTTTATCATTTTGCACTTACACACCGCTTATGTGTGGGTTGACACTTCACCCCCATTGCCCATGTGGGGGCACGGTGACGTCGTGTACTAAGGCGTACTGCACGTCGAAGGTGCACCTGTCTTCAACCAATGCTAACCCTGTTTGTGTGGAGTTGGTATGTTGGGTAGTTGACAGTTGCTCGCCGTTGCTCGGTGGTTCTCTCCGGTAACTCCGGCTTCCTCCACCCACAAAACTGTCATGGTCATGGTTAGCCACTGTGCGGAAATATGTGACCTTAAACACCAATAAATAAATAAATAATGTGTGGGTTGTCTCAGATAGTAGAACTTACAATGGCCAGGGTTATGGAACAGCCTATAACAAAATGTACCAAAAGTCAACGACTCAACATTTTACCGTTATCTGGTAGAGTACTAAATTATTTTTGGCCATCAAATCTTGTACACACGTCCTTGCCTGGTTACAATTGATGAGAGAGTGCCTCTCCCATAAATTGTGACAAGGCAAACCCTTACAGACTAAATAATATCACTTCAAAGATAATAAAAAGCACATGCACTGAAAATGAGTCTTCAAGCTGTGGCGCCAGCACTTCAGAATAAAGCCCAAATATGGGCTTCCAGCACTCTACCAGTTAATAACACCAGACTATTGCCTCATTATTGCCAGATTGCTATAGCAAAAATGACGCAATAATCTGACATTTAAATGGATGAAGATGAAATGGTGTATTCTCCTGGCCCTATAAAGGAGGTGATCCATTTGCGGAGCCAATAATAAAGAAAATGTGTTATTATTTTGGGCAACAAACAAAATGAGGCGAATATCACTTAACCAAAAATTAATTAACCATGGCCTAAACTTTGACAGTTCACAACTTGTGACTTTGCAGTTGTTTCTAGACAAATCTTGGCTGCCTATATAGGCAGCCAGGACTAACCTAGAAACAACTGTCAAAGCACTTTGAATGTAACTTGCACGCTTACTCAAAGACTGCATGTTGGCCATCTGCTTTGTTGTATAAAAATGTGATTACAAATCGGAATCAGGCCTTTATGGGTTAACCCTTGAGGGCCTAATTCAGACTTTAATCACCTTTTTTGCAACAGAACAGGTGCCCTGACATGCAGTCTTTGGGTTAAGTACCTGGGTAGTTGGTTTCAGGCAAGTCTTGGCTGCCCATATAGGCAGCCAAGACTTGCCAAAAACAGCAGCAAAGCCACAGGATGTAGACTATCAAAGTGTGGCAAAAAAAAAAAATCTCTTGGGCCTGAAGGGTTATTTATTTATTTATTGGGGCTTAATGACACTTTTACAGGTGGAGGAAGGAGAAGTGCCTGGAGAAAACCACCAAGCAATGGCAAGCAACTGTCAGACTCCCCAACATACTAAATCCAAAGGCAAGTGCACCATCGACGTGCCGTACCCTTAATGCACAATGCCACCATGCCTCCACATGGGCAATTGGGATTAATTGTCTTGCCCAAGGACACAACGTGGTTGTCACAGTGGGATTCAAACTGAGGACCTCTTGGCTTGCAGCCTGCATCTCTACCCATTGAGCCACTGTGCTCCCTCCTTAAGAGTCAAACATCAGGCGACTTTCACACAATGAAAAAACTGAAATTTTCATTACTTTTACCTTCATTTTCAATGATTCAGTAAAATAGTCCCACCTTTTTCCAGGCCTAAACTGGTTGAGGGCTAGATTATTTTTGATGGTCTAAATTTATTTTTCAAAATTTGATTTTATTACAAATTATTGGAGAGTGCCCACAGGCAAAACAAATTTATTTTAACAAAATATTATTTGCGTTTGACTGAATATGAAACATGAGCAAGGAAAACATTGTCTTTTGCTTGGGTGCCCTCATTTTTTTTTAAAGCCCTGATAATGGCTTCTAGCGCTCAACCAGTTAACCCTTTACCCAATGCAGACGATATCAAAATTTATTATTTTAAATATCATTTTCTTTAACTTTTCAAACAATCTCAACAAAACCATATCATGTAACCCCTCATTGGAGCGAGCTCAATGAGCTCGTTCCAATGAGGGGTCACATGATATGGTTTTGTTGAAATATTTTGAAAAATTTAATTTTTTCAACTGCTCAATTTGCACATTACGCGGGTGGATGCGGGCGATTCGTTAGGTCAAGAGTTAATTTAGAAATTCATGAACATTCCATGACTGAAAATGCATACAAAATGAATATTCACAATGCTGAAAAGAAAAAAGGAATGACAAAACAACAGCAATTATGAGGTTATTCTGACCAAAATAGAAGTGTAGCAGTCGAGGTATAAAGGCCATTTACCAACCAGCCTGGTTGGTCCGGATCTCTTAGTCTTGTGGTAAATTGGTCACTTTGTGTGCTAGAGGTCGACGGTTCGAACCCCGGCTCCCACACTTATCTCTCCTCCTGTTACATTTGGGGGCTCGTCCGATCCTCAGCAGTAGGTGGCACTATGGGTGTTTCAACCGCTCTGGGGGAGGAACCTGGGTGAGATTCACATGTGGTGAATCTCAAAAGAAGGGGAGAGTAGTGTAGCGGTCAAGGTATAAAGATCATTTACCAACCAGCCTGGTTGGTCCGGATCTCTTCTAAATCGGACACTTTGTGTGGTAGAGGTCAACGGTTCGAACCCCGACTCCCACACTTATCTCTCCTCCTGTTACAGAAGCAAGAAAAGCATTGTCAAAGATCACTTTTGAGTTTTCTGCTAATTTTGATCAATGAAGCTTACATTTTTTGATGTAACAAAGAATAACAAAACTGGATAAGGCTGTTATTTTTGGTTTTAAAGTGCCCAAATTAGGGTCAAAAGGTGTGCCAAAAATACATAAATTTAAAGGCCTGCAGTCAAAGAATAGGTCAGCTTGCCTGAACCATGGTGTTTTAGGACAATACCTTTGTAATTTAGTATGGTATACCATGTTGCTTTTTACTGGGTAGACACCAGTGTCATGTTGAGTTGCTTTTGATTAGCATTAGGGAACTGGTCTATTTACTCCTGTGGACAATTTGCCTCCTGAACTAACCACTCTCCATATTTTTGACTATTCATCCCTTCTATTTTTTTAAGAATCAGAAATTATGCTGACACAATTTTTGTTAAAATCAGGCCTCATATGTGGTGATGGAGCATTGGAGCCCTTGTTGACAGTAAGGCACACCTTGTACATACTGCTTCATCTCTTAGGTACTGGTGTTACCCTTTCAACCATTATTGAACCATATCAGTGTATACATGGATTACATGCCCATGGAAATGCAGACTTGGTAGTGGTAAAGGACTCTAGGAATCATATTCTCCCCTTCCTATAATTAGCGTGTCTAATCTAATATTATTGCATCCATGGAAATATTGCCCACCTGTGGAAAGTGACCAGTCCATGGCATCTGCATTGTATGTCACCATTAGTTAGTGTTCAATCTACGACCGGAACCGGCCACCACAATTGTCTGATTGTGGGCAATCGGATGACAACGGCAACGGCTCCTAGAACATCAGTTCCACCAATGTTGCCAAGCATTTTGTCATAATTCATTTACCGCATTTTATTATCTTCTGCAACTGTTCAATTGTTAATGTAATATGATGTCAATAAGATACCATTCAATAAAGTTGAAAAACAACCACAATGTGTATACTTAATCTCTCTAGATGCCCCTTTATGGGAATACAAGTTAAACGACATGTAAAGCTTTCAATTGAGCGTAGTACTTGCGGCAATCGCCAGTTCATACTGGAAAAGTGAAGTTACACTCCATTGACTCAAGTTACAGTAAAATTACCAGTCGCGCAGTAAACGTGGCTCTCAGAGGCATGTTTACCACCCAATTATGCATGACTGGTATTTTTACTGCTACCCCAGTCAACGAAGTTTAACACTGTGAAAAATGTTCAATTTACTGTAGTTCTTTTGAGTCTCGACTTGTCTACTAGTGCACTGTATTACAATCCGAATTGGCATCAGAATCAGCTGATTGTGAGTACAAATAACTGGTAATCGGTCAGTGACCATTGTTGGTAATCGGTTGATCAAGTACATTTAAATACTTATCACATTCTACAGCTAAACTATTACCTTGAACTGCTCTGGAATAAATGAGACATGGATTGATTTTTTTTTTTTGCGGGGGGGGGGGGGGGGGGGGGGGGGGGGGGGGGAGGGAGGGAATTGTGATAACTACCTTGTGCAATAGTCCCACAAACATTTCATAACCGATTCTGTACTGCTTTTACCAATGCTGAATGGCCTGTTTAGACCAATGATGGGGCCGTTCTGATCAATGATGCTTCATGGGCCTGTTCTGATCAATGCTGGGGAGGGAGGGATGGATGGATATGGATGGATGGATGGATAGATTTGTGGATATTTGGGGGGGGGGGGGGCAGTTTTGATTATGCCAATTTATGGGATCTTTTAGACAGTCTCCATCCTACATTACTCATTCGGATCAGATTTTACATTTATTCAATACAGGGACTTGCAATTATGCGACAAAACAGATTCTACTGTCAATAACTGCGATACACCGATCAAACATTTTGTTTCACCCAGTATCGACTATAGCTGTATAGTACACGTGTAATTGTTGCATTCGTCTGCATAAAATTCCATTCATCCCACAAACGAAAATAGGCAACATCAATAAACAAACATATTGCAACGATTTATAACCTCGTTATATTCTGATGTCACCGGTATATTAACAATGTCGATTCCATAATTCACATTCTTCAGCTCTTCGATGTTCAAAAAACATTCAACAAAACCACTTGCAGTCCAACCGAAAATACATAAACAAAACAAACCAATCTCGTTCATGTTTATTTTCATTTTACTCGGATACACATCAAACCTCCCACCTTCAGTGCGTACCTGACCAATGTTTCACAAGTTACTAAAAAACGCAATAATAATAATAATAATAATAATAATAATATAATAACACTTTAGGCGACCGGTAATCTGTCGGGTGAGAAGGCCTTGATTAACCCTATGCACTCAAATGATAATAATACCTGGTCCTTTGAGCACTGAATTTTGCAAAAAATTCCGGTCGTTACCACAGGTACTCGGCACAAGCTGGGAAATCGAAAGAAAAATGATATTTGATACCATTTTTGAATCTATGCTGACGTGCCCCTGTAATGGTATATAAATATTAACATTTATATACCATTACAGGGGCACGTCAGCATAGATTCAAAAATGGTTTCAAATATCATTTTTCTTTCGATTTCCCAGCTTGTGCTGAGTACCTGTGGTCGTTACCCCCTCCTCCCATAATATTTCCCTACAGGGAAGTGGGAGGAGGGGATAATGCCTGGGAAGTACTACTTTCACTCTTAGAGCACTGAATTTTGCTAAAAAGAAATTGGTCGAGGGATAGTCCCGTGACACAGTGGGAGTTAATGGCCGTGGATCAATGTTCGCCTAGTGGTTTTGTTATACAGGATTGGGGGGAGGGGGGGGGGGTCAAGTTACAGTATCGATACATTCTGGAAATGGATTAATAAAAACTGATATAGGCAATACCGCATAGGACATTACGATTACGGTGGTTGGCAAAACCTCTGATGACCGGGACAGTATGGCAGTAGAATGGCCATGCATTGGGAGAGGGTAAATGATAGAAGGAGAGGTGTTCCTCAGAATGTATGATGGACAGTACAGAAAATTTATCTGACTAGTATGCAGGAAAACTGAGGTGTGTGTGTGGGGGGGGGGGGGGGGGTACAAAATGCAGTCATTGGGTTGAAGAATGGCAAAAGAGCAGGTACTGACGAAATTCCCAATGAGGAGAGGAGAGGATCCATTGATGTTATGAGCATCTTACAGCACTGTTTAGCATGACAATCACAAAGCTAGAGGACCCGACAGAGTGAAAGAAAAGCAGGGTGCCAGCGGGGTAACTAGTATTCATACCCAAGAAGGAGATAAGGAAATTTAGATAATTACATAGGGACATCCGTTAGCTAGAAGTTCCGATAGTGTGGAAGGAAAGCAGGGTGTCCCGCAGGGTAATGTTCATACACAAAAAGGAGAGACGGAAGTTTCAGATAATTACATGATTAAATAGGGATATCTGTTAGATGCAATATGGGGAAGATATTCTGCAAGGTTTTGTTTAGAAGGCTTGAGGAAACTGTCGAAGGAAGAGGATTCCCGGGTGGGGGGGGGGGGGGGCAAAAAAGGTTCCAGAAAGAGAGAAGAATCACTGACCACTTGTTTACTCTCTACCAACTGAGAGAATCAACAAAAGTCAATCAAAGAAAGATATTTATGGCTTTCATTGATGTGAAAAAGGAATACGACAGAGTATGGAAAGAGAGACTGTGACAAAAACTTGAGGGCCTTAGAATTGGAAGAAGTTTTGCCGGAATTACGAAAGCACTGTACAGGGATGTGTCATGTTTTCAATCTGTGAAACATCACTACAAAAAGGGTTCCGAATGGAATGGTTTAACGCGCCGAAGGCGCGCAGGGACGGTATGGGGAACAAGCCCTTTCGACCCTCGTTGGCTGTATAATTTTGTCATGTCAGAGCGTGGTAGAGGAGGGAAAGAGTAAAAGTGTTCAGCGGCGTCTGTGCCTTCTGCGGTTTTTCTTGGTGGGAGGAGGATGTGTTGGAGAGATAGATGTTGGTGGCGTTGTTGGATCTGTAGGATTAGTAGGTTCCTTGATAGTGAATGGCCTGATCCTAGCAGCTGTTTCTTCTTGAGATTTCCTGGAGTTTTTTTAAATATATTGTGAGGATTGTCCTGACTGAGTGTGCTGGGAACTTTCTGGATACATAGAAGCTATATTCCTCTTGGGCGGATTCCGGGAAGCTCTCCTCCTGGTCGGACTCCTGGTCCAAAGAAGCTGGAGAAGCAAGAGCTGGAGGGGTGGAAGGTGCGTCATCTGAGACAGCTTCCTGCACCGTTGACAGAGCATCCTCCTCCATCTCCTCTTCAGATGAAGAGTCTGATGAGCTGGAGAATGAACTGTCGCCTGACGACCCACAGTCCTCTGGACCAACCTCATGGAAGGGGGGGGGGGGTGCCGGGCTGGACAAGGGTCGTTCAGGGGTGACAGGAGTTGTCATTTTGACGCCCTCACTTGCCTCCTTCTCTTCTTTTTCCTTCTTCTTCTTCTCCAAGAACTCCGTCATTCGGCGGGCATCTCGTCGTCTGGCGGAGGGTCTCTTCTACCTCGTCCTCTTCTTCTTCTTGGTGG
Organism: Pictodentalium vernedei; assembly: GCA_031216915.1. Taxonomy (NCBI): domain Eukaryota; kingdom Metazoa; phylum Mollusca; class Scaphopoda; order Dentaliida; family Dentaliidae; genus Pictodentalium; species Pictodentalium vernedei. The sequence continues at coordinate 427,504,597 of CM062289.1, read as the reverse complement.
CTGTGCTACTCCGGTGGCCTTCATCCTGCTTATCCGTGTCACTAGGAGGGTGACCAGTGTGAGGGGAAATCCCCTCACGAAAGGTGCTACACCTCTCCGAGGACGACGGTTCTGATTCTCTGTCAAAATCCACTGTCAGGTGAATTTTACCCTTGAGCACCTGGATACTCCAGGTGGTGGCAAGGGCAGCCTTCACTCTGACGAGTGTCTCTTGGATTACAAGTGGAAGCTCCATTGTCAAGTTGTTAGCACCTCGGAGTCCAAGGTGCGAATGGGCCTGTAGAGCGAAAAAAAAAGTCATTTTAAAAAGGGTTCCAAATGGAGAAAAGCCCTTAACAGGGGTGCATCCTGTCACCGATTCTGTTCGCATTGTACAAAAAATGATTTAGGAAAAGAGTTGATTACAAAAGTGCAGAGGGGGTAAAAAATGGAGAGACAGAAATTTCAAGGCTATTCTTTGTCGATAACTTGGTTTTATTATTCGAGGGTGAAGAAGGACTACAAAATTGTTAACCATATTAGGAAAGTATACGAGGACAAGTGGCGACTTAAACTGAACGAAAACAAAAGTGAGGTAATACTCGTGGGACGTAGTAGGGTGGGTGAGTCGCGAAGGTGTGGGGTGGGAAGGGGGGGGGTAAATATACTATTGGCGAAGAGAAAAGCAAGGATATAAGAGTTAAAACTTCTTGGAAGGAATAGCTTTAACCCTTTACCCAACGTAACGGCCAAAACCGGCCAGCGCTATTCTCAAAAATCGCTAATTAATTTTCATTACATTTTCATTTTTTGTCTCAAAAACATAGGTTATGACCCCTCTTTGGAACGAGCTCGTCGAGCTCGTTCCAATGAGGGTCATAACCTATGTTTGTGAGACAAAAAATGAAAAAAAATAGTTATTCAAAAATTTTGTTTGCAAGTGTCGTCTGCTTTTCATGTTAGGTAAACGGTTAACATAGTGTTCGTTGGAAAAACTATTTGAGAGTGGGTGGGATTACCAAGTGTAACTCATGGAACGGATGTGATCCCTTTAAACCAAACGGTAATGAGAAACTTATAGATTCTACAAAATGATGTGGGTCAGTGGATAACCGGATCAAGTAACGTAGCTACACTGGAAACGGCCAGAGGGGAACTCTGGTGGATGTCCGTTAAAGATAGAATAGGAACGAGAAAATTGTGGCATACCTGAATTACCCGGTAAACCTATCAAACAGCTGATGGTGTAAAATGAAGTTTAACCATATATGGAACTAATATTCAGAGAGGATGGAGAAGGCAGGCGAGAGTGCTAATAGGGAATTACTGTATAGAGACTGAAGGTCTAGAAGGTGGACCGAAGCAGGTGAGTAGCATTGTCGGGGGAATAGGCCTACTAGTGCTCGAGGATTGCAATCGAAACTGGGTACCGTCCTTGGGTTGGGGTCAGTTACCATTGCTTCCGTGACATAACACAGCCCCATTTCCAAAATCTTTTCATCGTTTTGATGTATGTTCGTTTGATTGTAATGTGCTCATCAAGTGGAAACGGCTAAATATAAGCTTGCATGCTTACTGCCGAATCCATATATTCTGTAAAGTATTTTACATTTTGAGTTTACGAAATAAATATTGTTTAAACTAAACTCGTGAGCAGGATTTAGGACCAAGAGCTCCTAGACGGGTTATTTATAAAGATACCCCATCTTTTGAGGAGCACTCCTTAGACGGGTTATGTAAAAAGATACCCCATCTTTTGAGGAGTATCTAGATGGATCGTTTGGGAGGTCATTGTTGTTCAAAGTGATGTCCAAGTCACTGAAGTTGAAGGGGAGAATCGGGAAAGGCGAAGAGCGTATAAAATGTGGTACTTAGGGGTAACGGAGACTTTGGAACATTTCATTTTAAAATGCCCCAAACATTTGACTAGGAGAACAAGTCTACTTGGTAAACTAATGGGAATATGGAATGAAAACATGAAGGATACGTGGATGGTGGATAACATGAGGGAAAGTGAACAGTTGATTGGCAAGCTTTATAGAAAATGTGCCAGACAAAATAATTTCGGAGGATAATATCCAGGCCATAGTTTCAGATTTAACCCTTTACCCACCGTAACAAACAAAACCGGCCAGCCGTATTCACAAAAATCTCCAATTAATTTTCATTATTTTTTTAATTTTTGTCTCAAAAACATAGGTTATGACCCCTCTTTGGAACGAGCTCGTTCCAAAGAGGGGTCATAACCTATGTTTTTGAGACAAAAAATTAAAAATATAGTTATTCAAGAATTTTGTTTCCAAGTGTCGTGTGCTTTTCATATTAGGTAAATGGTTAATGGAGGCTTATATCCACCCTACTTTTAATGCTGAGGGACTTATATCCATCACTGATTTTCTATCTGAGGGGATTATATCCACTAGTGTACTTTTGGGGGTGGGGTAGGGGATTATGTCCTGGGGACTTTGTCCTATAATCCAGTACTCGGTATAGGTTACACTGTTGTAGCTATAGTGTAATTTTGATTTCGGTTGTTTTCGACTGCTCCATACATCTCTCAGTTATATAAATTTTCTTTCTTTTTATCTTAACACAATGTTGTCCCATGGAATGAAACTGTTCTGACAAACACTGCTATATTATTACAAAATAAATTGAAGATTTACGATCAGGAAAATAGTTACAAAATTTAATACTAGAAACGAGCACAGGTCACTTGAGTGCGTTCCAACTATGGCCCTGCGAAGTTTCGAGATTCGATTCGATTTCGAATATGAAGCTGGTATTCGGTTCGATTCGAAATCGACTTCCAGATTCGTTTCTTTTCGGATCCTTTCACTGGAATATAGCTTGGCGTCAATCATATTCGTCAACTCATAGTTCAGATGGAAACTGTACATAAATAATGCTGGAAGTGAAGACTGGGTATAATTTCCGCTATATTTACTCAACATGAAAAGCAGACGACACTTGCAAAAGAAATTCTTGAATAACTAATTTTTTTCATTATTTGTCTCAAAAACGTAGGTTATGACCCCTCATTGGAACGAGCTCGACGAGCTCGTTCCAACGAGGGGTCATAACCTATGTTTTTGAGACCAAAAATGAAAAAATAATGAAAATTAATTGGCGATTCTTGAGAATCGCGCTGGCCGGTTTTGACCGTTACGTTGGGTAAAGGGTTAACATAAATAGCATCTGCACACATGCCGTCAGCCATGCTAATTCCATTATCACCAGTCACTACCACTGTTGGAAGCAAATCTAAAGTTTCCAAGCAATCTCGACGATTAGCTGTTGCTAGTGGTTAGTCCAGTGCAGTACATAGTACGGACAAGTCACTCACTCGTTTCTGTTTTTTTGAATTGTATTCCTTACTGGGTAATATTCCAGCTACATCATCAAAACCATGCCTCCGACGAAGGCATGCCTTGATGATGTAGCTGGAATATTTTATCAGTCGGAACTTGAGTCGTCACAGTCACAACAAATCAGATTTACAGCACCTACCTTCCCCCCAAATCGGTCACCTTCTAGACTTCCCTGATTCGATTGAAGGTTCGATTCGATTTCGAATAATAGACCTGATTCGATTCGGGATTCGATTCGAAAATGTGTCATTCGCAGGGCCCTAGTTTCAGCTAGAGGTGGTAAAAAAATCAAAATTTGAATGTCTAGTTTTATTTATAGAACTGAATGGTAAATTGATAAATGAATTGTGTTTCACTTTATTGAGATCGTATACGTGTAGTTTTTCGCATAATAAAACTTTGACTTGCCGCTGAAATGACGAGGTTCTCAGATGAGAAGCCCTTGGTTATCCCTGTGCTCTCAAGTTCTCAACAACCTTTCCATTCCCACGCCTCTTCACTCGGAGACGAACTGCTTGATGACATCCCATACGCCATTCCTCCCAATCTCTCCGATAACCTCTCCTGTCTTTCGCCCACTAACCAGATGTCCTTCATTCTCCCATCCCACTTCCCCATTATACTCCCAGTGAATCTTATTCTTTTAGACTGGTATTTTGGGCATTCTTGAAGAAAGTGCTCCAGGGTCTTTACTACGCTTAAATTACACATTTGGCATTCCTTTTCACTATCTTTCCCAATTTCCCTCCCAAGATCCAGTGACCGCGACCCGAGCTTGATCCCCAAAGGTGCCATCAAGGTATTCTTCAAAACCTGACTTTTCTTTATCACGCAGGTCACGCATAAAACATTGATTCAATGACATTTCGGATTAGCAGCTTGGGACGCCAAGTGAAAAGACGCTCTGTAATAAACAACACCTCGCCTTTTTCACACTGTTGTCGACTGTGATCAGTTAGGATGCTCCACTGGACTCTCCATGAGCACCACTAATTACAACCAGAACGATTTTACCACACAAGTTATTGGGCATATTAAAATGTCTAAATGTGCGCCAAAAACAGAGAATGGTCCACCCATGTCTCTGGTAATATCTACCTGGTTATCTTGGATTTTCAAATACCACCTGGAACGGCGCCAGAAAAGAAACCAGAAAAGAAACCTGACCAGAAACAAACAGCCAGACCATCGGCCTCTCTGGAGAGTGGTAGTACCTTAGCCCAGTCGAGCTCTGGTCCACACCTAGAGGACCCTGAAAGGGCCAACTGCAAGGAGATGAAGAAAAGCTCGCCCACTAAGCACCGGAATGCCAAGCGCCTAGAGGCCTGGATGAGAAAGACTGAAGAAAACCGCAAAGAAAAGGAAGAGGATACAGATATCCACTCCCCCATCCAGACGGAAAAACCAGTACCAGACACCACCCAGCCATCAAATGCCCCCTCTCAATCCACTCCCCCATCCAGACGAAAAAACAAGTACCAGACACCACCCAGTCATCAAATACATCCTTCTATATCCACTCCCCCATCCAGACGGAAAAAACAGTACCAGACACCACCCAGCCATCAAATGCCCCCTTTCTATCCACTCCCCCATCCAGACGAAAAAACAAGTACCAGACACCACACAGTCATCAAATGCCTCCCTCTCTATCCACTCCCCCATCCAGACGGAAAACCAGCAGACACCACCCAGTCATCAAATACACTCCTCTCTATCCACTCCCCCACCCAGACGGAAAAACCAGCACCAGACACCACCCAGCCATCAAATACCTCCCTCTCTATCCACTCCCCCATCCAGACGGAAAAACCAGTACCAGACACCACCCAGCCATCAAATACTTCCCTCTCTATCCACTCCCCCATCCAGACGAAAAACCAGTACCAGACACCACCCAGTCATCAAATACCTCCCTCTCTACTCACTCCCCTATCCAGACGAAAAACCAGTACCAGACACCACCCAGTCATCAAATACCTCCCTCTCTATCCACTCCCCCATCCAGACGAAAAACCAGTACCAGACACCACCCAGTCATCAAATACCACCCTCTCTATCCACTCCCCATCCAGACGGAAAAAACAGTACCAGACACCACCCAGCCATCAAATGCCCCCTCTCTATCCACTCCCCCATCCAGACGAAAAAACAAGTACCAGACACCACACAGTCATCAAATGCCTTCCTCTCTATCCACTCCCCCATCCAGATGAAAAAACCAGCAGACACCACCCAGTCATCAAATACACTCCTCTCTATCCACTCCCCCACCCAGACGGAAAAACCAGCACCAGACACCACCCAGCCATCAAATACCTCCCTCTCTATCCACTCCCCCATCCAGACGGAAAAACCAGTACCAGACACCACCCAGCCATCAAATACCTCCCTCTCTATCCACTCCCCCATCCAGACGAAAAACCAGTACCAGACACCACCCAGCCATCAAATACCTCTCTCTCTCTATCCACTCCCCCATCCAGACGAAAAACCAATACCAGACACCACCCAGTCTTCAAATACCTCCCTCTCTAGTTCAATATCCAGCTTGGACCCCCACACTAATGAGGAACATGATGAAGAATTATGTAAGCTCGCCCACGAACTGGAATAACAGATCGTGGGAGAAGAAGAGCCAACTGACAGCTCTCCAGTTAAAACCGAGCTAACCACACGGCTCCAGGAAAACGTCCGTTTTATGCTCAAAACGAAGCTCAGAGAGACCAAGAACGCCCTGGATTCCCATCTGGCAGAAGTAAGAAAGAAAGCAGACGAACTACAGTCCGAAGTCGTCATGGCACGAATTTAGGATAAACAATCAAACACCATCACGGAACCGCAGCCCACGCCATTAAAAGTGAAGGAATCCCCACCTCTACAGCCACATCCAAAGAAAAAAAGGAAGAAGCAGAGGAAGTAAGCGCGCGAGTCGACAAGTAAAGAACACAGCCAAGTTACATCCACTTATGGGATGCACGTCGCAACCCAAGTGAAGAATCTTTCGGAGAGTCGGAGAACAACACTTTCCTGAGGGACATACCACAGCTGTGGAATTTCCTGTGGTAGATGAAAGAACCTCAAAGTGGATGAACATTTCTCGTCATCGATCAATTCATTTTCATTCGCACCTTGTATTCCGCGGTGTGAAAATCTCAACTGGTTCAGATGGAACTCAAGAGTTGATTACAAGCGCAGTAATATCAAAAATACACTGCTAAGCCCGAAAGCTGCATAACAGGCAGCCAGGACTTGATTGGAAATCTCTGCTAAGCAATTGGACATGTACAAGTTGTAGTCTAGAGGGAATTCAGGAGAGTTGCCCAGTCCATTGAGGGTTAACAAAACTGTAAAGAAAATCAGTCACTTCTTTCATGAAAATGAACCTTTCAGCTCTTATCTTATCTTATAAATTGCGAATGGAGGACAATTTGAAAATTCAGACGGTTTCGGTATTCAACGAGTGGTTGGGTTCGGTTTTTTGGTATTCCCTTATCGGCATCGGTTCGGTTTTTCAGTATATTGCGTATTTCTACTTATCTGATATATTCCAGAAGAATGCGTGTAAAAAAAAAAGAATGCAGGAGAAGTCGGCCCAAAACAAAGTCGGCCCACAAGAGAAGTCGGCCCATAAGAGAAGTCGGCCCCAAACGATGTCGGTCCATAGGAGAACTCGGCCCAAAACAAAGTCGGCCCACAAGAGAAGTCGGCCCATGAGAGAAGTCGGCCCCAAACAAAGTCACCCATAGGAGAACTCGGCCCAAAACAAAGTCGGCCCATAAGAGAAGTCGGCCTATGAGAGAAGTCGGCCCCACCCTTATAAAAAGGATTGCTAAGTCAGCCAGATACAATAACATATGAAATTATTTCCAACGGTTCACAACGGTCAGGCAAACTTTTAATAGACAGTCACGGCTACTCATACACTAAGAAATCAGGCCGTCCAATATGGCGCTGCTCTGTCAGAAATAAGAACAATACATGTAAAGCTACTGTGAACTTAGACGGATTCAAAGGAAACAAAAACAAATTGTGCAGGGCAAGCTCTTTCAACTCTGGTGACTTTACCGTCACGACGAACTAACAACTAGTAAACTTTTAAAAAAGGTGGCCAACTTAACTGCTCCTACTACTCTGTAAATAGGTAAAGAGTGATTTTTTATACATCGGTGTAGGTCAGTGTATTGTAATTGCTGTAAATTAGTTCTGTTTGCAGTAAAATAATGTCTTTTTATCACTGATAATACCACTACGTAACATCAGTTCCTAGAAAGCCCTGTGGGCGTTCTAGGAATTAATGTTAAGTACTGGTATTTTCAATGATAAAAAAACAAGACTGCTTTTTTTTATACATCTCAAATTGTGAAGTATATATGTCACTATTTTATTTCATCAAATGACTGATACCGGGTCCCTGTGATCAGACTTTTTGCCCTAAACCATCGGATATTAACCTTTAGTTTGTGGGTCCGACTTCTCCCAAATTGTCTGGGTCGACTTCCTAGGGGCAGAGTTCTCTTGTACTTCATGGGGACGACTTCTCTCGTGGGCCGACTTCTCTCAAATTGTCTGGGCCGACTTCTCCTAGGGTCCGACTTCTCCTGTGGTTTGTGGGGCCGACTTCTCTCATGGGCCGACTTCTCCGAAATTGTATGGGCCGACTTCTCATAGGGGCCGACTTCTCCCGTAGTTTGTGGGGCCGACTTCTATCATGGGCCGACTTCTCCGAAATTGTCTGGGCCGACTTCTCCTAGGGGCCGACTTCTCCGGGGCCGAGTTCGCAATGGGCCAACTTCTCCTGCTCCCAAAAAAACATTCAGTTTTTGTGAATCGCACTAGAATTATTGCTCAATCGAGACTTAATTCAACCGAATGTTTGATGACATTACCATTATAAATGAAGACTCGTCACAACTATAGTTTAATGATTACATACCAACTGTATTAATGTCTTGGTGTTTTTAAAGCGAATTTAATACTCACTGTTTGCAAAATATACAGATGGAACACGAAAGAATATCTGCATATCTTTGCGAGTAAAAGGACATCACATTACATCAACGGTCGTCTGTGTTTAAAGTTCCACGAAAAGTAGAGAAACAAATAGCCCACAACAGCGTTGAATTTCGAACAGAATTAGCAGCGTTGGACTGGCCGTAAAAATTCGCGATGCCTCCCCCCCCCCTATTGGGCTTCCTCTGGGGCCTCAAAATTGATGCAGCCCAACACCTGTTGGTACGTGAAATTTCGTGAAAATGACCAAAAGGCGAAATGGATCCGATTGTATACACTGCCGTATATCGAAATGTTCTCTATGTGGACTGCCGTTGGCAGTCCACATAGAGGACATTTCGATACATGATCGGTTTAGTCTACCATTGATCGCTCAGATAAAAGAAAGCAGCCTTTCTTCAGTTTCAAAAACCAAAGTTTTCTCCGATCGGGCCGAACTATGGCCTTTTCGATGGAATCATTTTTGTCGAATGATCTATGAATTTGATACATAATGCCATCGAAATGTCCTCTGTGTGGACTGCCATTGGCCGGTCAGATGCAAAGCCGCGTTCGTCAGTTCGCAAAATCAAAATCTTCTCCGGGTCTGGGGCCTCCTTGGTGCATTCGCCGGTAACTTTTCTTAGCCCAGCCCGCCTTGAGAATTAGATTGGCAGTCTGAGAGCTTGAGGCTGGTCTAACACAGAGATCTTTTAGCCCAGCTCATTTATACCTTGTGGAGGCAGCTTTTTGTCTCTGATATTCACCTATGGCGGAGAGGGCAAAGGGGTGAAAAAGTAGAGAAAGAGAAAGTATTCAGCTGAATATAGTGGTGTCTCAAGTAGTAATGGTTGCGAATAAAATCACAATGGCTATCACGGGGAAAATACGACATTGTGTGTATTAGAATACAATAATGTAATAATAAAATTCCGCTCATGTCGAGTCGGACGTGTTGAAAACAATATGGTAATCCACCTTTGCAAGCTACCTTTAAATGTCGTTTGATCTGCATCTATCAACAAGATTTCACGGGGTCAGTTTGTAGGCCAGTGTCTAGATGAAAGGAACAGAATTCGTTCCATGTCAAGTTCAACTGCACTGTGTCCTTGGGCAAGGCATTTAATTCCGATTGCCCACGTGTACTAAGGCGTAGGGCACGTCGATGGTGTACTTATCTTCAGCCAATGCTATCCCTGCTTGTGTGGAGTGAGTACATTGGGAATTCTGACAGTTGCTCGCTGTTGCTCGGTTCTCTCGGGGTACTCCGGCTTCCTCCACCCGTAAAACTGTCCGACACGAGGTAACCCAAGCTGTCGAAAGTCCTAACCTATGTTTTTGAGACAAAAAATGAAAAAAAATAGTTATTCAAGAATTATTTTAGCAAGTGTCGTCTGCTTTTCAGGTTAGGTAAAGGGTTAAAGGGTTGTAATGACATTTTCAAAGTTCGGGATCACATTGTGTCAGTTTACAGGCGGAAGAAAGCGGAGTACCCGGAGAAAACCACCAAGCATCTACGGGCAACTGTGTCAGACTCCCCAAGGTACTAACCCTATACAAGCGGAGGTAGAAGAGGTTGAAGGCAAGTGCACCATTAGCGTGCTGCGCGCCTTACTACACAACACCACCGAGCCCACCACGTGAGAATATGGAATGTCTAAAACTGTTCTTTTTACCTAAAGATATAACTGATGACACCTCATTGGAACGTGATCTTTGGGCGCATTCCAATCAGAGACTATCGGCTATAGTTTTTAGGTAAAAACAAATAAATCAATAATTAAAAATAATAAAATTTGAATCTCTTTTTTTCTAGCTTTGGCCGGATAGAGTTGTTACGTTATGTGAGTAACCATACGGACCTGTTCATATGGGTTTACTGATACGGTGTTACGAAACTGCACATGTTCCAATAAGACTAAAATCCTCGCCCTCTGATTGGACGACAGCTTGCTGGTTTTTTGTCTACGTTTACAGCCCCTGTGCCATATGTTACCGTCTGACGTCACCACGCGAAATATGTTACCGTTTCGTAATTATTCCGCCAACGGAGTGGCTTGCAAACCGCTTCTTTTTTGTAGATTTTTCATACATGCAGCAGAAGGTGTCCCGAATGAAGTGTTGTTTAATTAAATTACAAATCAGTTTCTGAACTGATGTAAGATGGAGTGACTCGACCTTGATTATTTATTGATTAATTGTCCAGTGACGTCGCGGGGGGGGGGGGGGGGGGGCACAGAAGAGGTATATTTAATTTATTGAACTTGTTGTCGTTAAAGCTGCCTTATTCATTTCATGATGTGAGTTTTGGGCTCTGGGTAGTGTCTTATTGGAACACATACGTTATTGTGACGAACTGACAGTAACATGGCCTAAGGATTACGGCTGGAAGCATATGTTCAATCTCGACGCTACATAAGCTACGAGCCGCAAACTTCAGACCATGTTTCCTTCAATTCATCGCAATAACTTATAATGTTTTTCAAGACAAGAAAGGAGAAGGCAAATAAATTCCCCAAAGCCGTCAGAGCGCTCCATTGGATACCAATCTGCAAAATTTTCACGAGAGAGCATGCAACCGAACCGCCCATAGCACATGCAAGTGTCTTTGACAAAAGCCTCAAATGCCTTCATCATCTTCGGCGGGGATAAAAAACATTTGCATGCTGGGCATCTGCGTGACCCCACCATTCCAGAATTCAGATTCAAATCCGTCGGCAGTCGGAACAATACTCTGGATCCGCCTATGACAATACTTCTTCAACTTCTAAACTTTTGATTGCAGCTTTAAAAAAAAAATGTAATTTCATGTGAAGCTGCGTCTACCTTGAATCTTTAACTTTCAACACTGGCGCCCTGGAAGATTCCATTTCGGTGAATACTGGCAACGCCGAAATAGGTGATACCATCCTGGCTTCTTTGGAGGTTCTGTCGAGCTGTTGGATTAAATTATTACCGAGCCTCGTTTCAGATGTTTTGCTCTTTATATCGTCTGCTCGTCCATCAGCAATTTTGCCTTCACGCAAATATTTATGCACCTCGGGTTGAAAGGGTTAATCACGGGCGGGCGTTTGATTACGAACAGATTCGAATCTCAAATTTCAGTTCGATTTGAATCAGAGGATTTTGAATTGAATCGAATCTAGAATCGAATCGAATCTCAGCGCTGCTCAGATTGAAGATATTGCATCTTCTTTGTCTTCTTAGCCTCCACGCTCAAATATCGAATTCAACGGCGACTCGTCTGTTTAAGAAAATCAATCAAAAATGAAAGTGTCAATGACACTGTAGCTCAACTTGACAAACTTGAACTTGATAAGTTATAAATGAAATGGCAAAATTGAAGATCATTGGTACCATTGTTATTTGATGAAATTTCAACATAACAGCATTGTGTGTGCACAAAGTCAGAGTAATCCATGCATTTTTAAATGTAAACTGTAAGACTGGCTAAAGGAAGAATGTTGATACACAAATGCAGTATGTCCAGAGGTTATTGTAAATGGCAACTTTTTTCACAGAAATGAATGCTAATCAATAGCTCTTATCAAAAGGTCTTGCCTAATGAGCACATCAAGTTCAAAAACAATCCTATGATAAATGTGGCCTGTTGGCCATGTCAAAGAATGTTGATGCACAAATGCAATAAATTCAAAGATTGTTGCTAACAGCAACAGTTTTTGATGGAAATGAGAAGAAAATCAATAGCTCCTATCTTTGTCTTCCTGCATAAGCATACAAAGTTTTAAAACAACCTGATAATGAATGTGCCCTCTGAGGCATGCCAAAGGAAGATGTTAATTCACAAATGCACTAAGTAGAAGGTCATTGCTTGTGGCAATGTTTTTATGGTAATTCATAAATATACCCTGCAGAGAGTGCAAAGGGGATAAGTTGATGCACAAATGCAGTAAGTTCAAAGGCCGGTGATAACGACAATAATTTTTTATGGAAATGAAAAAAGGAATAGCTCACATCTAGAGGTCACCCTCGAACACACATACCAAGTTTCAAAGTGATCCGATCATAAATGTGCCCTGAAGGGTGTGTTAAAGGGAAATATTGAGGTCTGACTAAACTAAGTTCAAAGGTCAGCGGCAACATTTTTTGACAGAAATGGAAGAAAATCGACAGCTCCCATATAGATGTCACCCCACAAATGTGCCCTGCAGGGTGTGTCAAAGGGAAATATTCATGCTTAACTGCACTAAGTTTTTACTAAGTTCATCGAAGGTCATTGCCAGTGGCAACATTTTTCGACGGAAATCGAAGAAAATCGATAGCTCCCATCTAGAGGTAACCCCAAACAAGCATACAAAGTTTCAAACCGATCTGATCATAAATGTGCCCTGTTGGACATGCCAAAGGAATATATTGATGCCTGACTAAACTAAGTTCAAAGATCGTTGCTTGGGGCAATATTTTTGGACGGTCAGAAATAGAAGAAAATTTATAGCTCCTATTTAGAGATCACCCCAAACAAGCATGCCAGGTTTCAAAGCAATCCGATCATTAATGTGCCCTGTAGGGTGTGCCAAAGGGAAATATTGAGGTCTGACTAAACTAAGTTCTAAGAACGTTGGCCGTGGCAACATTTTTTGACGAAAATGGAAGAAACTCGATAGCTCCCATCTAGAGGTCATCCCAAACAAGCATACCAGGTTTCAAAGCAATCTAATCATAAATGTGCCCTGTAGGGTGTGCCAAAGGGAAATATTGAGGTCTGACTAACTGAATTCTAAGAACTTTGGCCGCGGCAACATTTTTTGACGGAAATTGAAGAATATTGATAGCTCCCATATGGAGGTCACCCCAAACAAACATGCCAGGTTTCAAAGCAATCCAATCATAAATGTACCCTGTAGGGTGTGCCAAAGGGAAATATTGAGGTCTGACTAAACTAAGTTCTAAGAACGTTGGCCGCGTCAACATTTCTCGACGGAAATTGAAGAAAATCGATAGCTCACATCTAGAGGTCACCCCAAACAAGCATACCAAGTTTCAAATGCGACCTGTGAGGTGTGCCAAAGGAAACTGTGGACGTATGTAATAACGTACGTACGTACGTACGTACGTACGCCGACGGACGAAAAGTGATGGCAATAGCCCAGCTTGACAAGTTCCAAAGCGATTTGATCATAAATGCGACCTATGAGGTGTGCCAAGTACGTACTAACGTAAGTACGGACGCCGGCGGACGAGAAGTGATGGCAATAGCTCAGCTTGACTTTGTCAAGTTGAGCTAAAAATGAATATTCCAGAAACGGACTCAAAGTAGTTTCGGAAGCGGAACAACTAGCCCTGAACAGGAGACAGAGGCGGACTGGGCGAAAAAAAAGTTGCCGGAAAACGTATTAAGGTGGCCAAGGACCCGGACAAAATTTTTATTTTTCGAAGCAAAAGAACGCTGATTCCTTGCATCTGAGGGATCAATGACAAACCACATAGAGGGCACTTCTGGTGGCATTTTTGTATAATCATTGTCGCTCATTTGGCAAAAATGGTTGCACCAAAGGGGGCCCAGAACTCATCAGGCCGACCATAGTTCTGCCCAATGGGAGAAAATTTTTAATTTTTCGAACCAAAAGAACGCCGCATCTGACCGATTAATGGCAGACTAGACTGCTGGTATATCGGAATGCCCTCTATGTGGACTGACAATGCCAGACTAGACTGGTGGTATGGTGCCACTGGCAGTCCACATAAAGGGCATTTTGATTAACCGACAGTCTATGCAATCAGATTCATTTCACCTTTTGGTCATTTCACGAAATTTAATGCGCCAACAGGTAATGAGCCGAATAAATTTCGGGGGCCCCTGGGGCACCCAATGGGGGATGGGGAGAGAAATTTCCCGGTGCTCCCTACGGCCAATCCGCCCCTGAGAAGAGATCGAGTGGAGACACTTGATAGAATTTTGCGAACATCTCGACGATTCGAAAATTTCCGATTTAGAGCAACCCGAATCAACATGAAGCTTTGCGGAGCACGAAGACACACTCCCTCGCGAAAAAATAAATATGTATATCTTCAGTGGCGCCTATTATTTCAAACCCTAACATTTTCTGACAAAGAAGACTCGTGAATGGGAATAAATACATATTTAGCTGTTGATTTTTCTTCTTCACTCCTAATTAGAAGTCAATATCTCTTCCATATCATGTGCTTTCGTTCCAGAATAATTTTCGTCAACAACAACAATCACTCGAACGTGATTAGTTAAAATTAATTTATTCTAATGACAAAACTGTAATTTCGTGACGTCTGCTTTAGGTGATATTTAAGGCTCCAGCAAAGCTTTGTTTTCAGTTGTTGAGCAAGATTCAAACCCAGAGAAGATCTCTTATTTTCCTGTAAGTATTAAACAGTTACATTTGTTTTTCTATCCTTTACGATACTTGTATGGACGTAGATCATGGGTGGGTTGGAAGGGATGTATACCATACCACATTGTTGGGTGGTGGGGGGGGGGGGGGGGGGGGTATAGTTGATACAATTGTCTCAACTGGTGGTAGGCGGGTTATTAGTAACAGTTATTAGCATCGGACGATATGTCTGATATTCGGTTGATATTGGTATCAACGAAATTATGGCTGATAACCTACAGCTTTATTTCTGGTTAAGGGACCTCGATCAAATGGAAGTTATCGGGGAAATTAACCCTTTACCCAACGTAACGGCCAAAACCGGCCAGCGCTATTCTCAAAAATCGCCAATTAATTTTCACTATTTTTTTTCCATTTTTTGTCTCAAAAACATAGGTTATGACCCCTCGTTGGAACGAGCTCGTCGAGCTCGTTCCAAACGAGGGGTCATAACCTATGTTTTTGAGACAAAAAATGAAAAAAAATAGTTATTCAAGAATTTTGTGTCGTCTGCTTTTCACGTTAGGTAAAGGGTTAACTCTGGAGTCAACGAAGATGATTTTACAAAGTAGTATTAATTCGGTCCTTGATAGCACAAAGGTACCAGCTGCAATGGTTTAGCATTGCAGCTGGTACCTTCATGCTTTCAATGGACGAAGTGGTGTCGCCCATATCATCAGTCCTGATACAAGATTCCAGAAAGCCAAATTCTTGCATCTACCTAGTGCCTTTCGGTCGCTTCTCTTACTTACTGATGTATTCACGATACAGCCTTACAGGTTATCAGTTCTTTGAACATTAACATGTCTTGTGTCTACTTAGTGCTTTTTGGTCGCTTCTATTATTTACTGATATATTCACGATACAGCCTTACAGGTTGTCAATTCTTTGAACATTAACAGGTCTTGTATCTACCTAGTGCCTTTTGGTCGCTTCTATTATTTACTGATATATTCACGATACAACCTTACAGGTTATCAGTTCTTTGAACATTAACATGTCTTGTGTCTACTTAGTGCTTTTTGGTCGCTTCTATTATTTACTGATATATTCACGATACAGCCTTACAGGTTGTCAATTCTTTGAACATTAACAGGTCTTGTATCTACCTAGTGCCTTTTGGTCGCTTCTATTATTTACTGATATATTCACGATACAGCCTTACAGGTTATCAATTCTTTGAACATTAACAGGTCTTGTATCTACCTAGTGCCTTTTGGTCGCTTCTATTATTTACTGATATATTCACGATACAGCCTTACAGGTTATCAGTTCTTTGAACATTAACATGTCTTGTGTCTACTTAGTGCTTTTTGGTCGCTTCTATTATTTACTGATATATTCACGATACAGCCTTACAGGTTGTCAATTCTTTGAACATTAACAGGTCTTGTATCTACCTAGTGCCTTTTGGTCGCTTCTATTATTTACTGATATATTCACGATACAGCCTTACAGGTTATCAATTCTTTGAACATTAACAGGTCTTGTATCTACCTAGTGCCTTTTGGTCGCTTCTATTATTTACTGATATATTCACGATACAACCTTACAGGTTATCAGTTCTTTGAACATTAACAGGTCTTGTATCTACCTAGTGCTTTTTGGTCGCTTCTATTATTTACTGATATATTCACGATACAGCCTTACAGGTTGTCAATTCTTTGAACATTAACAGGTCTTGTATCTACCTAGTGCTTTTTGGTCGCTTCTATTATTTACTGATATATTCACGATACAGCCTTACAGGTTATCAATTCTTTGAACATTAACAGGTCTTGTATCTACCTAGTGCCTTTTGGTCGCTTCTATTATTTACTGATATATTCACGATACAACCTTACAGGTTATCAGTTCTTTGAACATTAACAGGTCTTGTATCTACCTAGTGCTTTTTGGTCGCTTCTATTATTTACTGATATATTCACGATACAGCCTTACAGGTTGTCAATTCTTTGAACATTAACAGGTCTTGTATCTACCTAGTGCCTTTTGGTCGCTTCTATTATTTACTGATATATTCACGATACAACCTTACAGGTTATCAGTTCTTTGAACATTAACATGTCTTGTGTCTACTTAGTGCTTTTTGGTCGCTTCTATTATTTACTGATATATTCACGATACAGCCTTACAGGTTGTCAATTCTTTGAACATTAACAGGTCTTGTATCTACCTAGTGCCTTTTGGTCGCTTCTATTATTTACTGATATATTCACGATACAGCCTTACAGGTTATCAATTCTTTGAACATTAACAGGTCTTGTATCTACCTAGTGCCTTTTGGTCGCTTCTATTATTTACTGATATATTCACGATACAGCCTTACAGGTTATCAGTTCTTTGAACATTAACATGTCTTGTGTCTACTTAGTGCTTTTTGGTCGCTTCTATTATTTACTGATATATTCACGATACAGCCTTACAGGTTGTCAATTCTTTGAACATTAACAGGTCTTGTATCTACCTAGTGCCTTTTGGTCGCTTCTATTATTTACTGATATATTCACGATACAGCCTTACAGGTTATCAATTCTTTGAACATTAACAGGTCTTGTATCTACCTAGTGCCTTTTGGTCGCTTCTATTATTTACTGATATATTCACGATACAGCCTTACAGGTTATCAGTTCTTTGAACATTAACAAATATATGACTATAATTACAACCGATATGCGGACGTTCTTATCTCACATATTCTATCCCCTTCTCTTTCAAATGTACTCTTGCCTTACACTTTCATTTCTTCCTATTTTCCATTGTACAATAGATTTCTTTTTTCTTTCTCTTTTTTGCACATTTAAAATTACTCTCTTTTACACCTATTTCTCATAACAAGAATGACTGGAACACACACCGGACCAAAATTTATTCCAAAACGTCAAATTTATTATTTCCTGCCTCTTCCGTTTGTATATATTCACTGTATTTTGTATGTTGGAAACGACATCAAATAAGCTTAAAGCTTACAGTCGGATCCACAAATAGTAGTTATGTATTAATATCTTTCTACTACAACTGGAAATAAATATTGTTTAAACTAAAGCCAAATTCCTGCGCCAGTCAGGGCTGTATGATATCTGTATATGAATATTGGTAATAGTATTGAAACCAATATTGAGGTACACCAGTTTATCAAGAAACACTTCAGTTTGACATCAATAGATTACAAAATACCCTTGATATGCCCTACATGACATTCGCGATTTGCACAGTCTTCTTACATTTATTAGTATCGGTTGCAGCCTACACTGCAAAAAATATAGGTTCTCTTTAGAACCAAAACTGGTTCTAATCTTATCCCTGAGATGGAACCAGATCTGTTTAAACAGTTTACATTTTGAATGAAATAAAATTATTGTTTAAAAAAAAATATATGGAGCCAAATAATGTGTACGTTTCTCGACTCAAAAGTCGCAAAAGTTCGGATACCCTGGAGGGACATTTTTTGTTACTAGTTATTAGTTACTTGTTATTACAAAGTAAGTAATAACAAATAAGTAATAACAAATAAGAAATAACAAATACGTAATAACAATTAAGTAATAACAAATAAGTAATAACAAATAAGTAATAACAATTAAGTAATAACAATTAAGTAATAACAAATAACAAATAACAAATAAGTAATAACCATTAAGTAATAACAAATAAGTAATAACAATTAAGTAATAACAAATAAGTAATAACAAATAAGTAATAACAATTAAGTAATAACAAATAAGTAATAACAATTAAGTAATAACAATTAAGTAATAACAAATAACAAATAACAAATAAGTAATAACAAATAAGTAATAACCATTAAGTAGTAACAAATAAGTAATAACAATTAAGTAATAACAAATAAGTAATAACAAATAAGTAATAACAATTAAGTAATAACAAATAAGTAATAACAAATAAGAAATAACAAATAAGTAATAACAAATAAGTAATAACAAATAAGTAATAACAAATAACAAATAAGTAATAACAAATAAGTAATAACAAATAAGTAATAACAATTAAGTAATAACAATTAAGTAATAACAAATAACAAATAACAAATAAGTAATAACCATTAAGTAATAACAAATAAGTAATAACAATTAAGTAATAACAAATAAGTAATAACAGATAAGTAATAACAATTAAGTAATAACAAATAACAAATAAGTAATAACAATTAAGTAATAACAAATAAGTAATAACAAATAAGTAATAACAATTAAGTAATAACAAATAAGTAATAACAATTAAGTAATAACAATTAAGTAATAACAAATAACAAATAACAAATAAGTAATAACAAATAAGTAATAACCATTAAGTAATAACAAATAAGTAATAACAATTAAGTAATAACAAATAAGTAATAACAAATAAGAAATAACAAATAAGTAATAACAAATAAGTAATAACAAATAAGTAATAACAAATAACAAATAAGTAATAACAAATAAGTAATAACAAATAAGTAATAACAAATAACAAATAAGTAATAACAAATAACAAATAACAAATAAGTAATAACAAATAAGTAATAACAAATAAGTAATAACAAATAAGTAATAACAAATAACAAATAAGAAATAACAAATAAGTAATAACAAATAACAAATAAGTAATAACAAATAACAAATAAGTAATAACAAATAAGAAATAACAAATAAGTAATAACAAATAAGTAATAACAAATAAGTAATAACAAATAAGAAATAACAAATAAGTAATAACAAATAAGAAATAACAAATAAGTAATAACAAATAAGTAATAACAAATAAGTAATAACAAATAAGTAATAACAAATAACAAATAAGTAATAACAAATAAGTAATAACAAATAAGTAATAACAAATAAGTAATAACAAATAACAAATAAGTAATAACAAATAAATAATAACAAATAAGTAATAACAAATAAGTAATAACAAATAACAAATAAGTAATAACAAATAAGTAATAACAAATAAGTAATAACAAGTAAGTAATAACAAATAAGAAATAACAAATAAGTAATAACAAATAAGTAATAACAAATAAGTAATAACAAATAACAAATAAGTAATAACAAATAAGTAATAACAAATAAGTAATAACAAATAACAAATAAGTAATAACAAATAACAAATAACAAATAAGTAATAACAAGTAAGTAATAACAAATAAGTAATAACAAATAAGTAATAACAAATAACAAGTAAGTAATAACAAATAAGTAATAACAAATAAGTAATAACAAATAAGTAATAACAAATAAGTAATAACAAATAACAAATAAGTAATATTATTACTTATTTGTTATTACTTATTTGTTATTTCTTATTTGTTATTACTTATTTGTTATTACTTATTTGTTATTACTTATTTGTTATTTGTTATTTGTTATTTGCTATTTGTAATAACAAATAAGGAATAAGTGCCCGATCACCCTCCCTACTATGGGCAGGCTGTAATATTTATTACTTATTTGTTATTACTTAATTGTTACTTATTTGTTATTACTTATTTGTTATTTGTAATAACAAGTAAGTAATAACAAGTAACAAAAAATGTCCCTCCAGGGCTTCCGTACAAAAGAGATAAATCAGACGAAAAAATCTTTACATTTATAGAAAAAAGATTCTCTGAACGTACTTCATGCTAATTTAAAATAAGATTCCAACAATGGGAACCCAAAAGAGAAATACACGTTTCGTATGCTTGCATTTGATTCGGGCCCACCCTCCCATCTCCCATCAGCACCATCACCACGCAACATCAAAAATAGGTGTAAACCGTCAAATAACGTGCTATCCGTTCCAGATTGAAAATAATAAAAACTCATAGCAAAAGGCATTGTCGGACAGAAGGACCAAGAAAGGTCCCTCTCCTTAACCTGTCCATGTACCAGGGCATTGTAATGTACCAGACAAGTTTTAGCATCGAGAGTAGTTCGTTTGACGGCGGTCTTAACCCTTCACCCAAAGTAACGGCCAAAACCAGCTAGCGCTATTCACAAATATTACCATTGAATTTTCATTATTTTTTCATTTTTATTCTAAAAAAACATAGCTTGTGATCCCTCATTGGAACGAGCTCGTTGAGCTCGTTCCAATGATGGGTCATAAGCTATGTTTTTGAGACAAAAATGAAGAAAAAAATCAGTTATTAATTTAAATCAGTTATTCAAGAAGTTTGTTTGCAAATGTCGTCTGCCTTTCATGTTAGCTAGAGGATTAAAGTACACTTCACCCCATTGCCCACGTGTGGGCACGGTGGTGTTGTGTACTAAGGCCTACTGCACGTCGATGGTGCACCTGTCTTCAACCAATGCTAACCCTGGTGGTGTGGAGTTAGTATGTTGGGGAGCTGACAGTTGCTCGCCGTTGCCTTTGGTTCTTTCCGGGTACTCCTGCTTCCTCCACCCATTAAACTGCCATGGTCGTGATTAACCATTGTGCAGAAAGATGTGACCTTAAACACCAATAAATAAATAAATAAATAAATAAATAAATAAATAAATAAATAAATAAATAAATAAATAAAGTTAGGAGGCGTGGGTTAATTTGTTAATTTCTTCGATAAACTTACACAAAACCCTTAGTGAATGTGGGTCACTACTTGTCATTAGCATTTTGAATTTGAAAACACTTGACCTGTGCCGAAAGACTTCAATGATACAGCCTACTTTTTATGCAGACTTGGTAATTTTGTACACTCGAGTATATAGTGGTATTCGTCTCCGTCTTCTAATTTACAAAGATTACACACCTGTTCTTCCCGCATTAGCCCCACCCATCTCCCAGTTTCAATTGGTAAACTATGATTGGAGGTTCGTAACTTCATTAAAGTGATTTCCTCGACCCTTTTCAAAATTGTTTACTATTTTTCTACATCAAAATAATCCTTAAAAATACAATATGTAGGCCTTACCTGATTTGGAGGATTCTCGCTTTTGGGCCTCTCATGATCACGACTGTAGATATTGATACAGTAGCCGTTGTTTGACAACTTGTCCAGGGACGTGGCGACAGGGGGCGGGGGTGTCATCCCCCACCCCAATCCTGGCCAAAATTTCCTATAGTTGGAAATTCGAAGGGCAAGTCATGAGTAGTTGGAAATTCCATCTATCTGGATTTTAGAGCTTCTTTGATGATGCTGATGTCACCTTGACTTCCCAAAATACCAACTCGATTTCAAATCGGCAAAAAATCTATCTATTACTATTTACAGCTACAGTGCACGCAATATCGAGCTTCATAATACAATGTCCAGAGGTCTTGACAGTCCAGTTAATGTTCAGATTGAAGAACCAGAACATGTGTATGTTTGGTTCCATGTAACCAAATTTGGTTCCCTCGCCAAGACAAACTGAAGAATAAGTTTTGGTTCCCGCGGGAACCAAAGTTTCTCTGTTTGCTTGTCAGTTTTTCGTGGCTAAACTCTTGACTAACAAATCGCATAAATTAATGTTCGAATCCAGAAATTAGAGTTGGGCGGTATTGAAATTTCATGTTCGGTTTTGGTATCGGTATTGTTAAAATGATATACCTCGGTACCAGGACGATATTCGGTGTCAATAGTATACATGCACTCGCACCGCAAATTTATTTTTTGCGCGTTACGGCCCTGGTTGAAATACTTTATCTGTCAGAACTTGAGCCATCACATTTGGAAAAAAATACGTTTTCATCTTCGCCACGCTCCATCGAGTGAGCATGTATCCACACCTTCCCGTGCTCGTCTAAAAGAAATCTGCTGATTCAATAAGCGAATAGTTCAAGGACTACTGTCAGTCTGCTGAGTATTCAACATAGTGGTCCATCATGGACCATGTAATATGGATTTGTTTGTTGGGTCCGCATCAAGCGTTCACAAAAGTAACAAGTTTGTGTGTTATTTGGCTTTTCCACAGGAAAAGACATTTGTTTTTCTTCGGATTTTTCCTCCCCGCATTTTGTTTTGTCCGTACGATTCTGAAGCCATTTTCGACACGATTTTCACAGTATTTTGCACAAACATAGAGTGGCACAAAATCTAATTTAATAGTTACACTTTATGTTGATAATTGCATATTGGGTGTGACTGACTGCTACAATTAGTAGTTATCCAGCGTTCCTCACAGCAAATTTCCTTGTTGGCCCATCATGTTTTTTGGCTACAGAAGCAGGTGTAGGAGTATGGATTGTATAGGGAACTGCGAATCTTAAATTTCGAGTCGAGTCGAATCGAATCTCAACACTCTTCTGGCTGTACATATTGTATCTTCTTTAGACTAATGATAGTAAATATTGTTCGGGAGCGCGGCGGCTCAGTGGTAGACTGCTGGACTTCTATGCTAGAGGTTCCGAGTTCGAGTCCCGTCCGAGACGACCCGCGTTGTGCCTTGGGCAAGGCACTTTATTCGGTGTCAACAGTATACATGCACTCGCACCGATACCAGTATCAAATGATCTTCTCGGTAAACTGTCCAGCTATAGTTCACCGTTTTACAGGAGATAAAGCCACTCAAGTGTCTAAATGTAGGAAGCAACACAGACACTCGTCTTCGGTCATTTGATGTAACAAAAAAGCTGAGAGAAAATACCCCCTGGGTATTTTCTCTCAGCATTTTTGTTACATCAAATGGCCGGTGGTGAGTGCCTTTCACGTCTATCCTGGCACCCTCCACTCCGGTGGAGGCTCCGCGGAAGGCTGGTTCGCCAGCTAACAGCCCAATCTCCAGTCCATCACACTCTTCCTCGGAAGAGGAGATAGAAGGGGGTGGTCTGTTTGTGGAGCAGGAAGTTGAGTCGGACATCGCACCTTCCACCCACCCCGCTCTTGCTTCTCCAGATTCTTCCAACCAGGACTCCAAAGCACAAAAAGAGGCACAGACGCCGATAAGTACCTGAACACTTTCCTCTTTTGCCACGCCCAGACATAAAGAAAAACTACAATTATCGAGGGTCGAAACGAGCTTGCCCCAAACCATCCCTGCGCGCCTTCGGGGCACGAAACCGTTGGATTCGGATTCCTTTAGAAATACATAGTCTTTGGGCTCATCTTGTCGTGATTTTTTTTAATGTAATGTTCTGTTGTTTTTTCTTTTATTTTTTTACTTATGTCGGGAATATTTTTCAATACCGAAATTTCGATAGTTTGAGATTCCCTCGGTACGGTAAATCTGCATTGGCTCTATATTGATACCGAACGGTATTTAAGGGATACCGCAAGTTATACCACTCATCTCGGTTCATTCCCACTGGACCAATTCCATTTAGACCAATTCCCGCGAGGCCAATTCCCAAAAGACCAATTGCCCTTAGACCAACTGATTTGTTCTACTTTTAAAATAATTCTATATCAATAATTTGATATGTTTATAAATATTTAAAAATGTATTTAATGTTATTGATATTCAAGCCCGAAAATAAGCAGTCTGTCATTTGCAGAATGAGGTCTCCAGAGGGTGAATTTCCTGATGCTATCCCATACAGTGGGCCAGTTTATCCTCTGGGTACTCTTTCTGTTTATGTTTGAGACCTTGATTCAGATTGAGGTTCACAGAGGGTAAATTTAGTGATGCTACCCTGCTGTGCTGGGTAGCATCACCAAATTCACCCTCTGGGGACCTCATTTTTCAGATGATAGTCTGCTTGTTTTCTGGCTTGTTGATATTTTATAGATGTTGGGCAGATTTTACATAACAATTGTTATAGTAATCACACACTTTCAAAGGCTGTGATTCTTTTTATTATTTTTTTGTCAAATAAAGTGCTTATCAATAAATAAATGTTTTCTTAATTATCCTTAATCAACCCTTAATCAATAACAGTATGTAGTTGGTCTAAGGGGAATTGGTATTTTGGGAATTGGCCTAAAGGGAATTGGTCTAGTGGGAATTGGTCTAGTGGGAAGACACCCTCATCTCTGCCAGAAACTAGCAATAATCATAATTCGACATTATGATAGTTGGTCGTATGTACCTTCTTGCAATGTGAAAATAAAAAGATTAATTTTGTTTATCTTTCAGGACTCTACAAAGCATGACGATGGAAAATACTCACCTCTGCCTGTGTATATTACTAATATGCATTATACAAGGGAGCACGGGCCTATCGAAATTCAATAATGTTTTGACGCCTGCCTGTGATACGAGTGCAACACAGTGTCATTTTGAATTGAAAATTAAATACATGATGACTATGGTGTACGTTGATGAAACGACGGGATATGGACGGGTAGTCGTGGAACGAGATGGTAAACTGTACAAACGAATAGCGACACCTGTCGACTGTACCGCCAAAGTAGAATTGGCGGACACAGGTAGGTTGACTCAAGTCATCGATATAGGCGTAGGGATACCATGGTGGACAAAATGAAGGGAGGGTATCAGTTTCTAGAGAGAGGTCTGAAAATTACCCGTGTATAAATTGATACGTTTCGTCCCATATGTTTTACTCCCTTGATAATGGGTTGGAAAATCTAGCAGAATACTATCTTGTGACTTCTGCAGGAGTGTCGCGAAGAGGAACCTTTGGGGATGTAAAGTTTGTTTGGATAGACAGTTAGTTAGTCCTGGAAATGAGACAGGTGTGAGTGCAATTGCTCCCGTCAGCACCAGTTTTTTTTTTCTATTTTACGGGAGCTAAATATGCTCTCATTGGAAAATATTGTGGAGCACTAATATACTCTGTGGCCTGTGGCAAGTTACTGTCATAATTCAGCAATTCCTTATACATTTAACCCTTTGAACTCTAGTGGTATCTTCCATGCCAGTTAAATGGAAGCAATTAGAGGAGTCCATATTCATTATTTGGGGTAGATCAATCAATATTTTCAAAATGAAAATACTGATTGGTCTACCCCACACTTTACTGAATAGCCATCCTATTTAATGACATTATGACGTATCATGTTCCTGGCTGGAAAAACTGCCGCTCGTATTCAAAGGGTTAAGGTTTGTGGTGTTTGGTGACAGTATTCTCTCGAAAATTCATATACTAACATTTTACATGGTGCAATTTACTCTCATCTATGATTTCGCGGGAGCTTAAAACTGCACCCGTCAATTTTCTTCATTTCCAGTACTGCCCTTTACCCAACGCCAACCCCGGTCAGCGCTATTCACAAAAATCGAAAATTAATTTTCATTATTGTTTCATTTTTTGTCTCAAAAACATAGGTTATGACTCCTCTTTGGAACGAACTCGTTTAGCTCATACCCTATGTTTTTGAGACAAAAAAACAGTTATTCAAGAATTTTGTTTCCAGGTGTGGTCTGCTTTTCATGTTAGGTAAAGGGCTAATGGACAAATAAAATATACATGTAGTAGTCGTGAAGGTATTCAGTAGTCTCTGAAGATCACAGAAGGTTTCGGGGTCAAATCAAGCTTGAGTCAAATCGTCCCGAGTCATTTCGGGCTGAATCGATTCGGCCTAACTTCAGGCCGAATTGATTCACTTTTTTGCCGAAATGACTCAGTGGTATGCAGAAAGACTGACTGGAGTATGGGGTTCTAATTACACTGTGTTTTGTTTTAATTCTCTCGCCGGGGGTGGGGGGAAGGTGTGAAGAAAATAGCACAAAGATCGATTACTTGATTTTGCGTCTTGAGTTAACTATAAAACTTGTTATACACTTATACACATGGAACTCTCTTTTTTGTGAAACAACAGTGTACGTCCTTTTACCTCACGGAGGTCAAAACAGACACGAAACCACGACAAACCACTTAGCCCCATTCTCATGATCAAAGGACAGAATGACGCGATAATTGTTCAGTGGGCATATGTTAGTAATTTTACAGGAAACGTGCCAGAGGAATCCCCTCCGAACAAAATCTGGTACTGCCACTGGAAATCAATTGCATAAAAATACATGCAGTTGTTTTCTTCATGGAACCAAAAGGGGTGGGACGAGATCTCTCCCTCTCCGCCATTCCACGAGATCAGTTCCCATGTCCTGGCTTGGTGGGTATCAGGGGCCGCTATTTTACCACAATTGCGATCAAACTCCAAGTAGTGTTGTCTCCCTTCGCTCGACATTCCGACATAACCGACATGTCTCCGGCACGAGGCGTCCCATTGATATCGGCAGGGAGATTGATTCTTCGTGATTTCGGATAGAACACTCGATCGGCAGTCACGTGACAAAACGCAAAATATCGTCTGCTTCATTGGCTGTTGATGGCCGAAGACTGATTGACTTTACATAAAACAAACTGGATAAAAATGCCCGACACATGTGTTGCAATCGGTTGCACTGAGCGACGAGGTTCAGTACACGCAAAGTAATTAGGTTTGAGCTTCCATCAGTACAAATTAATGATATTTAATATAGCCTTTATAGAAAACTATGGGCCGCACATTCTACAAAATTAATGCCTTAGATTCGATCTTAGCTCAGGCCTTTAAATTCATTTTTGGGGGGAACCATTTTTCACTAATTTTGGGACATTAAAACCAGAAATAACAGTTTTATCCTGCTGTTATATTTGATTGTCATGCCTTTCATTGTGTTTCTATGGTCATATTATGATGGAAGTCATTCTAAAATGCAGAACAGGCACAGAGAATTTATATATTTTTCTTGATGCCTTCGCACCTTCTCACATTTTGGGGACACCTGTAAAAGGTGTGAAATTTGGGTAATCTAAAGGCCTGCCAAGCTAGTAGAGCCCTCGCATTATTGCCCCCACCCCCTCCCACTTCCCTAAAGGGAAGTTGGGGGAGGGGGCAACAACCAGAGGGTCCTAGTTAGGACTAGGGGAGCCCCCAAAACATCCCACACAACAGCATTTCAAATATCTTTGCCCCACCCAAGCCATAAAATAAGCAGACTGTCATCAGCAAAATGAGGTCCCCATAGGGTGAATTTAGTGATGCTACCCTGCATAGCAGGGTAGCATCACTAAATTTACCCTCTGTGAACCTGCCTCTCAAAACTAAACAGAAAGAGGTACCCAGAGGATAAATTGGCCCACTCTATGGGATAGCATAATCAAATTCACCCTCTGGGGACCTCATTCTGCAAATATCAGACTGCTTATTTTAAGGCCTGGCCCCCACCCCACCCCATCCCCCAAACTGGCTAGAGCACCCCTGTTATAGGATCTTGGCTGCGTGCCTGAAGTATCATGTAGGTTATAAATGTTTGGATAAAGCATACCCGTATGTAGATCCAACAGTATAAACAGATATTCAAATTGACTCAGCTCAACTGCATGGGCCTGATGTCGGAAAGAAGTCTTGCAGACAGACATGTACCAAAATTTGGTGCATGCAAAATCATGGTCCTGGAAGGGTTAACAAATAAATAACACAGGCCATTTGAGTAAACACTTTTGCTAAATGTCAGTGTATATCCAAGGACCAGGGTGTTGTGTACTAAGGCGTACTGCACGTCAATGGTGCACTTGTCTTCAACCAATGCTAACCCTGTCTGTGTGATGTTAGTATGTTGGGGAGTCTGAAAGTTCCTCACCATTGCTCGGTGGTTCTCTCTGGGTACTCCAGCTTCCTCCAACCATAAAACTCTCTGTCACGAGGTGATCCTGGCTGTCAAACGTGTCATTACACTGGGTAATAACCCAACCAGATGTTTCTCACCCGAGTCGTGTTTTCTCGTCTTTGTCGTTCGTAGTGTTGAATTGACAGTCTTGGGGGCGCGGTGGCTCAGTGGGTAGAGGTGCTGGCTGCAAGCCGAGAGGTCCTTGGTTCGAATCCCACCTGCGGCAACCACGTTGTGTCCTTGGGCAAGACACTTTACCCCCATTGCCCATGTGGGGGCACGATGACGCCGTGTACTAAGGCGTACTGCACGTCGATGGTACGCATGTCTTCAACCAATCTAACCCTGCCTGTGCTGCAGTGCGGAGTTACGATGTTGGGGAGCTGGCAGCTGCTCGTCGTTACTCGGTGGTTCTCTCCGGGTACTCCGCCTTCCTCCACCCGTAAAACTGTCACGGTCATGATTAGCCATTGTGCATAAATATGTGACCTTAAAACATCAATAAATAAATAAATAAACCCCAATAAATAAATAAATTTAAACTTGGATTTAATTGCTAGCACTCTGGTAGAAGAAGAAAAATTTTCTCTGATAACTTGAGTTTGTAGAGATAATTAAGAACTAGAATTGAACAAATTATATCTTCTTTACCTGCTCTGTTAAAGACAATATAATACGTAAATTCTCAATTGGATGATGGGAAAAGATTTGCTGCTGCAGTGCTGGAAATGAAAAAAAAATGACATGTGCAGTTTTAAGCTCCCGTGAAATCAGAGAAGGGAGTAAATTGCACCCGTAAAATGTTAGTATATGAATTTTCGAGGGAATACTGTCACCAAACACCAGAAACCTTAACCCTTTACCTAACATGAAAAGCAGACGACACTTGCAAAAAAAATTCTTGAATAACTTATTTTTTTCATTTTTTGTCTCAAAAACATAGGTTATGACCCCTCATTGGAACGAGCTCGTTCCAATGAGGGGTCATAACCTATGTTTTTGAGACAAAAAATGAAACAAATAATGAAAATTAATTGGCGATTTTTGAGAATAGCGCTGACCGGTTTTGGCCGTTACGTTGGGTAAAAGGTTAACCCTTTGAACTCTAGTGGTATCTTCCATGCCAGTTCAATGGCAGCAATTAGAAGAGACCATATTCATTATTTGGGGTAGACCAATCAATATTTTCAACGTGCAGCCTCGGGGCTGCACATTGAAAATATTGATTGGTATACCCCACACTTTTACTGAACAGCCACCCCTATTTAATGATGTATCATGTCGTCCCTTAAGTTCCAATGTGTTCTATGTGCCAGTATGCACATTGGAACTCAGTGGACGATCGATATTTCTGGTCAGAAAATCTTCGCTCTTTGCAAAGGGTTAAATGTATAAGGAATTGCTGAATTATGACAGTAACTTGCCACTGGCCACAGAGTGCTGCTTTCTCAAAACAACACACATTTATATGTACATCACAGCATATTAGTGCTCCACAATATTTTTCAACAAGTGCATTTTTTAGCTACCGTAAAATAGAACACATGGACATGGGTGATGACGGGAGCAATTGCAGTCGCACCCGTCTCATTTCCTGGACTGCTGCTGAAATACTTTGGTGTTTTATTAAAGGCATGGAATGGGGGCTGCATTAATGCCCCGTATTCCTGATCACATCAACTTTTCTGGAAATCTTTCATTTTTTATTTTCTTCCCAACAAATAAGAACTGTTTTTGATGGAAAAATATTAAATTTATCACTTATTTCAGGCCTTTAAATGCATTTATTTTGGGGTTACCATTTTGCCCTAATTTGGGGACATTAAAACCAGAAACAACAGTTTTATCCTGTTAAGTTTTATTGTCATGCCTTGCTTTGTGTTTCTATGGTCATATTATGAGATGGAAGTTATTGTAAAATGCAGAATAGGCACAGATAATTTATATATACTCGCCCAAAAAAGAAAGTGTGCATTGCAGAAATTGATCAAACTCCAAAAAAATAATTGCGTAGGTGTAAAGAGTGTTAACCTGTTCATGAATAAGTGATATTGAACACAAAAACAGCTTTCCCCGTTAAAATTGCACTAACGTTAAATGACGTGCTGCACGTTTGTGAAAAGGCATGTTTTGCACGTGGAGAGTCTGAAAATTCATGCAGTCGTGTGAATCCTTGGGTATTTCTCGTGTTGATCACAAATTGATTCATCTGTAATTGAGTAAAATTTCCATGAATGAAAATGATATATCTTTTTTTTTGTGTTATTTTTTAGAATGCACACTTTCTTTTTTGGGAGAGTATATTATATATAACAGAGAGGGTGAGCACTGGCAGTGCTGGAAATGAACCGAATTGCCGGGTGCAGTTTTAAGCTCCCGTGAATTCAGAGATGGGAGTAAATTGCACCCGTAAAATGTTAATAGTATATGAATTTTCGAGGGAATACTGTCATTAAACTCCAGAAACCGGAACCCTTTGAACTCTAGTGGTATCTTCCATGCCAGTTTAATGCCAGCAATTAGAAGAGCCCATTATTCATTGTTTCTGGTAGATCAATCAATATTTTCAACGTGCAGCCTCGGGGCTGCACGTTGAAAATATTGATTGGTCTAACCCACACATATACTGAACAGTCATCATATTTAATGACGTTATGACGTATTATGTTCCTGGCCAGAAAAGTGGCCGATCGGGTTCAAGGGGCTACGTGAAAATGTATAAGGAATTGCTGAATTATGAAAGTAACTTGCCACTGGCTGCAGAGTGCACCTTTCTCAAAACAACACATATTTCTATGCCCTCACAGTATATTAGTGCTCCACAATATTTTTCAACGAGTGCATTTTTTAGCTCCCATAAAATAGAAAACACGGGTGCTGACGGGAGCAATTGCACTCGCACCCGTCTCAGTTCCAGGACTGAGCCCTGGACATCCACCCATTACAAAAACTAAACTTACCATAGGATAATGATTTAACCCCACCTTTGTTATGATTTTCCATCAGATGTCTACAGATGGCACTTTACAATACACAATGGTAGGAGAAAAGTCAGTACCAGTATTATAATGCTCTCAGAATGGTAAAATATAAAAGAGAAAAAATGTGAACCCCTACTTGTATTTAAATAAATTTGTTGAAGATATGAATATTTTTTGAGACAATGTAAAGATATAAGCTGAAAAACGTATGTTCGACAGACTCTGATGGTAGTGATGGACCTTTTGTTTTAGCATATTTTTTAAAAAAATTGTGGTTCCTGGACCTTGGGCTTAACCTTTCTTTACCTAACACAGAAGGAAAATGACACTTGCAAATGAAATTCTTGAATAAATAATATTTTTTTTCATTTTTCCATCAAAAACATAACTTATGACCCCTCATTGAACAAGCTCATTGAGCTCGTTCCAATGAGGGGGTCATAAGCTATGTTTTTGAGTCAAAGAATGAAAAAGTAATGAAAGTTGAATAGTGACTTTTGTGAATAGTGCTGGCCAGTTTTGGTCTTTACATTTGGTAAAGGATAAAGGAGTTTCTGGCCTCTGATTGTGAACTGTTTCTTTTTTTTATTTTCAGAGAGTGATGGCATTATTTATGCTGATGGAGGTTATAGAGTGGTATATGCTATTAATGACCAGTATCCAGGACCTCCCATTGTCGTCTATGAAGGAACAGAGGTGAGATACTCAGTCCTGTTCACAGAGGCAGACTGGCCGTATGGTCCACCTGGAAATTTGCCAGTGGACCCCCATTAGGAGCAACCCAGGGCCACCCAAATTTACGCAGCCCAACACCTGTTCGCAACACTTCGCATATAAAATTTCGTGAAAATGATAAAGAGGCGAAATGGATCTGATTACCCAGACTGTCGGTTTATCTAGATGCCCTCCATTGGCAGTACACTTGGAGGGCATTTCGATATACCAACAGTCTAGTCTGCCATTGATCGCCAAGATGCAAGGAAACACCGTTCTTTCGGTCCGAAAAATCGAAATTTTTTCCCATTGGGCCGAACTCTGGTCAGCCTGATGAGTCTGGGGCTCCCTTTGGTGCAACCATTTTTGCCAGTTGAGTAACACAGATGATACAAAAATGCCATCGAAAATGTCCTCTGTGTGGACTGCCATTGATCGCTCAGATGCAAGAAAGAAGCGTTCTTTCGGTTTGAAAAATCAAAATTTTGGCCTGGGTCCAGAGCTCCCTTGGTACATTTCCCAGCAACGTTTTTTACCAAAGAAGAAATAGGGCCACCAAACTATGTCTACATTACTAGACAAAAGATAAACAGCAAAAACCTTTCTTTCAATTATCCTTGGTATTCGTGTGTCAGGGAGTGCGGTGGCTCAGTGGTAGACTGTTGGACTTCTATGCTAGAGATCCCGAATTCGATCCCCGTCCGGGAAACCCGCGTTATGTCCTTGGGCAAGGCACTTTATCCCAGTTACCTACATGGGGGGGGGGGGGGGGGGGGCACGGTGGCGCCGGGTACTAAGGCGTACTGCACGCCTATGGTGCACATGTCTTCAACCACTGCAACCCTGCTTGAGCGGAGCTTGAACAGAGTTATAATGCTGACAGTTGCTCGTTGATGCCCGGTGGTTCTCTCTGGGTACACTGGCTTATTCCACCTGTAAAACAGTCACGGTCACGATTAGCCATTGTGCATAAGTATGTGACCTTAAACACCAGTAAATAAATAAATATATATTCAAGTGTCAACTCGTTCAGAGTCACGGTGTACTTTATATTGTTGATAAAATGTTGTGTTGTTTGACTGAGCCAATGAAATGCCGTTATGTAAAACACTGTTAAAAAGGCCAAAAGGGTACGCCTGTCATGATTAATCTAGAAGTCAACTAATTGTCAGAAATACCCGTAATCGACTACAATTTCAAAGTTGCTGATTATGGCTTTTCATCATTCCTTTACTGAGGAATTATTAGTAATTACTCTCCTCCACATCGGGCTCATAAGAAGTATCAGGGACTGTATAATATCAAAATATATTGTAATTAATATTAGAAAGAAGTATAAAGACACATGATTCCGGGTCTTGCATTCTAAATCGGGTCTGGATCCATAATCTGTTCCATAGAAGAAGCTCACATAATAAGAAATGTTACCAGGGATGGACTCAGAGCTGATTTGATACCTGTTACCAAAACTCTGGAGCCCAAATGTCACCAAATTCCTGTAGGAAAATATTGAACTTTGAGATCTACCAATATTAGTAGAAATCTATATTGACATGCAGTTGATAAAAAGTACTTAAAGACACAGGCAGTTGTCTAATCAATTGTATTAAGACATTTTAAATTATTTGGGGGCATCCTCAATTGAAAATCAGTTGTCCCCAAAACATTTTTGGATCCGTCCCTATATGTTACCTCCATACTGAACTGCGAACATTAGTTCAGAAGCTACTACATGTACATGTATATTGTATAGTGCATGTAGTCAGTTTTATTTAAGAACTGAATGCAATTTCTTATAATTACATTCCGTAACTGTTTAAACTACTTTTTTACCAAACAACAAAGCAGAAAGACGAAATAAAACATGTACGAACGAACGAGGCGAAAAACCACCCTCACACAAAAAACAAAGCGCACAACTCTGATTTTTAATTTTCACAACTTTACAAATGGAAACGAGTATTTTAGTAACGGGCTTTATGCCACAGTTGGGAAATGTCACAAAAGAAACAGCAGTGGAGTTGATCACTGCGAGAGGCGCTAAAAGTTAAAAACCCGCCCAAACACCGCCCGAATTACATTCTGTCAACTGCGCTCTACCGTAAAAGCGGGTCAAAGTTCGACCAAATGTATTCATTGAAAAATGAATTACATTTGGTCATGACGTTTTAATCCAGCTGACCAATGGGAATTGAGTATTTGGACCCAAAACGTATAACTACATTAACAATGTAATTATAACAAAGTAATCTCGTGAAATAATGATCAGTCTCTTAATCTCTATCAAATAAACTGTTCTTATACCATTAAAACCCTTTACCTAACGTAACGGCCAAAACCTGCCAGCGCTATTCTCAAAAATCGCCAATTAATTTTCACTATTTTTTTCATTTTTTGTCTCAAAAACATAGGTTATGACCCCTCGTTGGAACGAGCTCGTCGAGCTCGTTCCAACGACGGGTCATAACCTATGTTTTTGAGACAAAAAATGAAAAAAATTAGTTATTCAAGAATTATTTTTGCAAGTGTCGTCTGCTTTTCATGTTAGGTAAAGGGTTAAATAATGAAGATATTTATGGATTTTGCTACACTTCAACAGTCTACTTTCTATAGCTTTGCAGCTGTGTCTAGGGGGGTATTGGCTGCCTATATAGGCAGCCAAGACTTATTTATTTATTGGTGTTTAAGGTCACATGTTTATGCATAATGGCTAATCGTGACCGTGACAGTTTTACGGGTGGAGGAAGCCAGAGTACCCAGAGAGAACCACCGAGCATCGATGAGCAACAGTCAGCTCCTCAACATTCTAACTCTGTTCAAGCTCCGCTTAAGCATTGTTACTACGATTGAAGACAATCGACATGCAGTATGTCTTAGAACATGGCGTCATCGAGCCCTCATGTAGGCAGCCGGGATAAAGTCACTTGCCCGAGGACACAATGTGGGTCGTCCCAGACTGGGATAGAACTCGGGACCTCTAGCATGGAAGTCCAACAGTCTACCACTGAGCCACCGCGCTCCCCAGCCAAGACTTGCTAAGAAACAACTGACATGGTTCTTGGGATGTATCATAGAAACGTATCTAAAAACTGCCTGTTGAGGCACCTGTTTTGTTGCACAAAAATAACTAACGTCAAAATTAGGACTTCAAGAGATAAAGAATAATTTTAAATTTTATTTTAATGAGGACTGAATTTGGGAAATTTTTGGTTTGAATTGGGAAAAAAGCATGCCAAAATGCCATTTCAACCCCCGTAGACGCCCAAAAGAATCTCCGATTTTACAAAGCTTTCAAATTTTAAAACGATGTTTATCATGTTCACAGGTTATAGTCAAAGTGATAAATAGTTTGAGAAATGAGCTGGTAACAATTCATTGGCATGGCGAAACCATGGAGAGCACTCCTTGGATGGATGGAGTACAAGATATCAACCAGTGTGGCATTCGACCAGAGGAAGACTTTACTTACAGGTAATATAAAGCATCAGAGAAATATAGTGCAGATCTGCAAGAGGCAAGCCTGCAAAACAACCTGTCATGGCCACTGACAGTTTCAGCTTGCATGTTTGACAGCTATCAATTCACTTATATCTGATATAATGACCAGTGCAGTTTAAGCCAGAAAATAAGCAGACTGTCATCTGCAAAATGAGGTCCCCAGAGGGTGAATTTAGTGATGCTACCCTGCATAGCAGGGTGGCATCACTAAATTTACCCTCTGTGAAGCAAAGTCTGAATCAAGGTATCAAAAGTAAACAGAAAAAGTACCCAGAGGATAAATTGGGTCACTGTATGGGATAGCGTCATCAAATTCACCCTCTGGGGACCTCATTCTGCTTATTTTCAGGCCTGGTTTGTTGAGCTATTCAGTAAAGTCAGTTCTACAACTTTATCATTTTCTCTGGAAATGTTTTCAGATCAGAGATAGCTGGCTGGATTCAAATATACAGAGTCCATATCATTAGGTTTGGCACAGTGCCGATGTGACTCCTTCTTGCAAGATATATTACTCAATTACATGGAAGTAGCTGTAGAAATGACTTTTCAGCGGTGCTATAGTCAGTAGAGAATGCTTACCCTGTTATGCTTCATTAGTTTTAGAACTGTATACAGTGTCAAGCCAGAAAATAAGCAGACTGTCATCTGCAAAATGAGGTCCCCAGAGGGTGAATTTAGTGATGCTACCCTGCACAGCAGGGTAGCATCACTAAATTTCCCCTCTGTGAACCTCATTCTGAATAAGGATCTCAAAACTGAACAGAAAGAGGTACCCAGAGGATAAATGGGATAGCACCATCAAATTCACCCTCTGGGGACCTCATTCTGCTTATTTTCAGACCTGGTGCAGTTTCTTGGAATTGAATACAAGTCTGTAATTTTAGAAAAGTGTCTTAATTCTTGTAAGCATTAATTAATAATATCAAATTCTTGACTTATTATCATTGGGAGTCTGATGGCTCAGTGGTTGCCGAATTGGATTTCAAACCAAAACGTCCACGGTTTGACCCATGCCAGGGGTCACTGCATTGTGTTCTTGGGCAAGGCACTTCATCCCGATTGCCTAAGTGGGGGCACGATGGCACTGTGTACTAAGGTATACTGTACGTCGATGTGAACTTCTCTTCAACAAATGCTAACCATGCCTGTGTGGAGTTAGTACACCGAGAAGCCTGACAGTTGCCTGTGAGTTCTCTCCGAATGCAGGGGCTTCCTCCACCCATGAAACTATCCGATATGGGGTAACCCAAGCTGTCGAAAGTGTCATTTAACCCCAATAAATATAATTATATACTTACTGTCATTTATTGAAAAAGCTCTCAGTAAGAGTGGAACTGTGTATTAAGGCACACCGCAGGTCAATGGTAAACTTGTCGTCAATCATTGTTTACCATACTTGTGCAGATTAGTATGTTGGGGAGTCTGACAGTTGCTTTTCCTGTTCAGTGATTCTCTCAGGGAGTACTTCTGGTTCCTCCACTGGTAAAACTGTCCGACATAAGATGACCCTGGCTGTTGAAAGCATTGTTAACCATTACCCAACGCAGACTATATCAAAATTTATTATTTTGAATATAATTTTTTTTAATTTTTCAATATATTTCAACAAAACCATATCATGTGACCCCTCGTTGGAACGAGCTCGACGAGCTCGTTCCAACGAGGGGTCACATGATATGGTTTTGTTGAAATTTGTTTAAAAATAATATTTTTTCAATTGTGGAATTTGCATATTACGCGGGCAGATGCGGGCGATTCGTTGGGTAAAGGGTTAAACCCCAATAAATAAATAAATAAATAAATAAATAAATAAATACATAACACACATCTCCGTGATATTATAAACTGAACATGCTGTAGAATTCACCCTTGAAATTTAGGAACAGAAATGATAAGCTGAATTTGACAACCGTTAAATGATATTCTTTGCCTCTCATGGCGTCAGATGAGACTTATAAATAGTTTTAACTTTAAAAATAATCAAAACAATAAAGAAATTAATACTTTTCTATCCTTGTATCCTTGACATCTTTTTTTTAGGTTTATATCAAAGAAAGCAGGAACTTACTGGTATCATGCTCACGTTGGTGAAGTACGTCAAGAAGGTTTGTACGGTGCTTTCATAGTCTTAGAGAGAAATCCAGACACCACCCATGTAGAACATCTTAAACAAACAGTAAGTTTAAAAAATCAGCATCTACATATAAATTACTTCAGTCTAGTTGTACCCATTTGTGCATAAAACAGGGCAGCAATGTGCAGTAAAAGCGCTGTATCCTCCTCTATCCGTTCTACAGAGTGTATTCGTCAGACAGACTGATCTAGTGGTCACTTCACAGTCCCTGCAGGAAGTGGCCAACATGCAACCTCCCTCCCCTCATAACACAGACACGCAAACAAAACAAAACACTGGGCCTTCGAGAATTGATCCCACCCAACCTTTTTGTAACAGACATGGAAACTGGTATGGAAAACCTGTAGAGCAGTATTGGAACCTGCAAAGTTCTGGTGTGTTCAACTCCATCCCGGGCCATTGGTTGTCTTCTTCAACTTCTTCAATTCCTCAAGAACCAATAAACAGCAACCAGATACCAACCTGGGACAGATTATACATGCCTATGGCAGTTTCTTGAACATAAGTTAACTATAGGCAGGGCTCAAAATAAGCGGTGTCGCGTCGCTTTTTGCTATGCAAAATTTGAAAAAAGCTACACAATATTAAATTATGTATAGCATTTTGCGATACAAGATAATCAACTGCAGCCTATTGGGCTGCAGTTGATTATCTTGTATCGCAAAATGTTAATGAAAATTTGCAAACAAATTTGAAAACTAGTTCAATGGTGCTTTACTTCTGATTGTGGAACATTCCAGGCATAACTCAGATTAGCTCTCCATCAAGCATCATTAGCAACTTCATATGTAAGATGAGTTCTGTTGGTTTAAATACTTCCTGTTTTTACAACATTTTGCATAAACGGTCCATTAAAAATAACTTCAAGCCCATCAAATTAAAAATCCCAACTTCCATTTTGAGAACTCTATTAAACAACCAAGACGCCATTTGAAAATATTCAAGTCCATGCAACCCTTAAAGGCAGTTCAGTTAAAAAAACATAGTAAATGTTTCATGTGTTGCAGATCATTTGGAAATGCCCAGAAATTGATGAAACTATTCTATCTACTTAGAAGAATTCAGTATAAAACAGCATAACATAACTCTGGTATACAAAAATAGCTATGTAATTTTTACAAAATGCTATTCATTTTTTGGAAATGCGTAGCATTTTGCTACGCAAAAAAAAAAAGTTATTTTGAGCACTGACTATAGGCAGTTGACTTGACTTGCCTGAAGTCAACTGCAGGCAGCAGACTATACTTGCCGTATATAACTAGCATTAGGCCGATTATATTTGGCGATGATACTCTTGGGTTCCAGATAATAGTACAGCTCGAAAAATAGTACTGGGTGAAAAACTAGCCTGAATTTAATAACAGTACAGATTGGAATAATAGTAAAGGGTGTGTGTGTGTGGGGGGGGGGGGGGTGTCTTTATGTCTTTGAAGTGTGTCCGTTTATGCATGATAAAATTCAAGTCTCAAGAAATCATTTCTTGGAAAGTCCTCCTGGAGAGCTTTCCAAGGAATGATGTCTGAGATTAGTTCAAGCATATAAGACATGGAATGTTTTTAAATATTAATAGCTTGTGTTACTTTGTTGAATTTTGTTCCTTGGTGACAACTGGAAATTTAATAATCATACAGGTCGGAATAAGCATCATACAGGACGGAAGAAGTCCTCAAAATTAATAACCCTACATGTATGATTATTTGGCACCCAAGGGTAATGTCCCTTCAAATACTTCGGTACCCAAAACAACTCCAATTACCCAAAACAACTCCAATTACCCAAAAACAATACTTCAATGCCCAAATCATTTTCATTGCCAGACTATATTTGCCTGAACATTCAAACAGCAGGACCTGATCTGATTGGATTCTATTGGGCCTGGAAATATTTAAAAATCTGTTTTTCAGGCCCTCCCACATGGTCCTTTTGGCTGCCGCGTGCTCTTTTTTGTAACCAATGCAAACTTCAAAAAATAAAAATTAAATAGTGTATGTCTGATATTTTACCCAAGTTAATAAAACTGATATATTTGTCCCTTGAGTGCAACAAGGCTTTGCAATGCTTTAGCATTGCAAAGCCTTCTTGCCCTCAAGGGATGAAATACACCACCACTCAATGCTCTTCTGTGGATGAGACCTAAAACATAAAACAAACTAAGAACATGAACTTTTGATGGCACAGAAATAATTACAAAAATAAAAAATAAAATAAAAAAAGAACGCCAGCTCACGTGCAAAAAATGGCCTGAGAAACAGAAGTTCTACTTTGTGGGGCCTCATACAGTTAACTCTCTGTACTTTGAGGACAAAATACCAAAATTTCAAGCAGTAAATGTTTCCCAGAATGCAACAGGGTATTTAATCAATTCAGTCTTGTTTGACAAGAGCTAAATTTGTTCCATTTTCTGATACAACATTGTATTGGTTAATTGCAGTGCAGTTAAACTTCAAACCAGAAGCAACTTGTAATGTTAGGTTTTTATCTTTTTTAGGTTCCAGATGGTGTTGCTCCAGAGGTAGCTGGTGATTTTATTCTACATATACAGGATTACTATCCCAGATTATCTCCAGAAATGGTTTTGGAAAAGGACCTGAACATACATGGGTATGTTTCAGCATAAATTGTTCAAATGCTCGAGCAATGATGATAGATTTCAGGTTTATTTTTTTTCAAGTAACAGAGCAAATGGCGCATAAGTTATGTCTGTTGAGTTAATTCTAATGATGGCTGAAGTAAAAATATTATGGAAGAAAGACCCTGGTGTTGTTTGGAGGGTCAACTGGTTGGTTGTCAGAAACCCAGGCCAATCATTTTAGGCAGGTTAGCACCCTCACACACTTCTATTCATCCAAAACAGAAATTAGGTGTTCGATTCCCATCTTCTCAGGTCTGATAAAATTAGGGCTAAAACGGTTGGCTCATTTTCACAACCGATTAGAGAGAGCTATAACCTGTTAATATCCGGTTATCCGTAGCCATTATTTCACCGAATCTGGGATTAAAGCTATAGGAATTGGAAAGCAGTAATCTCAGAAACTATTTCGTAGTGTGTATACAAACGAATATTGTCAAGTACTCGACAACGTTCGTTTGTATACATACTACAGAATAGTTTCTGCGGTTACTCAGTACCCACGGAAATTACCGATCATTAACGAAGTTTTCCACGGTTGTCGCGAGGAAAAATGACAACCCGTGGAATTCGACCCATCTTTGATGGCCCTACCATATGACAGTTCACAGATTTCGAAAGCATGTGCGGCAAACACAGGGGACGTCCACTGTCTCGGGGAGTTTGAGCATTGAAGAGACAGGTCTTCCCACAGGAACATTTTAAAACAGTGCTATCATATAAGGTGATAAGACTCAAGGCTGCACATTGAAAATATTGATTGGTCTTCCCTCAAGTAACGAATATAGACTCTTCCAATTGATGACACTGAACTGTTTCAAAGGGTTATTATTTTGAATATTTATTATTCTGAATATCATTTTTTTTAATTTTTCAAAAAATTTCAAGAAAACCATATCATGTGACCCCCCTCGTTGGAACGAGCTCGTTCCAACGAGGGGTCACATGATATGGTTTTGTTGAAATTTTTTGAAAAATAATATTTTTTCAACTGTGGAATTTGCATATTATGCGGGCGGATGCAGGCGATTCGTTGGGTAAAGGGTTAAACCCCAATAAATAAATAAATAAATAAATAAATAAATAAATAAATAAATAAATAAATAACACACATCTCCGTGATATTATAAACCGAACATGCTGTAGAATTCACCCTTGAAATTTAGGAACAGAAGTGATAAGCTGAATTTGACAACCGTTAGATGATATTCTTTGCCTCTCATGGCGTCAGATGACACTTATATTATAAATAGTTTTAACTTTAAAAATAATCAAATCAATAAAGAAATTAATACTTTTCCATCCTTGTATCCTTGAGATCTTTTTTTAGGTTTACACCAAAGAAAGCAGGAACTTACTGGTATCATGCTCATGTTGGTGTCTTGGTGAAGTACGTCAACTGCAATACTGGAACATTAGCTTTTAGATAAAATAAACTAGCATTACTCCCCCACCCCCTCAGTGGATATCCACCATGTACCATTATTTGGACTTGAAGTTTTATTTAATTTTGATAAATGTTCCACCATGAATTTTTGTTCCCACCTGTACTTTTATTTGGAACACAAGAGTACTGTATCTCTTACTGTTTTATTTATGATTTTCATTGTAGGCCTGTTGACTACGACAACTTGGATCAGTGTTCATTTCCCCAAAGAGTTAGTTCTGGTGCAGTAGGAAACCCTGATGTCTTTTATTCTGCTCTCATCAATGGAAGAGGTAAAAACTTTAGTACCTATCAGAACATATTTTTAACTGGTCGAGCACTGGAAGCCCATATTTGGGCTTTACTCTAAAGTACAGATGCTGCCACTCCAAGGCTCTAAACTCTGTGGGCATCCTTCATATTATCCTTGAATCTAAATTATTTAGTCTGTATGGAATTTCTTTGTTACAATACAGCAATGGCGGATACAGAGGGGGGTGCCCCCCCCCCCCCCCCTTTAGCTCGTGTTTGTCTCCCACGTAGGGCGTAGCCAGGATTTTCATTTGGGGACAATACATGAATTGAAGTAAAAACATACAGCGACATTCATTTCCTCCATCACCATTCGCTATGGAAAACAAATATACCGTTGAAATTATGCAAAATATATCT
Source organism: Pictodentalium vernedei (assembly GCA_031216915.1). Classification (NCBI taxonomy): domain Eukaryota; kingdom Metazoa; phylum Mollusca; class Scaphopoda; order Dentaliida; family Dentaliidae; genus Pictodentalium; species Pictodentalium vernedei. The sequence goes on along the minus strand of CM062289.1, from coordinate 427,462,376 downwards.
ACTGGTCGCCTCCATTTATAGCGTCACCGACACAGCATGATTTTGTGGTGTTACATGCCCCTAGCCTCAGGCACCCCATGGCTATAGTCATGGCGTACCATGACTGCTGAAAACTTTCAAACGATGGCAGATCGCAATGTTCTCCTGAGGTTAAGTCGGTTATGACTGTAAACAGTGTGTCCAAAATACAATATTATGGTAAACGGATCTGAAGAGCATATTTCAAATTTTCTAATTCTGTCTTGAACGTATGACAGAATTTGAAATTCTGAAACATGCTGTTTAAAAAGTGTTAATTAGCCGTTCAAAAATTCAAGAGGATTTCCACCCCAGAAACCACCAGAATGCCCCATTTGGTCGCTCATTTCCAAAAAATTTCTGGGGGGAGAACCCCCCCCCCCCCCCGACCCCCCTACAAAAGCTCGTGCCTTCGGCACTCGCGGCAGATGCCTTCGGCATCTGCACGATCCGCCACCCCCCCCCCCCCCTTTGAGAATTCCTGTATCCGCCACTGCAATACAGTACAAGTCAAACTAAGTTGTAGGATAACCTCTATAAACTATATACAGTACGTGGAGAGTGTATTATCACTAAATCATCCGCAGAGCAGAGATTCCACCCAAGCAATAATTGCAAATTTGTTGCAAAGCCTGACCAGCAGAAGCAATGTTTCAGTCAATGGACCTCCGGGTTAAACCCGGAGGTCCATTGGCTGTAACATTGCTTGTATTTTTTTGTCGATATGTACAAAATTTGAAAGTTATAGCTTGGGTGATAACTCCACTCCGCGGGTGATTTAGTTACAATCCACTCTCTACGTACTGTATCTTTCTCTTCCTACACTGATAAGACCAGAAACTGACATCATTTGACATCCAGAAAATGATATTAGATTCTGATCTTTTCACTGCAGGAACAGCAGTATACTTAGTTTATTGTGGTTATGCTACAACTTATTTTGACTTGTACTGTATATGGGAAAGTGCCTATAGGCACGCTCCCAAAAATCGTAACAAGACAAAGACTTATGAACAAATTTTGGTGACAAAAAACAATTCAGTACTCTACCAGTTGAAAATCTTGTTTCAAACAGACAAATGAACAATGATGATCAGGTACACACTCAAGTTTTTGAACTTCCCAGGCTTACTTTTGACAAATGGGGTGTGCTCATTCCATATGGCCATACACGACACACGAAAACGTGAGAAAGTGTCCAATTGGGCTCTCTCTCAAAATTGGATTTTTCTAACATACTACTCTATATTTGCCCAGAGACAAGGTCTCGACTTCAAAACATCATCTCAGAAACCCGCCTGGAGGTAATGACCTATATATACATTTATATAGTGCCAAAATTGAAATGAAACCATATCTGGCACCATGCTTTACACAAATTCTGCTAAAATGTAAACACTGTGCCATTCTATTAATATCTTGATGCTATACGTAACCTCTGAGTTGAATTTGTTCTAAAGATCTGTTATATCTGACTGGCCAAACATTCGGGATTTGGGAAGTTAATTTATGCCGTTTTATTATCGTAACCTCTACTGCTTTTGCGTATTTTACAATTGACGTAACCCCTACATTACCTAAACGACCTTTCGCGTGTTATTTCTAGGCTTGGGAATTGTAAGAGGAATTAACCCTTCACCTGATATGACTAGAAGACAATGCCTGTAGAAACTGTTCTTGATTAGGCTATTATAATAATAATAATATTATTATTATTATTATTATTATTATTTATTGGTGTTTAAGGTCATATATTTATGCATAATGGCTAGTCATGACCGTGACAGTTTTATGGGTGGAAGAAGCCGGAGAGAACCACCGAGTAACGGCGAGCAACTGTCAGCTTCCCAACATTCTTACTCCACACAAGCAGGGTTAGCACTGGTTGAAGACAAGTGCACCATCGACGTGCAGTACGCCTTAGTACACAACGCCACCGTGCCCCCACGCGGGCAATGGAGATGAAGTGTCTTGCCCAAGGACATAACACGGTTGCCGCAGGTGGGATTCGAACCGAGGACCTCTCGGCTTGCAGCCTGCACCTCTACCTACTGAGCCACCACGCTCCCAATTAGGCTATTAAAGAAAACATTTCTTGTTTCCCTGGGACCTACATCATCATTGAAAAGTTGCCTCATCACTTCTTTTTTCTATCTGTAAATCTCTTCGATGGTAGTATTTTGCATGTGTCGGACTAAAAATTAACCAACTATATCAGTGATCTCTGTCAAACAATTAACCAACTATATCAGTGATCTCTGTCAAACAATTAACCAACTATATCAGTGATCTCTGTCAAATAATTAGCCAACTATATCAGTGATCTCTGTCAAACAATTAACCAACTATATTAGTGATCTCTGTCAAACAATCAACAATCTATATCAGTGATCTCTGTCAAACAATTAACCAACTATATCAGTGATCTCTGTCAAACAATTAACCAACTATATCAGTGATCTCTGTCAAACAATTAACCAACTATATCAGTGATCTCTGTCAAACAATTAACCAACTATATCAGTGATCTCTGTCAAACAATTAACCAACTATATCAGTGATCTCTGTCAAACAATTAACCAACTATATCAGTGATCTCTGTCAAACAACTAACCAACTATATCAGTGATCTCTGTCAAACAACTAACCAACTATATCAGTGATCTCTGTCAAACTAGGGCTGTCATGATTATTCGATTAATCGATTGCTGATCGATCATCCCGAAATCGATTAGTATTTTTCGTTGTCGAAGAATCGGTAAATTTTACCCCGTTTTAGACGTTTAATAATTAAAAAAAATGAAAAAAAACTATTGTTTCTTAAAGTAAAGGGTCAAGAACGTCGACGTTAAATCTCAAGAAGCCGTTAGAAGCATTTGCCTTTTAGGAACATTCAAAGGTTTGGTGCTCTGAACTTTTGAACCTGTCAGTGTAATAATCAAGACCGGTCGGCAGTTGATCGTCTTCGTTGTTTACTTGAGGAAGGTCATCTGACTTGAACTTCATTTTTAACAACTTAAAGAGAGGGAAATGTGGGGAGGGGTCATCTTTGTACGATTAATCGATTATAATCGATTATTTGCGACGATTAATCGATTCCTAAATTCAAAAATCGTGACAGCCCTATGTCAAACATGATATAGTTAAATTTGCAACTGCAGTATGGGAAATTTTCATGGTTTTCTGAAAACATTGGTTTTCGGAACTTTTTCCACGTAATAGTGTAAGATGTTAAATTTCTATTTTCCACAACATCTATTTTCAAGACTGTTTTAAGGATTGACCATAAGAAAGATAAAACCTCCCTCCCTTATCACAAAATTGAGGAAAAATTATCTAATAAACAAGAAAAATTTATTTATGGTCCCTAACCCTAAAGGGCTGGAGATTTTTATACATTTTCACCGTACTTTGAAAGTCTACCTCCAGTGGCTTTGCAGTTGTTTCTAGTCAAGCCTTGGCTGCCTACAAAGGCAGCCAAGACTTGCCTAGAAACACTGACAAGGTACTTAGAAAACAAGTCTAGAGTTCACCCAAACAATGCATGTCGGGTCATCTGTTTCTTTGCATTAAAAAGTTATCAAAGTCAGAATTAGGCCTTTAAGGGTTAACAAAGAATTTTCATTTTATGTCTAAAAAAAATAGCCCAGGACATCTCATTGGAACGAGCTTGTTCCAGTGAGAGACTGTATGCTATGTTTTGGATGCAGATATTGAAAAAATTATCAAATTTGAATGATGATTTTTGTTGATAGAGTTCACAAGATATGTTCATTCTGTTAGGGTGAAGGTTTGAAGGTAAAACTGATTGTATACATGATTTTCTTTCAGGTCAGTATTATGAGAATGGAAATGTTGATCCTGCCGTGGATATACCAAAAGAGGTTCTAAAAGTGGAAGAAAATAAAGTTTACAGGATTCGTGTGATTCATTCTGGTGTTGGGTTTGGATTTAAGCTCACCATTCCCCAGGTATGTTATTTTTTGTAGCAACCTAGAGTGACAATTGAACAGGAGACACTTTCCATTCTATATGATATTCAATTGTTAGGGGCATTGCAATGCTGACTGATTGGGCGGTGGGGTTAATGTGTGATTTGGCCTGACTGTGATGACTCAAGTCCTGATTGACAAAATATTCCGACTACATCATCAAGACATGCCTTTGTTGAAAAAATGCCTTGATGTAGTTTTTATGCCCCCCGAAAGTCGGGTGGCACATAGTGATTGACGTGTGCATGTGTCCGTCCGCCCACCCGTGTGTGTCAAAGTGTGTGTGTGTCCGAGTCAATAACTCGAAAACTGTGAGGGTCACAGTCATCAAACTTCACACAATTATAAAGGACCAAGGGAGGATGTGTCACACACCATAGCCGGGTTTGTACCTTCAAGGTCAAGGTCACATTTCAAGGTCACCCTAAAAATTGGTCAATATTCATGTCTTAGCCATAACTCAGAAACGAATTATAGTACAATTGTTAAACTTTTTATAAATGTTAAGGACAGTCAGAACGTGTGTCGGGTATAACAGTTTTCCGCCGCATCTGCAAGGTGAAGGTCACAATTGACCTTCATATGTTCAGGGTCACAAATCATGTCTCAAGCATAACTCCAAAACTATTAGGGCTACAGTCATCAAACTTCACACAATTATAAAGGACCATGGGGGGATGTGCCACACACCATAGCTGGCTTTGTACCTTCAAGGTCAAGGTCACATTTCAAGGTCACTCTGAAAATCGGTCAATATTCGTGTCTCAGCCATAACTCAGAAACGAATTATAGTACAATTGTTAAACTTTTTATAAATGTTAAGGACAGTCAGAATGTGTGTCGGGTATAACAGTTTTCCGCCGCATCTGCAAGGTGAAGGTCACAATTGACCTTCATATGTTCAGTGTCACAAATCATGTCTCAAGCATAACTCCAAAACTATTAGGGCTACAGTCATCAAACTTCACACAATTATAAAGGACCATGGGAGGATGTGCCACACACCATAGCTGGCTTTGTACCTTCAAGGTCAAGGTCACATTTCAAGGTCACTCTGAAAATCGGTCAATATTCGGGTCTCAGCCATAACTCAGACACGAATTATAGTACAATTGTTAAACTTTTTATAAATGTTAAGGACAGTCAGAATGTGTGTCGGGTATAACAGTTTTCCGCCGCATCTGCAAGGTGAAGGTCACAATTGACCTTCATATGTTCAGGGTCACAAATCATGTCTCAAGCATAACTCCAAAACTATTAGGGCTACAGTCATCAAACTTCTCACAATTATAAAAGACCATGGGAGGATGTGTCACACACCATAGCTGGGTTTGTACCTTCAAGGTCAAGGTCACATTTCAAGGTCTCTCTCAAAATCGGTCAATATTCGTGTCTCAGCCATAACTCAGCAACGAATCATAGTACAATTGTTAAACTTTTTGCAAATGTTAAGGACAGTCAGAAGGTGTGTCGCATATAATAGTTTCTGCTGCATCTGCAAGGTGAAGGTCACAAGGCGGGGGGGTGGGGGTGTTCCCTTAGTAACATTCTTCTTGTTGTTTTTTTGTTTATTAGGGTTTAACAACACTTTCAACAGCCAGGGTCATATTGTCTAAGACAGTTCTATGGATGGAGGAAGCCAGAGTACTTGGAGAGAACCACCTTGCAGTGGTGAACAACTTATTAATCTGGCATAAGCAGAGCTAGCAGCTGTTGAAGGCTAGTGCACCACTGATGTGCAGTATGCCTTGGATCACAGTCTCACTGTGCCCCACATGAAAAATATCGATTAAGTGTTTTGCCGAAGGACACAACACAGATGATGCTGGTCAGGATCAAAGTGGTGTTGAATAGTTCAGTTTGGCTTTTCGGCCAAAGTTGAATGCTGTAACTGGTGAGCCATCATGGATAAATACTTTTATTATGGTTTAAATCTGATTACCAGCCCTAGTACCTATTTGTTTTATTTATACCACGCTCTTAATAAATAATTGACTTTGTCACTTGAAATGGAGAAAAAAAAAGACACTTTCTGTCACAACATTCGGGTTTGTTTTCGTTACATCTGCACCGGTGTACAGTACTACCAGCTGCATTGACATGCTTGATTGACAGCTGGACACATCATCAAAGTTGATTGAAGTTTCAGTCAAATTATTATCAACAATTCTCAAATTTTATTTATAATATTTAATTGTAGGTATTTTAATAAGTCATTTCACCAGGGCTCAAAATAAGTGGTGTCGCGTCGCTTTTTGCTATGCAAAACTTGCAAAAAGCTATACAATGTTCAATTATGTATAGCATTTTGCGATACAAGATAATCAACTGCAGCCTCTTAGGCTGCAGTTGATTATCTTGTATCGCAAAATGTAAATGAAAATTTGCACTCACTGATGCTTTACTTCTGATTGTGGAACATTCCAGGCATAACTCAGATTAACTCTCCATCAAGTGTCATTAGTAACTTCATATGTAAGATGAATTCTATTGGTTTAAATTCTTCCTGTTTTTACAACATTTTGCATAAAATGTCCATTAAAAATAACTTCAAGCCCATCAAATTAAAAATCCCAACTTCCATTTTGAGAACTCTATTGAACAACCAAGACGCCCTTTGAAATATCCAAGTCCATGCAACCCTTAAAGGCAGTTCAGTTAAAAAAAAACATAGTAAATGTTTCATGTGTTGAAGATCATTTGGAAATGCCCAGAAATGGATGGAAACAAAATGCTATTCATTTTTTGGAAATGTGTAGCATTTTGCTACGCTAAGATAAAAAGTTATTTTGAGCACTGCATTTCATGTAGAAGATAGTACCGCAAAACGTATGTTTGAACGAAACATCGTAAAGTGTGAATGTATCAAAGTCGGCAAATTGCATCATGTCAAAGCTCAAGTTGGATGAACTTGCAACTGTAGGTGTCATTTTTTTTAACTGCAGTAGAAGCATTACACCATTAGTGGGGTTAAAAGCTAAAATTTAACATACAGGCTTTTTGCAGGTGGTAACATACCGAAATTTCAAGTAGCAAATTATTTCCATAATGCAAAAAGAAATTTAACCAGTTCCATCTTGTTTAACAGAGATAAGATTGAATTGGCTAAATTCCTAGTTAGCATTATAGGAAAAGTTTGCAGCTTGAAATTTTAATACATTTCGACATCTGTGCAAACTTGGAAATAAGCAGACTGTCATCTGCAGAAAAAGGTCCCCAGATGGTGAATTTGATGATGTTACCCTGCACAGCAGTGTGGCATCACTAAATTTACCCTCTGTGACCCTGAATCTAAATCAAGGTCTCGGGCTTGAACAGAAAGAGGTGCCCAAAGGATAAATTGGTCCACTCTATGGGATAGCATCAGCAAATTCATCCTCTGGGAACCTCATTCTGCAAATGACAGATTGCTTATTTTCAGGCTTGTGATCAAGTGTAAATAAATTATTCTATATTTTACAGCATCAGCTCCATGTTATTTCAATGGATGGACGTAATATAATACCTGTAATGGCGGATTCTATGATAGTTCATCCTGGAGAGAGACTAGATGCATTCATTATCACATCAAATGAACCCAAGGACTACAACATTGCCTTTGAAACAATAGGACGATATAACATAATATTTGTAAGTAGATTATTATTCCCCCAACCTCCAGAGGAGGTGCCAGTTACAGTTGAGGGCTTTGAACATTTTGCAACCTAACTCGAGCATCAGTCGTCAGATTTTGAGGTCCTTGAAGTCCCTTCTTATGGTGATAGACTGGTTTACATGAAAGAAGATCCACATATTGTGATTCCATCCACGTATGCATTCCAGAGTTATGGCTCTTGATAGACTTAAATTGTACAAATGAATGTTTTACATTTTCACTCAGGAAGTGGATTTCGGATATTGATGTCTTTTGGTGTGGTAATAGATAAAAGTAGAATTATGGCCTGAAAGGTCATTTTGGCTGGGCATATCCAATGACCTTGGGTATGACCTTTAATTGGAAACAAAACCTTAGTGAAGTATTTTACATAAGATTTCAGCCTCTAGTGATTTTACGTTCTTCAGCAAGATTTGACTTCATACAGAAAACATGTTTATGCAGCACAGTTTTCAACAAAATGACCCTTGGTCAAGCATTTCCTTGTGGTTAGTGGACATTACTGCAAAGGTGGTTGTTTCAGTAAACACATTTCTATGAAGTCCCAGTTCATATCTGTATACCAAACAGTGATTTTCTTAAGGTGTTGTAATTTTCTCTATACTGGGTACAATTGAAAGTGTGTGACTTTCAAGAAAAAATGTGCTAACTCCTTGTATGCAGCTGGCGGATATTCCCACCCAGGACAGGATTTCTCTTGCCCCTGAAATAGGTATCATTTGGGTATATGTAATCAAATCCCAAATCCACCCCCCCCCCCCCTCCCCACTAGTACTCAAACGATTAGTCGACTAGTCGGTGTGTCGACTCTGGGCAAACCAGTAGTTAACTCTCAATTGTGCAGTCGACTAGTCGGAGGAGTTCAAGCTTTTAGGTAAATAGTATCCCTTCTGTGCCACTGTCAGACAGTTTGAACAGCAATATTGGGAAATCAATGTATACATCTATTGCCATCTAATAGTAGTGACAGTAGTTTGTTTTAACTGGTACTAGTAGAGTGCTGAATTATTTTGGGCTATCAGGATATGTTATTAATTTGCCTTGTTGCAATTTATGGGAGAGTGCCTATAGGCACTCTCCCATAAATCGCAACAAGGCAAATTAAATAAGACTATATAATTTCACTCTTAGCATAATTAGAAGCACATTAACAGAATAATGTTCCAGTAAGTTGCTGTATATGAATGCCCAAGTGAAGCCAAATTTGGACCTTCAGCACTCTACCGGAACACCAACACTGTTATAAGGAGACGGGTTATCACCAATGACTAGTGGAAGTCGACTTGACTTTTGGGTATTGACTAGTCGACTTTGGAATTCACTAGTCGTTTGAGCACTACCCCCCACCCCCACCCTTGTAGATATAATGGACTTTTTCACCAATGATTTCTTTAGTTATATTTAGATGAATTTTTGAACTTTAAAGCAGCCATGACTAGATTTGATGAAAAATATTTTGAAAATACTCAATGGATTAAGAGTTGAATTAAGAACATAAACCAAAACTGTAGAAAATGTTATTTAAAGGTAATTTTCAGTCAGTGATTTTTAATTGTATTCTTAATATTTCAACAGGGACCCATTTCACCGCATTATGTAAATGGAAGTTTGCTGTATGGAGAATATGTGCCCCCAACAGATGGGACAGGTGTGACAGAGAGTAGTACGCTGTGTGGTGTAGAAAGTCCTTGTTCCATTTTCAACTGTGATTATGCGTGAGTATTTTCAGCTTCAGATAAACAGTATCATAAAGTGTGTTGCACTAACTTTTTTAGCTCACCCTGACAAAGCCAAGCTGAGCTAATCAAATCGCTCTCTGTCCGTCTTCCGTCAACACCATATTTTAGTCTTCGCCTCCAAAACCACTGGGCCTATTCAAGTGAAAGTTTCTGTGAGTGATGGCCCCGAAGGGGCATTGCATTTTTGTTCAAGTTAACATGCCCAGCCCCATAGGGTGGGGGTGGGGAAAAATGCTCTAAAATATTTTTAAGATCTTCTTCTCATGAACCAGTGGATACAATGACTTAATATTTGTTATGGAGCTTCCTTTTGAGGTGTAGAATCAAGTTTGTTCCAATGAAGTTCGTGAAGCAATATTTGGCTTCATAATGGGAGGGGTAAAACTTTTGGCCCCACCCAAATTTTGTATTTTCTGAACCAAGGATCCGATTTGAACCAGATTTGGCATGTGGTATTATTGGATCATAACTACTTGACTCATGCAAAAAAAGAATTCCTGCATTCCCATGGGAACCCCAGGAGCTAAAAATAGAAATATTTTCAAACGCCCGTATTTCCCAAACCACATGGAACAGAGAACTGTTATTTTGTATGAAGCATCCTTATGACTTGTAGAATTGAATGGTTAACCCTTTACCTAACATGAAAAGCAGACGACACTTGCAAAAAAAATTCTTGAATAACTAATTTTTTGTCTCAAAAACATACGTTATGACCCCTCGTTGGAACAATTCAACGAGCTCGTTCCAACGAGGGGTCATAACCTATGTTTTTGAGACAAAAATGAAAAAAATAGTGAAAATTAATTGGCGATTTTTGAGAATAGAGCTGGCCGGTTTTGGCCGTTACGTTGGGTAAAGGGTTAAAACAAATTGCCATCGGCTATGTTAGGGTGTTCTGTAGAGGGCATCGAAAAAATGCCGAGTCAGCATATTTGCAAAATTTTTAAAAAAATCTTTTCTCCAGAACCAGTGGTCAGAATGTTTTGATATTTGGTATACAGCATGCATTGCAGGGTCAGATACAAGTTTGTGAAAATGAAGCCCATTGGTTCATACTCAGAAGCCCAAATTTTTAACATAGGGCAATATGAGGAATATTCTTTAAAAATCTTCTTCTTCAGAAACACCAGCCAGAATCTTTTAATGTTTGGTATACATCATTGTTATGAGGGTCAGATTCAAGATTATTCAAGCCAACTCCCTAGGTGAATATTTGGGCTTCCTATGAAAGCTCAAATTTTAACTTAGAGTTCAGTTTGGGGGATAATTTTTAAAAATCTTCTTCAGATATACCAGTCAGAATGCTTTCATATTTGGTATACAACTCCTCTAGGGGGGTTAGATTCAAGTTTGTTCAAACCGGATTCATAGGTATATATTTGAGCTCGCTATGGTAGCCCAAATTTTAACTCAATGCAATATGAGGAAATTTCTTTAAAAATCTTCTTCGTCAGATCCACCAGATGGAATGCTTTCATATTTGGCATACAACATCTTTGGGGGGGGGGGGGGGGTCGGATTCAAATCTGTTCAATTCAAGTGCCTGGGTTAATATTTGGACTCCATATGAGAACCAGAAATTTAACTTAGTACAATATGATGGAATTTCTTCAAAAATCTTCTTCAGATTCAACTGTCAGAATCTTTTCATATTTGATTTACAACATCTCTAGGGGTGTCAGATTCAAATTTGTTCAAATTGGTTCCCTGGTTTAATATTTGGGCTCCCTATGGTAGCCCGAATTTTAACTTAGTGCAATATGAGGAAATTTCTTTAAAAATCTTCTTCTTCAGGTCCACCAGTCACAATACTTTCATATTTGGTATACAACATTTCTAGGGGTGTCATATTTATTATTTATTTATTTATTGGTGTTTAAGGTCACATACTTATGCACAATGGCTAATCGTGACCGTGACAGTTTTACGGGTGGAGGAAGCCGGAGTACCCGGAGAGAACCACCGAGCAACGACGAGCAGCTGTCAGCTCCCCAACATCGTAACTCTGAACTCTGCACCGCAGCACAGGCAGGGTTAGAGTGGTTGAAGACATGCGCACCATCGACGTGCAGTACGCCTCAGTACACAGCGTCATCGTGCCCCCATGCAGGCAATCGGGGTGAAGTGTCTTGCCTAAGGACACAACGCGGTTGCCGCAGGTGGGATTCGAACTTCTAGGGGTGTCAGATTCAAGTTTGTTCAAATCGGGTCTGTAGGTTAATATTTGGGCTCTCTATGGTAGACCAAATTTTAACTTAGTGCAACATGAAGAAATTTCTTTAAAAATTTTCTTCTTCCGATCTACTAGTCAGAATGGTTTCATATTTTGTATACAACATCTCTAGGGAGGTTAGATTCAACTTTGTTCAAATTGAGTGCCTGGGTTAATATTTAGGCTCCCTATGGGAGCTGGAATTGGCCATGTAGCTGAAGAATTAGAAATGTTGAATTCAGTACCCTCTAGAGGTGTGTAACTAAGATTAATCCACATAGGTTGTAACAAGGTAGGGAAGCTCTACATTTTACATTATGATCAACTGAAGAAAAGGCATGATGCTTGGATTATTTTTGTTACTCCCGAGGGGGCTCAAGGATTGACAATGTATCCTATGGAGATGGATTGCTTAACCCTCTGCTGTCTGATGTTAAAATACAGAAATATCAAACTACAGATTTTGTCCATAATGTTACAAGGAATTTAACAAATTCAATCTTGTTTGACAGAGCTCATTGAGCTCTGTCAAACAAGACTGAATTGGTTAATTTCCAAGTTGTATTATGGGAAAAATTTGCAGCATGAAATTTTAATAGTTTGACATCAATGTGCCGAGGGTTAATGTAGACTCATTCTTGGACTCTGTTTATATAGTGTTCTGTTCAAGGTGAGTGCTTCAGGTCCCGTGGGGCCTCTCGTTTTTTATTTGGGTTTTAAAAACCCTTTCGACAGCTAGAGTGCCTGGAGAGAACCACCAGGCAGTGCCACAAGCAACATAATACTTATTGGACAAAAATAAAACCGCCAGGTCTGTATAGCAGGTGAACTGTCAATTTGTTGTCCTGTCATTCTCCTCCAATCTAGTTTTTGTTCACATATGTTGCTAATCCATTGATGAAAAATACAAATGTTTTTTCGATTGTGAAGATATTTACATGTTAACTCTTTCAACACGAGAGGCCGCTTTTCCGGTCCAGGAACACGATACGTCATAACTTCATTAAGTAGGATGGCTACTAAGTGAACGTGTATGGTAGAAGCCTGAAGGCTGCACGTTGAAAATATTAATTGCTCTTCCCCCAAATAATGGATATGGACTCTTCCAATTTCTGCCATGTAACTGGCATGGAAGTTACCAACAGTGTTGATGGTTAACTTTTCCAACTGTAGTCTTTATTATGATGATGATGGTGATGATATACATGTAGACCCTTTTTTGGTTTGTTATGTGGGCTGATCCAGACTGAGGGGAGGGGGACTCCTTCGACTCTTTTTTCCCAAGTACCAGGGCTAGAGATGGGCAATATACCTAAAAACCAAACTGATGCCGATACCATGGGGATACCGAAAAGCCAAATTGAACCATTCACTGAATACCGAAACCATCTGAATTTGCAAATTGAGGCCTTGTAGAGGCTTGATAACAGCTGAAGGGTTCACTTTCATGAAAGAAGTGGTGGGGGCACGATGACGCCGTGTACTAAGTCGTACTGCACATTGATGGTACGCATGTCTTCAACCAATCTAACCCTGCCTGTGCTGCAGTGCGGAGTTACGATGTTGGGGAGCTGGCAGCTGCTCGTCGTTGCTTGGTGGTTCTCTCCGGGTAGTCCGGCTTCCTCCACCCGTAAAACTGTCACGGTCATGATTAGCCATTGTGCATAAATATGTGACCTTAAACATCAATAAATAAATAAATATGAAAGAAGTGGCTGATTTTATGTTTATGTTTTTTTAACCGTCAGGGGTCGGGGGAAATTTCCCTGAATTCTCACTGGACTACAACCTCTACTTGAGCTTGTCCAGCTGCTTAACAGTGATTCCTTAACCCTTTACCTAACATGAAAAGCAGACGACACTTGCAAAATTGCAAAAAAAATTATTGAATTACTATTTTTTTCATTTTTTGTCTCAAAAGCATAGGTTATGACCCCTCGTTGGAACGAGCTCGTCGAGCTCGTTCCAACAAGAGGTCATAACCTATGTTTTTGAGACAAAAAATGAAAAAATAATTAAAATTAATTGGCGATTTTTGAGAATAGCTCTGGCCGGTTTTTGCCGTTACATTGGATAAAGGGTTAACAGACAGCCTAGACTTGAAAAGATATCACTTCAGAGATGATTTGTTTATTGTCAGCAGTACCTCCTGAAGATGACATGGTCGGAGCACATGCCCTGAGATTGCAATTACATCAAAAAGGCTATTAAAGGCTAAGGTGTGTTCAGAAGAAATCACAAAATTACTGTAGATATGATTTGTGTTTGTAAAAGAATGCCACTGTTGAGCTGATTGACAGAGGAATGTGTGTCCCTTTGATAGAATGATACAAGAACAACTTACTCTGTATTTGATGTGAATTCCCCTTTGGTACTATCAGAAAATCTCAGTCAAGTCAGATATCGGATACTGAGGTATACCTCCGTAAAAATTCCAAAACCGATACCGAAATAAAAATTCCAATACAGCCCATCTCTAACCAATGTTAGGGGACCTGGTATTATAAATGATAATAAATGGATATTTACTACAGGAGGTGTGCTGTGCATAATACCACACATACCATACATACAGTTATAGCTCCTGTACAAATCTCCCATGAGTCTTTATCAGTGCTTGGGGGGGAAGGCCACTAAAATGGGTAACATGGGTATAAAAGATTGACTAAAGTTGAAAATATTACCATGTTGTAGTCAGGATTAGCCATTGTGCAGAAATATGTGACCGTATTCCTCTTAGTGCCGCGCCCACTTTAATATACTTGGAGGACCTCTATGTACGCCACTTTGTGAGGGCGTTTAATAAGATTTTTGACATACGTGAAACTGTATTGTCTGATTAATTGTTGGAAAAGACTCCCTGAGCCCTTTCCAGACATTAATCAGATGGTAGGTTAGCTCTGCACATACCAGAGCATGCAGATAATCATCATAAAATAGACACGTTCAGTAGCGTAATTGTTAAACACCAAGACATAAATAAATAAATCCCCAAACAAATTTTTTGACCTTCATTGACAAGTATTCCAACTCATTGATTCTTTTGGGTAACTACGATGGGCGAATATGGGACCCTTTCCCAGTAGCATTTTGGAATGATTTTTCCAAATTCAAATTAAATTTTCCCAATCTCAATCCTCATTCAAATATAAATTTAAGTCTCTTTAACCCTTTACCTAACCTGAAAAGCAGACGACACTTGCAAAAATAAATTTTGAATAACTAATTTTTTTCATTTTTTGTTTCAAAAACATAGGTTATGAACCCTCGTTGGAACGAGCTCGACGAGCTCGTTCCAACGAGGGGTCATAACCTATGTTTTTGAGACAAAAAAAATGAAAAAAATAATGAAAATTAATTGGCGATTTTTGAGAATAGCGCTGGCTGGTTTTTGCCGTTGCGTTAGGTAAAGGGTTAAATCTTGAAGGTCTAATTTTGAATTTCATCACTTTTTGCTCAACAAAACAGGTGCGTCAATAGGTAGTTTTTAGAAAACATTTGCAAGTTACATCTTAAGAACCTTGGAGGGGATCATAAATCAAAATTTTAAATTCTTCTAAAACATGATTGTGTCATTCAAAAAGCACACACAGGCCCATGCCAGACTTCATCTGAGTCCAACCACAGCACTTTCATCGTTCTGTAGCCTAGGGCTGAACGGTATATCGATAAACTGATATACACTGGTATTCAAACCAATATCAATTGAATACCGGTGTAATTACAAAAATATCGGTTTATCGTCATTATTTATTTACCCAAAATTTAATTTTCAAGATGTCTTGATTTTTTCAACTGCAGCCCCGAATGAATAATATAATCCCTTTATCCAAGGAATCGTCTGCTTGTGCCCTCGTAATATACAAATTCAGCAGTTGAAAAAATAATTTTTGAAAATTTCAACAAAACTATATCATGTGACCCCTCATTGGAACGGGCTCGTTGAGCTCGTTCCAATGAGGGGTCACATGATATAGTTTTGTTGAAATCTTTGGGGAAAATCTGATAAACTAATTTTGAAAATAATAAATTTTAATATCGTCTGCGTTGGGTAAAGGTTTTTCGAACCGCATTATCAAGGCATGCTATTTAGTTCCGACTGTGATGCCTCGCGTCTCGATTGTGGTACTTGTGTTCATATATCCAAACAGTAAAATACCGGTATACCACGGTATTTTTTAGAATACCGACACCGGTATTAAGTTTTGAATATCGTGCAGGCCTTCTGTAGCCAGCGCATTCCACACTTCCATGCTGCTGCAGAAAGGAAGATGAACCAAGTAATCTGATGACAACTTCCTCTAAGAAGCGAGATTACAGCCATGTATTTTTATGGTGTGCAATGGTCTAGTGGTTTAGATGTTGGACTCCCGATTGCCAGGCACTGTGCTGAGTTTTCTACTTCCGGCAGGAGATGAGAAACCAACATTCTAAAATTCTCTAAAACATGATTGCATCATTCCAAAAACACAGACCTGTGCCATTCTTCGATCGAAGCCAACCACAGCACTTTCGTCGAACTGTAGACAGCACATTCCACGCTTTCATGGTGCTGCTGAAATGAAGATGAACCAAATAATCATGAGTACTTTATTTAAAAATCTAGATTTGAGCCATCGTATTTATGGCGGTTTGCAACGATCTAGTGGTTTGGGTGTGATTGTCAGACAGGGTAGTCGAGGGTTTTACTCCAAATAGGGGATCAGAAACCAACATTCTAAATTTCTCTAAAATACGATTTTGTCATTCAATAAACACACATGCACACCAGGCCTGAAAATAAGCAGTCTGTCATTAGCAGAATGAGGTTCCCAGAGGGTGAATTTGATGATGCTATCCCATACAGCGGGCCAATTTATCCTCTGGGTACTTCTTTCCATTTAGTTTTGAGACCCTGATTCAGATTGAGGTTCACAGAGGGTAAATTTAGTGATGCTACCCTGCTGTGCAGGGTAGCATCACTAAATTCACCCTCTGGGGACCTCATTTTGCAGATGACAGTCTGCTGATTTTCTGGCTTGATGCACACCCAATCAGTCAACTTCACTCCTGCCTACCTCCATCAATGTATGGAAGGTACATTCCCCCACCCCAGTGAATTGCAGTTCGTGGTACATGTGAATGCCTGTGGCATGTCTTGTTAGTACAATGGGACCCTGTTAATTGAATAGCCACTTTGCCAATGAAATATATTCATTCAAGAAGAGAATCCAATTAACCCTTTTCCTAACGAATTGGCCACATCTACCCACATAATTTACAAATTTAGCAGTTGAAAAAAATAAAAATTAAAAAAAAATTCCACAAAACCATATCATGTGACCCCTTCATTGGAATGAGCTTGTTATTCTCATTCCAGTAAGGGGTCACATGATATGATTTTGTGGAATTTTTTTTTAAATTTGAAAAAACAACAATCATTTAAAATAATAATTTTTTATACCCTGTGCACTGGGTAAAGGGTTAACATGAATTTGGTCATTTTCATTTATTCTTATGATATACTGAGCATTTATTCTGTTATATTTTGTTTGACAAAGCTCTGTCAAACTGGATATAATGGAATAATAAATATCTTATTTTGGATGCACCGGTCATGAGCCCAAATAAGTCTATAACCATTGGGAGTG
Organism: Pictodentalium vernedei; assembly: GCA_031216915.1. Taxonomy (NCBI): domain Eukaryota; kingdom Metazoa; phylum Mollusca; class Scaphopoda; order Dentaliida; family Dentaliidae; genus Pictodentalium; species Pictodentalium vernedei. Next base: position 427,445,127 of record CM062289.1, on the reverse strand, counting down.
GGTGCATGGTGACTGAGTGGTTACGGCATTGAACTTCAAACCGAAAGGTCTACAGTTCGATCCCCGCCAGAGGCAACTGCGTTGTGTCCTTGGGCATGGCACTTAATCCTGATTGCCCATGTGGCGCTGTGTACTATGGTGTACTGCACATCGGTGGTGCACTTGTCTTCAACCAATGTTAACACTGCTTGTGTGGAGTTAGTACACTGGGGAGTCTTGACTGTTGCTCACCATTGCTTGGTGGTTCTCTCCGGGTACTTTGGCTTCCTCCACCCGTAAAACTGGCCGACACGAGCTGACCCTGGCTGTCAAAAGTGTTGTTAATCCCTAATAAATAAATAAATAAATAAATAAATAAATAAATAAATAAATAAATAAATAAATAAATAAATAACCATTGGGAGTTCCATGGTTGTAAGAATAATTCTTGATCTTTCAAGAATTTTCATCCAAGTAACAGGAATTGACTCATTAAGCTATACTTGTATGCAATAAGCACATCAAATTTGCACTGGTTCAGAAATTATATTCAGTTAACAGAGTTATTTGATTAATAGATATAAGTAAGTTTGCTCCACTGTACCCTTGTTGGAAACTTTCACCTTTCCATCCCCTCTCATCAGGCTTCGAAACTTTGGCCCTGGATGGAACTCATCCAGATTGCTGAGGATAAACTGGCAGGCCTGAAAATAAGCTGTCTGACAGTTGCAAAATGAGGTCCACAGAGGGTGAATTTGATGATGCTATCCCATACAGTGGGCCAATTTATCTCATGAGAACCTCTTTCTGTTTAGTTTTGAGACCCTGATTCCGATTGAGGTTCACAGAGGGTAAATTTAGTGATGCTACCCTGCTGTGCAGGGTTGCATCACTAAATTCACCCTCTGGGGACCTCATTTTGCAGATGACAGTCTGCTTATTTTCTTGTTCACTGGTCTTAACCCTTAAGGGCCTGGAGATTTTTATAAATTTTTGCAAAACTTTGAAAGCTCAAGAAATTATTGAATCATGTATTTTGCACATTCACTCTTGGATGATTTCAATCATGATAAATGATGATAAGACTGAATTCCCAATAATTGGTTCACGTCAGCAACTCACTAAAACTGACATCAACTCGGTAAACAGGGCTTGCCTTGAGTCGGGGCTGATCAGCCCAGGCCCCGAGATCAGCCCCGAGGAGCACTTGCTGGGGGCTTTTTTTCAAGCCCCGACATTTTCCACAAAAAAGCACTTACAATAATGGACAAAATGGAAAATCAGCCCCGAAAAGGCCCCGACCTCAATATGTGGGGGACTTTTTTTAGGCCCCGACCATTTTACTCAAGGCGAGCCCTGAGTAAAGGTAGAAGATTCCACCATAAGGGCAAGTGACAGTGTACGTAATCTTGGTGACTTCTTCGACTCAAACATATCTATGGACAAACATGTTACAAATATCTGTAACAAGGCTTTCAGAGGTGTATACAAAATTAAGAAGAAAAGACAGTTCCTTACAAAAGACTCCACAAAAACTCTAGTTCATGCCTTTGTAACTTCACATTTGGATTATTGTAATGCCTTACTGTTCAACTTTCCACAATACTAGTACTCTCACCTGCAGAAAGTATTAAATGCATCAGCCCGAATCGTATGTAGAGTATCACGGTCTCAACACATCACTCCTGTTTTGATGGATCTGCACTGGCTGCCAGTAAAGTACAGAATAATTTTCAAAACTTTCTTATTACTTTTCAAGGCACAAAATAACATGTCACCAGCCTACTCAGAAAAATTCAACAATACCAAGAATGTGTGTCAATACAATCTGGGATCTGATGGTAGAATGCCACTACTTCCAAAAAATAGGTGTAAGACATTTGGAGATTATTAGTTACACCGTGTCTGATCACGTGGTATGGGTTTTTACCTACCCGAAGCCAGTCGTATCCCATGAGGCCTGATACGGCAGGCTTCGGGTAGGTAAAACCTGTACCGTGTGATCAGACACGGGGTAACAAATTTATCTATTGACTTTGAGTTTTAGAAGTACAATCTATTTCATGTGTGAACACACACAGCATGAGATCTTCCATCAGGGTTCATACAAAAATTTGCTCACAAAGTTCAAGGGTTTTTCAAGGGTTTTTCAAGGGCTTCTTTTTTTCAAGGGCTACGTATACTATTCAGCTTGTTGTATGAGCTCTAAAAAGCTAAGATTCATGTGACACAGATCTGACTTTGGAAGTCAGGAAGTACTGGTACCCAAAGTGTGATCTGTGTTACAGTAATCTTGGTAAAACGTTCCATACTTTTTTATGTTTTTTTTTAACTGAGCGACACGAGCGCAACAAACAAGTAAAAGGCGAGTACACATATATTTACAATGCCCAGGAAATAGCTTGGTATTCAAGGGTTTTTCAAGAGATTTCTGAAAGTTCAAGGGTTTCTCAAGGGCTAATTTCAAATTCCAGGGTTTTTCAAGAAAAAACTCATTTTCAAGGGTTTTTCAAGAGCTGTATGAACCCTGTCCATTGTTGAGCCATACAGGTTTCTGTGGAATTTTTGTGCAAAAGAGTTTTTGTGAAAATATGCCGATATGACTTGTATAAAAAAAATTTTTGAATTTCTTTTTTTCTTTTTTGTCTCAAAAACATAGCTTATGAACCCCACATTGGAGCATACTCGACAAGCTCATTCCATTAAGGGGTCATGAACTATATTTTGGAGATAAAAAATTAAAATATAATACATGTATATTGTAAAACTGGAATGACGATTTTACTTCCGCCTTCCAGTTATCGGTAAATTGATTTCAATGAACGCGTCTTCTATGGGGTATGGACAATTTGTAGATTTCGGAACGAGGCTTCCACTGGGTATGGGAAATTTGTCAATGGTTGGGCAGGCATATCGTGGGTTTCAATGAATATGGTCTCATACCACGTATCTATCAACCAATCAAATCAAAAAATTCATGTTAGTCAATAGATAAAGGTCATTCTTGTTTGTTGGTCCTCACTTGTGGAATAATTTACCTGCCATCTAAAAAGGCTGTCAAATGTCAACACTTTCAGGAAGATCTCAAAACATATCTATTTCAGAAAGCCTATAAGTGATGTTCTGGATTGTAAAATACTGTATATATTCTGTTTGTATATTTGCACGAGCTCGTTAACATGTATAGTGCCTTAGAACATGGTTCTTTATCCTTTTAACTGGTAGAGTGCTGGAAGCCATATTTGAGCTTTATTCTGAAGTGCAGGTACTGCAACTTAAAGACTTCAAATTCAGTGGCTGTGCATCATATTATCTTTGAAGTGATATTATTTACTCTGTTAGGTTTTGCCTTGTTACAATTTATAGGAGAGTGCCCATAACAAGGCAAAGACATGGGAACAAATTTTGGTGGCCAAAAATAATTTAGCACTCTATCAGTTAACTATAATTTTGGTGCTATATAAATGGGTATATTATTATTATTAAGTCTAACTCCTGTGGCTCTGCAGTTATTTCTAGTCAAGTCTTGGCTGCCGACTGAGGCAGCCGTGCAAGAATTGCCTAGAAACAACTAATAGGGTACTTACAAAACCAGTTTGGTGTTTACCCCAGCAATGCATGTTGGGGCACCTGTTCCTTTGTATTAAAAAGTCAGAATTAGGTCCTCAACTGCATACATGCTGCTGGCAGATATTCCTGCTAGGGCAGGATTTCTCTTGCCACTGAAATAAGTTTAATTCAGGTGGATTTAATAAAACATTTTCACCTGTAAGTTGCAAGGATTTTTGCACCAATGATTTCTTAATTAAAGTTAATTTAACTCTTTACCCAACGAATTGTCCGCATCCGCCCACGTAATATGCAAATTCAGCAGCTGAAAAAATATCATTTTTTAAATTTTTTTGAAAAATTTCAACAAAACCATATCATGTGACCCCTTTTGGGAATGAGCTCGGTGAGCTCGTTTCAAAGAGGGGGTCACATGATATGGTTTTGTTGAATTTTTTGGAAAAAATTTAAAAAATGATATTTAAAATAATAAATTTTGAAATCGTCTGCATTGGGTAAAGGGTTAAATTTAGATGAATTTTTCATCAAATCTAGTCATTGCTGCTTCAGAGCAGCCATGTTTAGATTTGATGAAAAATATCTTGAAAATTTTCAGCTGGTTAAGAGTTCAGGGTTAATGCTCCTTATATTACAAAAGGTGAGCATATTTATGTTGGTCATCAAGCACTGATTGTTTTGCCATGTTATCTACTTCAGGGAAGATGGAACTAAAGATGTTTGTCTTACATTGAATGATGCAAAAAGTACTGACGCCGCAAAGTTGCAGATTCCACCTCCTGTAATGCCTGATGATGAGAATTTTCAGGAATATTTTCTTGATTTTGGGACAACAAACTCTGGAAGTAAGTACTTCCCAATATTTTTAGCAATTCGTATATATCACCCAAACTTTTTCAATGCCACTCTCTCTCTCAAGAGAGACAGAACATTGAGGAGGTGTACTAGATTACATTCATCCATTTGTCCACCCCATCCATACTCCCCTCTAAATCATTAACTCCCATTCGGGACGACCTGTGTTGTGTCCTTGGGCAAGGCACTTTATCCCAGTTGCCTACATGGGGGCATGATGACGCCATGTACTAAGGAGTACTGCACGTCGATGGTCCACATGTCTTCAACTGCTGTAACCCTGCTTGAGTGGAGCTTGAACAGAGTTAGAATGTTGACAAGCTGACAGTTGCTCATTGATGCTCGATGGTTCTCTCCGGGTACTCCGGCTTCCTCCACCCGTAAAACTGTCACGGTCATGACTAGCCATTGTGCATAAGTATGTGACCTTACTATCTTGCTATAATTTCACCATTAGTTTATGAACTGTAATGAAATTTTGATGGTATCTTCCGGGAGTGTGGTGGCTCAGTGGTTATGGAATTTGACTTTAAATCAAAAGATCCATGGTTGGATCCCTGCCAGGAGTAACTGCGTTGTGTCCTTGGGCAAGGCACTTAAACCTGATTGCCAACGTGGGGGGCACTGCGTACTAAAGCGTACTTTACGTCGATGGTGCTGTTCTCTTTAATCAATGCTAACCCTGCTTGTGTGGATTTAATATGTTGAGGAGTCTGGCAGTTGTTTGCCATTGCTTGGTTGTTCTCTCCGGGTAGCCAGGCTTCCTGTACTCATAAAACATGAGGTGAACCTGACTGTTGAAAGTGTCGTTAAATCCCAATAAATAAATCAATGTTATATTTTTCCATTTTATATGACGAATACACTGCACTCTGATGTCAAAATGGCAAAGTTTTCAGCAGCAAATACTTCTCATAATGCAGTTTGATATTTATCCAAATACACTTTGTTTGACAGAGCTCAGTGAGCACTGTCAAACAAGATTTAATTTGTTAAATTCATGGTTAAACACGAGAAAAACAGAGTGAATGGAGAAAATTCTGTTGCACTACCAGAGTGTAGGGGTTAATCTAGCCTTTTAGGATGGGTATCTAAGATAAAAGCAAATGAACGTAATTCCAGAAAATGGGATTCTGTTATCCGTTCTTAGTCTTTTCATCTAGCAAGAGCTGGTCAGTATTGTAAGGTGTAGACTATTTTTTTAATTCATTCTCTTCTAAAGCTTAAATGCTTTTGGAATTAATCAACTGCTTTTAACCCTTTACCTAACACAAAAAGCAGACGACACTTGCAAAAAAATTCTTGAAGTACTAATTTTTTTGATTTTTTACATCAAAAGCATAGGTTATGACCCTTCATTGGAACGAGCTTGTTGAGCTCATTCCAATGAGGGGTCATAAGCTATGTTTTTGTGACAAAAAATGAAAAAGTAATAAAAATTGAATGGTGAATTTTGTGAATAGCACTATTTTCATTTTTGGCCTCAGTTCATCTGATATAGGCATTTAACCTATTATGTCTTGTTTGACAGAGCTCATTGAGCTCTGTCAAACAATATATAATAGAAACACGCTCAGTTTATCATTAGAAAATAAGAAAATGATCCAATTCCTGCTAATTGAATAATCCTGTTAACTGAATATTTTTCACTGGCAAAGTTGCAATTCAGTTATCAGTGTCCCATTGCACACAGTTTGGGCGAAGAAAAGGACTGTGTGGCTTCTTTTTAAAACTTTATTTTTTCAAAGAAAAAGACCCGATGGATGCATTCTCCCTATTTTCTTTCTGAAAGCACATGTGTTCAATTTGAGAATCTCTTCTACTGAAGGGAGAAGTCTGTAAGTACAGCATTTGGCAGATTAGGGGCAGTAATGCAAGAGTTAGGGTTAGCGAACTTAAACCTAACCCTTACTGAACTATGAACTAATGAATTCTCTTTAATTTCTAAGGTAAGGTAGTTTGTTATAAAATTAGAACATGTTTGACGGGTTAGGGTTAGTCATGTAAGGGTTAGGGTTAGCTTACCCAAAACCAAACATTTACTGAACTGTAATAATTATGAATTTTCCCTAAAAGAGAGAAAAGCAAATGAAAGTAATTCCAGAATTGGATTTTTTATCTGTTCTCAGTCTTTTCATCTTGCAATAGCTGGTCAGTATTACAAGGTGTAGACTGTTGTGTTAATTCAATCTCTTCTAAAGATTAAATAATTCTGGAATTAATTATGCAGCAAGCTTTTGGTACTATCTTGAATCCTGTATTTTGTTAATTATGCCCCTGAACTCCAAAGGTGGATTCGGGGGTATCTAGTGGAGACCTCCATCCTCTGTCCATCCGTCCATACAAACGTTTTGGATTGTAATTTCAAAGCCATCAGTTAGATTTGGATCTCCTGTGGTATGCTGATAGATGGAGATGATGATGTCAAATAACTGACTGATTGTATCGAAAGAATGTAGAGCAATATTTTTCAGATAGACGATTCTTCTGTACAGTGATGATAAAATGGTAAAATAAATGCCGTAATGCAATGAAATAACTGAGATAAGATGTTGGGTTTGGTCAGTATTAACCCTTTACCCAACGCAGACGATTTCAAAATTTATTGTTTGAAATATCATTTTTTAAATTTTTTCAAAAAATTTCAACAAAACCATATCATGTGACCCCTCTTTGGAACGAGCTCGACGAGCTCGTTCCAAAGAGGGGTCATATGATATGGTTTTGTTGAAATTTTTCGAAAAATAATATTTTTTTCAGCTGCTGAATTTGCATATTACACGGGCGGGTGCGGGCGATTCGTTGGGTAAAGGGTTAACTGGTAGGGTGCTAAATTATATTTGGGTATCAAAATTTGTTCACATGTTTTTGCCTTGTTACAATGTATTGAGAGTGCCTGTGGGCACTCTCCCATAAATTGTAACAAGGCATATTCTAACAGACTAAATCATTTCACTTCAAAGATAACGTGAAGCACAGCCATTGAATTTGAAGCCTTTAAGTTGCAGTACCTGCACTTGAGAATAAAGCCCAAATATGGGCTTCCAACGATCTATCAGTTAAAGAAAAAAAAAACTTAAAAAATGTAAAGAAACCACGAAAAGTTAGGAAAAGTTGATAAGTTTTTAGTAATTTGTTAGGTCTGCTATTCTTCATGTTTACCAAAATATTTAGACATACGGTGTCTCATCATTCCAGATGTGACATGTTGATTTCTTTTTTAATTAAAGGTGTTGCAATGATTAATACTAAAAGATTTGTATGGCCAACATCACCTCCAGCGGTAAGTATACCAGAATGGATATAATTGCATTGAGAGCTGGGTTCATGGACATCATGGACCCCTGGGAAAGTCTTAGGCTTGCAAAATTATTATCAAAGGTCTTTAAAATTTTGGAAAATGATAAAATGCAGTTGAGATTTTGAAAAAGCAAAGATGAGAGAGTTATCAGCTACTTAGTTGATTTCAGCAATTATATTATCAAAATGCTGAAATTTTGCCCGGAAAACCTTCTGGTGTTGAAACAAGTGGAATTTTTTTTGTTAAGTTGATGAATGATAAACTGAGCACCTATTATCATGGGTATGCTTGATTATACGGCGTGATAATGTTAGCTGCTTGTGTGCTTAAGTCAACCAAAGCTGATTTCATGATTGGAAGGCAGATTCAGATTCAGATTCTTTATTTACGGTATACATATAAAAACGTTTTACAGATAAATGTTTTACAGATAATGTATTCAGCATACCGTGGGAAGTGACATAGCCAGATTGGCTGTCTACCTGACACTCCCTAGAAAAATAAAAACCGCAACAGACTGTGATGAAGTGATCGGACTTGAAGTAATTAGTCTAATTCCTAATGAGGGATGGGTGTTCATATTCTTTTGCCAATAATTTGTTCTCATATAAAAAAATAAGTTAGGGGGAAATAATTGTAGATTCCAGCGGACGACTGGTACCTTAATATTGCTAATATCCCGAAACAACCTGCTTAATATATTGTTAACACAGTTCAGGGTAGCAAACAGTAACAACAGATCCCATCATAAACTATCGTATAAATCTTGGAATAATACAAGTCTGTTAATGGGAGGTCCATATATTTATCGTTTATCAATATCAGTAATGAACAATGAAGACCCACCATTTTTCACAAGCCTGTCTAGGAACTAGTTTATGAGTGTAATTGTGTGTAACTGCATGCTATTCCCAACAGTCTTTGGAGCCTCAAGGTAGGATCTCAGTATTTTATGACATAGTGGAGGAAGAGTTTAAAATTTCCACAATGTTTCCAGGTCATTGACCATCAGTATGAACTTGAAACCTAACTCAATATACTTCTTTACCCCTTTACCTAACAAATCGGCCGCATCTGCCTGCGCAATATGCAAATTCAGCAGTTGAAAAAATTAATTTTCAGAAAATTACAACAAAACTATATCTTGTGACCCCTCATTGGAATGAGCTCATTGAGCTTGTTCCAATGAGGGGTCACATGATATGGTTTTGTTGAAATATTTTGAAAAATTAATATTTAAAAAGCATAAATTTTGATATCGTCTGCATTGGGTAAAGGGTTAAACAGGCCTGGCATTCTGAAAAATGCAGGAGGGCAAAAAATCGCTCTCCTCAATCAGCTTAGGAGAGCAATTAGCTTTACACAGCATTTTAAGTATCCAGTTGAATGAATTCATTGAAACTGAAACCAACAGACTATTACATTGATCAGTGATTTTATTAACTTTACTAAGGTAAAGCAAAATCTCTTAGACATCTAGATGTCTCACTCAACAACCGAACACACACTTGGCAAGACCTGTGTGTGTACCCAGACCTGTTGTCCAAGAAAGTCATATGCCTACCACTACCACCTTCAACCCCCCCAAGGGGGGTTGAAGGTGGTAGTAGTAGGCGTATGACTTTCTTGGACAACAGGTCTGTTTGAATCTACAGTCACAGCCTGGTGCAAGTGCTTAAGTGACAGGATAGTAGTAATGGTAGTATATTATAGTGTCAATATTCCTTGAATAATTACCCCTCAAACTGTGATGTCAGTTGTTGAACTTGAAACTGACAGAAAAAAAAATATTGCTGTGACCCATTTTGCTTCAAATGATTGCAACTGTGTTTGGGTATGGTTGCAGCCATTACCTTTTACCACTAAACCACTTTCAAAATGAAATTACGTGATGTTATGTGACTTCGAAGTTAAATTACATTTTTGCTTTACAACAAAAATTTAATGTGAGCATAATACATGTAATCTCAATCATCCCAGACCAAAATATTTAGGAGGGCAATTTTTCGCTCTCCTTAATTCTTTCAGAAGGGCAGTAAGGAGAGCTAAAAAATCGCTCTCCTGAAATTGCCAAGCCTGGTTAAAACTGTTATGCACAAGCCATGTTAAAAAAAAATTTCTTATTATTTTACAATCAATTGATTTTTTTCCCCTGATACAATCTAAAATGTCTAGACTGATACATACATATTGTCGCTACAGTGAAGTGATCTGGGTCGTAGTAACCCGTCAAGTTGAGGTCAGATTGCTGGATCAAATGAGCTGTGGCTGGCAGCGAGTTTAATCTGACCTCCTCAGCGAGATGTGATGCGATGACCCAGATCACTTCACTGTATCCATAAAAAGGTTTATTATATGACTTATAGTTCAGCATCGCATGCATGTCAACGCTAGCATGAACAATTACCCCAACCTTTTTTGGGGTAAACTGGATTAAGTAAAAGAACTATTTTTGTTTAAACTTATTTTTGTAACAGGTGAACACTTCTGGGGAATCCCCCGATACACATGAATATGATAAAAAAATATCATGAATACGATAAAAAAAAAAACCCGGACCGCCATTCCAACGCACCCATTTTAGCTTGGAGTAAGGTACTCTCTGAGACAGGAATGGCTAATTATGCAAATTCGAACGCACCCGTAAATAGTCTGTCATACTATAGTGATACGGAATCAGATTCCACATTTTTGATTTTCTGGGGACCAGAAAAAGATCTTCAAATAGTACTGGTATGTAGCAGGTAAATTGCATAGTCATAATAAAAATTTGTATTGGCCCCAGTAACTTCTGCGAGGATGTATGATCATTCCATTCAGAAAGAGAACATTTTTACCTGTGCTGGGGCTGCACGGTATTTTGATAAACCGATATTTCCCAGTATTCAAACCAATATTGATTGAATACCAGTGTAATTACAAAAATATCGGTTTATCGTCATTATTTATTTACCTACAATTTAATTTTCAAGATATCTCGAGTGTTTTAACTGTAGCTAAGAATGAATAATATTATTGCTTTACCCAAGGAATCGTCCGCATGTGCCCACGTAATATACAAATTCAGCAGTTGAAAAAATAATTTTCTAAAAATTTCGACAAAACTATATCATGTGACTCCTCATTGGAACGAGCTCAATGAGCTCGTTCCAATGAGGGGTCACATGATATTGTTTTGTAGAAATTTTTGGCAAAATGTGATTTAAAATAATAAATTTTGATATCGTCTGCGTTGTGTAAAGGTCTTTTGAACCGCATCATCAAGGCATGCTGATTCGTTCCGACTGTGATGGCTCAAGTCTTGATTGTGGTACTTATGTTCAGATATCTGAACAGTTTTCGATATACCGTATACGGCAGTATTTTTTTGAATACCGATACCGGTATTCTGTTTTGATTATCATGCAGCCCTAACCTGCGCTCATATTTATTTATATTTATTTATTGGTGTTTAAGGTCACATATTTCTGCACAATGGCTAACCATGACCGTGACTCTATGTATTGGGACAGCTAAAAATAATTATTTTCACAGGTGTCCCAATTCTTAGTTGTGTGTGATTCGTTTTCCATCACTATATATGAAAATCGCCGTCCAATTTTTTTTATATTTTCATTTTTTGCTTCCAAAACATAACTTATGATCCCTCATTGGAACGAGCGCATTTATTTTGCCTGCAATGATCTGCCTTTTGGCACTCTCCCATAAATTGTAATGAGGCAAAGATCTGGATACAGTTTTACGGGTGGAGGAAGCTGGAGTACCCGGAGAGAAATACCGAGCAACGGCAAGCAACTGTCAGCTCCCCAACATACCAACTCCACACAAGCAGGGTTAGCATTGGTTGAAGACAGGTGCACCATCGACGTGCAGTACGCCTTAGTACACAGCATCACCGCACCCTCACGGGGGCAATGGGGGGGAAGTGTCTTTCCCAAGGACACAACGTGGTTGCCGCAGGTGGGATTTGAACCAAGGACCTCTCGGCTTGCAGCCTGCACCTCTACCAGCTGAGCCACTGCGCCCCCACCTGCACTCATGGAAAACTGATTAGACATGTCAAGTCAACTTTTGATAACATTAATATCATGACAAATAAATCACCAACTCAGCAAAATAAATTAGAGTAGATCAATGTTTGCCATGATGATATTTTTACACAGGTCTACCAAGCATTATTAATGCTGATAAATAAAACAAAGACACACACAACTAAAACACTACTATAAACTTTGGCAGTTCTAGTACAAGTGGAACACAGAATGGGAGATGACTTCATGCACAACTCAAGAACGTAATACCATGACATAATCATGATCTTCATTTATAAAAAAAATCAATTCATAGATGCTAAATGGTTGTAAAAATATATGACAACAAGTCAAGAAAAAGGGAAATATTGTACGATAAATCGGTTATTACCACCGAGATGGTATGATAAATTTGTCATCACCACTATGTGCTATGTGTTCAACGAGAAACTGGTATCAAGCCTCGATGGTAAATTTGTCAGTGACGCATGGGAAAGGGGAGCAATTCCAACGAGGGGTCACATGATATGGTTTTGTCGAAATTTTTTGAAAAATTTTAAAAAATGATATTTAAAATAATAAATTTTGACATCGTCTGCGTTGGGTAAAGGGTTAATAACATGACAAATAAATCACCAACTCAGCAAAATAAATTAGAGTAGATTAATTTTTGCCATGATGATATTTTTACACAGACCTACCAAGCATTATTAATGCTGATAAATAAAACAAAGAAACACACAACTAAAACACTACTATAAACTTTGGCAATTCTAGTACAAGTGGAACACAGAATGGGGGATGACTTCATGCACAACTCAAGAACGTAATACCATGACATAATCATGATCTTCATTTATAAAAAATCAATTCATAGATGCTGAATGGTTGTCAAAATATATGCAAATAAGTCAAGAAAGGGAGAAATATTGTAAAATAAATTGGTTATTAATACCAAGTGGGTTTTCGAGATGTAAGATAAATTTGTCATCACTACTATGTGTTGATGGAGAAACTTGTATGAAGCCTTGATGGTGTTCCTATTACATATCATGACTTGCCCTAAAGGGCTCTCTATGATAACTAATATGCACATTATTTTGGCTTCAACACATAGTGGTGATAACATATATTTATTATTTTAAAGAATTATTTTCATTCAATAAGAGTATTTCTTTAAAATAATACAGTGGAGCCCACTTAATTGGATATCTCTTAACTGAATAACCCTGTTAAGTGAATATAATTTCTCAACACAAAACCATTTACCATATTTCCAGTTCAAATTTGATCTGTTAATTGAATATAGGTTACAGAGTAAACTCCTGTTAATTGAATAAAAAATCTTGTAATTTGTCGAGAAATTACCCTGACTCTCCCCCAGTTTTCTTTTGTTTATAGACCTATTTGACCTCAGTACATCCAATACAGGCATTTAATCTATTATACCTTATTTGAAAGAGCTCAAAGAGCTCTGTCAAACAAGATATAATAGAATAAATGCTAAGTTTATCTCCAGAAAACAGAAAAGTGACACAATCCCTCTAAATTGAATACTCCTGTTAATTGAATTCTCCTGTTAATTGAATAATTTCCATTGGCTAATTGGCTATTCAATTTACAGGGTTCCACAGTAATAATATCCCATTTTTTTTTGTACATGGTTATTTGATTGTCATGTACTTATTTCATATCAAGGATATATGAAATATCCTCCGCGAATTTTTGATAATGAAAATTGTGGTTTCGTCAAATGGTCAATTTTTAAAAATTGCCGGCAGATTTCAGGAAGAATGTCAGTGTTCAGGCATCCAATAATTTTCTGATTAACAACACAAATTTCTGACAGGCAACTGCACTGAAGTGTCAACAGAAAATAATCTTGCCCCAACTATACATATAATAGTTTTTTCTTCGTTTCAGATAACTAGGAAAAGAATTGCTGCTGTAACAACACCTTGTACAGACACAAGTCATGCGGTGGAATCTTGTACGCATACTCTGAAGGTTCCTTTGGGTAAACCAGTACAGATTGTATTAACCAACATTGAACCTAATTATAATCCTCTCAGTAAGTTTTAGTTTTTAATTGTTTGTGATATTCTCTTTAACTGTTTGAGACTAATGTCAAAATATTAAAATTTTAACCTGCAAATTTTTCCCATAATGCAGTTTGGAATTTCACCAATTCAATCTTGTTTGACAGAGCTCATTGTGCTCTGTAAATGGTAGAATGCTAAATTAGTTTGATTGTCAGATTTTGTATCCAGATCTTTGCCTCATTACAATTTATGGGAGAGTGCCAAAAGGCAGATCATTGCAGACAAAATAAATGCGCTCGTTCCAATGAGGGATCATAAGTTATGTTTTGGAAGCAAAAAATGAAAATATAAAAAAAATTGGATGCCGATTTTCATATATAGTGATGGAAAACGAATCACACACAACTAAGAATTGGGACACTTGTGAAAATAATTATTTTCAGCTGTCCCAATACATAGAGTAAATACGGCGGTAGTCTGTGTAGATTTGTCTTGTTAACATTTGTGAGACAGTACCAAAAGGCACCTCCTAACATTATACTTTGTGATCATGTGATCATGTGAAGCTTGTGAATTATCGCAAATTATCTAAAAGATATTTCTCGATATCTATCGGTACAATAGATATCGAGAAATATTTCTCAGTAGCTTCCTAAATGATGTCACGCTACGCCGCATCACGTTGCCTTGAAGGAATGATCAGGTGATCTTTGCTATTGTTTTGAAAGATACGCATTTGGGATCGAATTGGGATGAATATTGTGCAATAAAATGTCTCATAGCGTATACTAAAAAGAAAATCTACTCTATTTTAGTCAGTATCTGCAATTATCTCATGAGTGTGGACCTGAAAGTTTTATTTTTCCTGCGCGCTTGCGCGAGTGAAAGATAATACTTTTAGGTCCACACAGTGAATTTTTTTCAGTACCTTCCTAAATGACGTTACGCTTCGGTGCATGACGTCGCCTTGAGCGTCGCCCTGAATGAACGATCAGCTGATCTTTGTTATTTTTTTCAAACATAACTGTTTGCAGTGAAATTGGGCTGAATATTGTACAGTAAAATGTCACGTAGCATATAAAAAAAAGAAAATCTACACTATTTTAGTGAATATCGGGAATTATCTCATTCGTGTGGACCTGAAAGTATTATTTTTCACTCGCACAAGTGCTCGTGAAAAATAAAACTTTCAGGTCCACGCTCATGAGATAATTCCCAATATTCACTAAAATAGCGTAGATATCCTCTATATATTTTTACTCAGAGCGACATGAAGGAGAGGTTACCATATTTACTCTATGTTTTGGGTCACTCTATGATTTGGGACACACATTTTCTCCAGAAAAATATTTTTTTTTATGCTCTAAGGTTTGGGACACTCAGTTGGCCCAGTCACCTGAAAACTGCAGAATGCTCAATATTAAAGCTAAGTTTGTGTTTAATTTTCCTTTTTAAACTATAAAATATTGATAAAACATACGGATTTGTGTTGTTTTTATTTAAATCTATTCCTAAGTTTTAATATTTACAGTCCTGACTGGCATGAGGAAGACTGTTTAATATTACATTGTGACAGTCTTCAACACTTTACCTAACGCTAGTAGCAGACGACACTCGAAAAAAATTCTTGTGTAACTAAAAATTTTCATTTTTTACTTCCAAAACATAGCTTATAACCCCCCCCCCCCCCCCCCCCCCCCCATTGGAACGAGCACAATGTGCTCGTTCCAATGAGGGGTCATAAGATATGTTTTGGAAGTAAAAAATGAAAATATAAAAAAAAATTGATGGGGATTTTCGTAATAGTGATGGAAAACGAATCACACACAACTTTATTCAGCATCAAAACAAGACCAGGGTGTGTTTTTTTCCATTTTCTAAGAATTGGGACATCTGTGAAAATAGTTATTTTTAGCTGTCCCAATACATAGAGTAAAAACAGTATACTCAGTACTTCAAAATAAGGAGAGAGATCCAATAAGGGATCATGGAACAGGACAGTGAATGGAGTCATTGTATTATAGCGATGTTAGACAATAGTCATGTTACAAGTTCAGATTATTTATTTTATCGAAATTAGATCATCAAAAAATACCCTGGCATCTATTTCTACTTCCGAAGTTAAACATTGGCAACCACCGATGTTGAAAGTCGACCTTCGATGGTCTCCCGATCGGTCACGATGCCGAAGGTGAATGCCAAACTTTGGTTGACCACTAAATGTGTCAAAGAATTACTCTGACTGACATCCATTGATTTCCCCGCATTTATAGACATTTTTGATCTCAGTAATCCAGTATAGGCATTTACTCTGTTATATCTTGTTTGACAGTGAGCTCTGTCAAACAAGATATATGATAGAATAAATGCTCAATTTATGATTAACCCTTTAGCCAACGAATCGCCCGCATCCGCCCTCGTAATATGCAAATTCAGCAGTTGAAAAAATATTATTTTTCAAAATATTTCAACAAAACCATATCATGTGACCCTTCGTTGGAACGAGCTCGTTGAGCTCGTTCCAATGAGGGGTCACTTGATATGGTTTTGTTGAAATTTTTTGAAAAATTAAAAAAAATGATATTTAAAATAATAAATTTTGATATCGTCTGCGTTGGGTAAAGGGTTAAAATATAGGAAAATGACCAGATTCCTGTTAATTGTATACTCCCATTACCAGGCAAGGGAAATCAAGTCATATTACCCTACCTCTCTCATGTACACTGGCTGCCAGTTGTAGAAAGGATAGAGTTTTAGATGTTCCTTCTGACATTCAAAGCCCTGAACGGTCTGGCTCCTGATTAT
This sequence comes from Pictodentalium vernedei, assembly GCA_031216915.1. Classification (NCBI taxonomy): domain Eukaryota; kingdom Metazoa; phylum Mollusca; class Scaphopoda; order Dentaliida; family Dentaliidae; genus Pictodentalium; species Pictodentalium vernedei. Next base: position 427,428,547 of record CM062289.1, on the reverse strand, counting down.
CTGAGCAGTCTGGTACAAAGGTACGTACCATCTCATTTCCTCCATTCAACAACTTCAAACTCCCTGTTATACAAACCAGGTGGCCTTGAAATGGCAGGAAACATTGCATTTTCCATGGCGAGTTCCTTTCTTTTGAATAGTCTGCCCGAACACCTTAAGGCACCACAGACACTGGAAAGGTAAAAAAAAGCAGTAAAAACTCACCTTTCACCTGAGTTTTCGATGTGCGTAAGTTGTGTATTCTCCCCATGTTCCATATCACACATTTGCTACATACAATAGAGCATTGTAAATCCCGAGAGTATATAATTTTTGCAGATTTATGGCTCTAAACTGTATTTATTATTGAATATTTTTCTCTGGCAAAGCGGCTATTCAATTAACAGGATTTCACTGTATTCTTAAAGACTCTTCCATATGAAATCCCCCCAACCCACCCACACCCACCTATAGAATTTATTTTCTGTGCAACATATTTCAACTGAACAGATTTTTTGTTCTTATTTCAGCAACTGGTTGGATGGACCACCCAGTACACTTCCATGGTTACCATTTCACCGTCCTAAAAGTAGGTTTTCCAAAGTATCGTGCTGATGGTGTGGTTGAGGTACAGACACCTGATATAAAATGTCTGGATGAGGAATGTATGGTTACAACATGGGCTGATGATACATGGAAAGGTGGAAACATTCCTGGTCTTGATCTGGAGAACAGTAATCTTAAGGATACGGTAATGGTACCTGTTGGTGGCTATGTAGTTGTACGTATCACAGCAGACAATCCAGGTAAGAATAACTTTGATATCGTATTCATGAGGTAATTTCAGCAATAAAATGATCCAAAGATAGAATCTCAAAATTTTCCGACATGGTGGGATGAGGATTAATTTTCCTGACAATGTTCCTGGGTCGTTGACCATCGGTAAAGTTGGGTGGTTTTTTTTTTTGCATTTAAGTTCTGCTTTTTGCGGGAAAATGGGAAACAAACCACAAGACCCAACAAAAAAAAGCCGAACGATTTTTTTTTCTGTATTTGACATTGTACATAAACTGATCAAACTATCTTTCTGGGAGGGAACTGGTCTAGTACCCCCTATGGACTCTCAGGCTCGTGACTTAGTCTATCATACAAAGGAGCAAAATACCTTGTGTTCTCATTGTCACATTTCTTACTTATTGACATTGTCCACCGCTTAGTCTATCTGACAAAGGAGCAAAATACGTTGTGTTCTCATTGTCACAATTTCTGACTTATTGAAATCGTCCACCAGATGAGTTAATAAGGCTGCAAATGTGACAATGAGAACACAACATGAATTAGATGAAATGGAATACCAGACGCATAAAACAGAACGGGCTCGTATCAACGAAGCACGGTTGACTGACGGCGCGTTTGAATCTCGGTGCTTTTCACTTCAATCGTCATCATTTCGAACACAGTCAACGCACAACGAAATTTCACACCAAAAAATATTGCAACGCACACCCAGCTTCCATTTCGTCGATACGAGCCCGTTCCATTTTATGTGTCCGGTATTCCATTAGTCAAACACTCTCCCGATTCCCGAAGATTTCAGTTTAAACATGGCGACCTCCGTTGTTGATCAGCTGACGAATTTCGAGTGAAAATACGTTTTAGAATTTATCAAGCGATCGACACATTTTTATATAGATATAATTCCTCAGTAAATATTCTTTTTTCGATCACATACTAACACAAAGCTTCAGGATATGCCATATTGTTCTCACGAGGCGAGATAGACCAGCAAGTAAATCGTTTACTGGTCATATAGTACACCACGGAGATCGAGATCGTTGGACCTACAGGCCATACCAACGCCAAAAATTATATTACGGACTGTGGGTCCAAGTTTGGACTACCCTTTACCCAACGTAACGGCCAAAACCGGCCAGCGCTACTCTCAAAAATCGCCAATTAATTTTCAGGATTTTTTTCATTTTTTATCTCCAAAACATAGGTTATGACCCCTCATTGGAACGAGCTCGTTCCAATGAGGGGTCATAACCTATGTTTTGGAGACAAAAAATGAAAAAAAATTAGTTATTCAAGAATTTGTTTTGCAAGTGTCGTCTGCTTTTCATGTTAGGTAAAGGATTAAAGGCAAAATAGGCTGAACCCAATGGCTTTTTGTGATGAGTAGTCTTGTAGAAACTATTGTGGAATTTTTCCAAGTTATGTTATTAAAAAAAAATTCTTATTTCTTAGGCACCTCCCTCGTCATAGAAAATCTGCCTCATTACCTTTTTTTCACCGGGAAATCTCATAGAAAATCTGCCTCATTACCTTTTTTTCACTGGGAAATCTCTTCTGAGACATTATTTTGCAATTGTAGGACAATATTTAACCAACTATACCTTGTTTGACAGAGCTCACATAGTTCTGTCAAAAAAGATATAGTTGATTAAATTTGCAACTACATTATGGAAAGTTTTCACTGCTGACACACAATAGTGTAAGTAGTTAAATGTCTGATTCCAACTATTTTCAGAACTGTTTTGTGAACCAAAAAAATAAAGACTCCCTCCCTCATCACTCATCATAAAATTGAGGAATAATTGCCTGAGAAACAAGAATTTTTTGCAGGCATTAAGGAGCCTTAAGTGTTAATTGCTCTATGTTCTTCACACATAGAAAAACTGAACCGAAACCGAGGTTTTTCATGACAGCGAACCCAATCTGAAAAATCAAAACTATCCAGATGTAACCAGCGGCACAAACTTGAAACCTAACCTCACTATACATCTGATATAAAACAGTAAAAAAAAAAATGAAACAGGTTCAAATTGTTGATTGTTATTATTATGAAGATTTACTTTTGTTTAACTCCAGTAATTCTTTAAAATAATAATACGAGAAATTTTTTGCATATATGACTATTTGCTTGTCAAAAATTAGCACCTGCATACAAAAGAAACTATTAACTGGTTTCGTGCTAGAAGCCAGTATCAGGGCTTTAAAAAAAATGAAGATACCAGAGCAAAAGCCAACATTTTCCATGCTCATGTTTCATTTTCAGTCAAACCCAAATAATATTTTGTTTATATAAATTTTTTCTATTACAAATTACTGGAGAGTACCTGTAGGTGTAATAGATAATTTTTTGAATAACAAATTCAGACCACCAAAAATAATCTAGCCCTCAACCAGTGAATTGAAAACAGAATATGTTTTCATTTTTGGAATTCACTAAAAAATACTTTCCATAATCCATTCCTAAAAGTGCCATAAGCTGAGTTTAAATACTTTTTGGGAATATAATGGGCTGGTTTTGGTCATTACATTGGGTAAAGAGTTGCTATAGATTAGATTTACATGAAGGCTGTACATGGTTAGTTGCTCAGTTAATACTGAAAATTGCAGGGAAAGGGGATATTAAGCTGAGTTTACATACTTCTTGAGAATATTACTGACTGGTTTTGGCCTTTATGTTAGGTAAATAGTTGCTATAGATTAGGGCTGTCACGATTTTTGAATTTAGGAATCGATTAATCATCACAAATAATTGATTATAATCGATTAATCGTACATAGATGACCCCTCCCCACATTTCCCTCTCTTTAAGTTGTTAAAAATGAAGTTCAAGTCAGTTGACCTTCCTCAAGTAAACAACGAAGACGATCCTCTTTTAGGTACATTCAAAGGTTTGATGTTCTAAACTTTTGAACCGTCAGTGTAATAATCAAGACCGGTCGTCATTTGCGAACTGACGGTTCAAAAGTTCAGAACATCAAAGCTTTGAATGTTCCAAAAAGGCAAATGCTTCTAACGGCTTCTTGAGATTTAACGTCGACGATCTTTACCCTTTACCTTAAGAAACAATAGTTTTTTCATTTTTTTTTAATTATTAAACGTCTAAAACGGGGTAAAATTTACCGATTCTTCAACAACGAAAAATACTAATCGATTTTGGCGAGATCGATCAGCAATCGAATAATGGAATAATCGTGACAGCCCTACTATAGATGAGATTTACATGCAGTTAATAATGAAAATTATATTATAACCAGAAAGTTTGACTAACCCTGTGCACAGGATTAGTCACACTTTCTGGTTATAAAAAATTGGTAACTGCCATATCATACATGAAAAGATTATTGACTAAGGTTGTAAAAATGTACAGGGTTAGTTGGTTTGTTATATAGGGTGCAGGATACAAGGAACTAATGGAAATACTTATACTGGATTGTGGAAATTTTTTTACTATAAATTCCAAAAATGAAAACATATCAAAGGTAGGGCTGTCACGATTATTTGATTAATTGATTGCTGATCGATCATGCCGAAATCGATTAATATTTTTCGTTGTCGAAGAATCGGTAAATTTTACCCCATTTTAGGCATTTAATAATTAAAAAAAATGAGAAAAACTATTGTTTCTTAAGGTAAAAGGGTCAAGAACGTCGACGTTAAATCTCAAGAAGCCATTAGAAGCATTTGCCTTTTAGGAACATTCAAAGCTTTGATGTTCTGAACTTTTGAACCATCAGTGTAATAATCAAGACTGGTCGGCAGTTGCGAACTTGCAAAGTTCGCAACTGACGACCGGTCTTGATTATTACACTGACGGTTCAAAAGTTCAGAACATCAAACCTTTGAATGTACCTAAAAGAGGATCGTCTTCATTGTTTACTTGAGGAAGGTCAACTGACTTGAACTTCATTTTTAACAACTTAAAGAGAGGGAAATGTGGGGAGGGGGCCATCTATGTACGATTAATCGATTACAATCGATTATTTGCAATGATTAATCGATTCCTAAATTCAAAAATCGTGACAGCCCTAATCAAAGGATATATATAACGTTAGGGTATTTTTGCACAATGAAAATTATGGTTTGATCCATTGGTCATCTTTATTTTCAAATTGGCAACTTTCAGAAAAACTGTTGGACAAGCAACAGTTTTTGCAACATTGTAAGACATCCAGGCTCATAGCAATTATGTTCCACAATAAAAACCAAGTTGACATCCCCAGTAAACAAAATGGACGGTGGAAGCCCTTGTCACCCTAACAACACTCGCTGCTCATGTGCGCTGGCACCATGTATCACCATGGTGATGATGTCACAACATGGCTACATAGCTGCATTACCTTGACACTCCCACATGATGTCACCGGGTCACGTGACTAAGACGTCATATCCTCCACTGGCTCTTCCTCCGGCAAACTGAGACAGAAATAGTCATGGTAGTGACTTTTGCATTTTCACTGTTAATTAAACACTCATGTTAACTGAATAATTTTCACTGGCAGAGCGGCTATTGAATTAACAGAATTCTTCTGTACCATACTACTGACAGGGTCCAGGTGGGAACCTCGAGAAGTGAAGCAGTGATTGTTTACTCTGGTAAACAAGCTCTGTTTTACTGGTCAAATAGGACCCAGTCACCAATGCTTGGGGTGGAAGTCATCTATAATGGGCAACTTGGGTATAAACAATTGACTTTATTTTCATGTTGTGGTCACGATTAGCCATTGTGCAGAAGTATGTGACATTAAACACCAATAAATAAATTAACAAATAAATAAATCAGCAAGGGGAGCCTCATTTTAGCAAGGTCTTATTTATTGATACTTGTTTTACAATTTACATGAAATGTGATGTGCACTTGTCTAGTGTTCATCCGATTACCAAAAATGGTCGCTGACCGATTACCAGTTATTCAAGCTCACAATCAGCCGATTCTGATGCCGATTCTGATTGTAATACTGTGCACTACTAGACAAGTCGAGGCTCGAAAGAACTACATTAAACTGAACATTTTTCACACTGTTAAACTTTGTTGACTGGGGTCACAGTCAAATTATCAGTTGTGCATACTTGGGTGATAAACGTGGCTCTCAGAGCCACTTTTACTGCCCAAGTGCATGCGACTGATAATTTTACTGCAACCTCAGTCAATGGAATGCAACCTTCACTTTTCCAGTATAAACTGGTGATTGCTGCAAGAATGCTCATTTGTAAGCTTTACATGTTGTTTAACTTGTATATCCCATAAAGGGGCTTCTAGAGAGATTAAGAATACACATTGTGGATGTTTCTCAACTTTATTGAATGGTATCATTGACATCATATTACATTGACAATTGAACAATTGCAGAAGATAATAGAATGTGGTTAAAGAATCATCACAAAATGCCTGGCAACAATCTGAGCCAATGTTCCAGGAGGCGTTGTCATTGTCATCTGATTGCCCACAATCAGCCGATTGAGGAGGCTGGTTCCGACGATTGTGAGAACACTACACTCGCCCCAACAATCCACAGTCTGCTCTTGTGGCCTGTCGTTAGCTATTTTGGGCAGTGGGTACTTCAGAAAACTCTTTTGGTGAAGGTTTGAACCCCACCCGATCTAATTGCCTGATTCTGTAAATTTTCCTACCTGGAAATTAAGAAAAAGAGATAAATTTTTGCCTGATATCCTGTAGAAAGTGAATGGTATAGAATTGTGTGATGATGTCCGACTTTCATATATTTTCAACCATAAGTTTACTTGAAGCAATATATGAAATTATAGCATGGAAAAGTCTAAAACATTGTTTAAAAGTTCCTTGAATATGGCATGAAAATCCTTGAATTAACCCCACCCATGAGACATTGAGTTCACACAGACAGAATTTACTCGTTTATTATTTCAGGATACTGGTTAATCCACTGTCACACTGAAAAACACATGTCAAGTGGTATGGCTATGATTTTACAAGTTGGAGAAAAACGTGAAATGATACGACCCCCACCTGGAATGCCCAACAAATGTGGAGATTTTGAATGGGATGGATCTTTTGACTACCTCAAAGAAGATGATGAAGATGAGACGGAAGGTAACATACTGTGTTCTTACAATGTTTCGAAATTCTCTAAAAAGCATGGAAATTTGTGTCAGTCTGGAAAAAATCTTGAAAAGTATAAAAAAAAATGTTATTTAATTATCTCTCTGTCACCATGTCCGATTCAGGTCCTTTCTGTCTGTTTCTACATATCTGTCCATCTCCTTAACTCTACGACTCTATCTCTGTGCATCCCATTATGCCCCACTCTCTCTCTCTCTCTCTCTCTCAAGACAGAGAGAAAGAGAGTGATAATTCAAAACAAATCAAAGTTCTTCCACCTGTAAGCAACAAATTTATTTATTGGGGTTTAACGACACTTTAGACAGCCAGGGTCACCTTGGGTCGAACAGTTTTATGGGTGGAGGAAGCTTGAGTACCCGTAGAGAACAACCGAGTAACGGTGAGCAACTGACAGACTCCCCAGAGTACTAATTCCACACAAGCAGGGTTAGCATTGGTTGAAGACAAGTGCAACATCGACGTGCAGTACGCCTTAGTACACAACGCCACCGAGCCTCCACATGGGCAATTGGGATTAAGTGTCTTGCCCAAGGACACAATGCAGTCACCGGAGGTGGGATTCGAACCGAGGACCTCTCGGCCTGTAAGCAACAAAAGAAGAAATATGAGCTATGAACTTGTGAACAGGGAAGGAGATATCAGAGAGACAGAAACATACAAAGACTGTTTGATTTGACCAGGGTTAAGCCTTCTGGTCATTGAAACGGTATGGAAAGTAATTTTTGTAACCAGTGGAGTACTAAATTATTTTAGTAACATGACTAGTAATAGGAAAATGTAGAAGAAAGGTGAGAAAAATGCGTTGTTTTTACATAAAAGGAAAAGTCCCCTATTCTGCAGCTTTACCCTGTTATGAATGTATTTTCAGTCATTGATTTCCACCCCACAACGAAAGCAATCTGAATTACTGTGTACAAAACAGGACCTACTTTTAGGGCTGTCACGATTTTTCATTTTAGGAATCGATTAATCGTCACAAATAATCGATTAATCGTACCTAGATGACCCCCACCCCCTCTCCCTCTCTTTGAAGTCGATAAAAATGAAATTCAAGTCAGCTGACCTACCTCAAGTAAACAACGAAGACGATCAACTTTTAGGGACCTTCAAAGCTTTGATGTTCTGAACTTTTGAACCGTCAGTGTAATAATCAAGACCGGTCGGCAGTTGCGAACTTCGCAACTGCCGACCAGTCTTGATTATTACACTGACGGTTCAAAAATTCAGAACATCAAAGCTTTGATGAATGTACATGGAAGACAAATGCTTCCAACGGCTTCTTGGGGTTTAGCATCGATGTTCTTAACTCTTTACTTTTAGAAACAAAAGTTTTTTCATCAAATTTTCTTTTAATTATTAAACATCTAAAACGGGATACAATTTACCGATTATTTGACGACGAAAAATACTAATCGATTTCGCTGTGACCGATCAACAATCGATTAATTGTGACAGCCCTACCTACTTTTGTTTTGACCTGTATATACATGTGGGTCTTGAATCGAAAATTTGAATTAGAACATAAATCAGTAATTAAATCAAGTAAATAAATATATGTTATTTAATTGCCCTTTGATATATTTTATTCAATTTCGTCTTGAAACTAAATTTAAATGGAGGCGGAATTTAAAATAGTATGAGCTTAAGTCACCTATTTTCGCACCGATCAAAGATGCTGTGATGTTAACATGTTTCCACTGATATCATATTTTTATTTTGATACACACAGTGACTCGCTCTTGAGATCAATGGACATATCAACCTAACTGTACTGTAAAATTACTGTAAAATTAACCCTAGGCTATGTGTTCTTGAACCTACTACTCCTTTTGGTTGTGACTTCTGACATCGATCCTCGCAATCGGCCGATTGTGCACTCAACTAATCAGCAAGCAGATGAGAGTTGCAAATCCTTATCAGTTAATCACTACTAAGAATCTGTTCATGCAAAGATTTGTGCAACAAAAACAGTGAGAATCCATGTACATGTACATTCTCACTGCACCTCTGACTGGATTCGCATGAAAAGAATTGCATCAATTTAACCCTTTACATAACATATCGGCCTCAAATCAAACAATACAAGGCTAAAATGACCAGATTTATCCTGACAATTTGTCAATAAATTGCCCAAATAGGGCTGTCATTGGAACTGGTCCAATGAGCCGGTTCCATTGACATCCATATTTGTAAGTTTTATTAGTAAATATTGTTTGTTTTTTTTTAAATTATCAAATTCAATTTATGTTTTAAAAATAAAAAGATGTGTTGGGTTAAGGGTTAACATGTATTATCAGTATACAACTGGGGTTCAACCATGCTGGTCTCATGGGATCCTGTGACACTCATAGCAGGTTTGGATTTTCGCAACCATTTTTGCGAGAATCCAAATGGCCCCTCTCCCTAATTTAGATGAAATATACGCGCTGATAAATTGGCTTCCAGTGAGAGGGGGTATACTTACCTCCAAATTATAACTACCCATGACTGAAATTTGGTGCCCCTCCAAATTCAACATCACAGATCCACCAGTGTTCAGTGTATATATCCCTTGAAGGTTGCTCAGATGCTAGAGCTGTAGATTTTTAAATTTCTTGTTCGGTTTCGGTTTTGGTTTTTCAGGTGGAGAAAAACCTCGGTTCGGTTCGGTTTGTTCATGATGCCAAGTAAAATTCAATAAAACTCATTCTTATGTCCAGAGTCATAACTGAATGGTAGTGAAATTGAGTGAAACTCAATGAATGCCCGAAATAAGCTATAATACATGAAGAATCAGGAAGGCCAATATAATAATTACCTAAATATACAGAACTTTTATTGTGGCTTGGCCATTTTTCGAGGTCTGACACCTACACGCAACTTGAGGAAAGCTGCAAACAAAACTAAACTGAAATGTTGGAAATTCACAGAATGTGGCCTTCCCAGAGTAGTGAGAGTACCCAGACACTGCCATTGGCAGTGTCTGGGTACTCTCACTACTCTTGGATGGCTACATTCTGTGAATTTCTGCAGCAAGAGCTGGCAAGAGAGTATTTAATAAAAAAACCTTAGATTACGGGATGTCGACGGTTTCGGTTTGGTTTTTTTAAAAAAAAACTAAAAACGTCAGTTCGGTTTCGGTTAACCTACAGCTCTATCAGATGCAGTGGGTACCATACAAGTTTCAACTGACTTTTTATCCATCAACCCCTCCATAATTTACAGGGTGGTGGGAGGAGGATAGGGTGGTGTCGGAGGATGGGTGACTTATTTGTTTACCTTGATTTTCATTGTATATATTTATTTCTTTTATAACAGACGATTCATTGAAGCTGGATGTAGCTCTTCCTGGAATAACAACAGCAATGGCCAGTGGAAATGTAATGATCATTGTTGCTGTGAGTGCTGCAAACGTTCTGATCTTGATTGCTACTCTCACTGTTGCTTTCTTGATGAAGAAACGCAAGAATGATGGCTACAGAAGGATTGACTCGCCAGTTAGTTACAAACGAGATGAAAATTCCGGATTATTAAGACCTTGAAAACAGTTATCAGCAAATTGTTCTAAGATGTGAAAATGATTATATATTAACACTCAGCATACTGATATCAAAATACCGAAATCAAGCAGCAAATTTTCCCCATAATGAAACTAGAAATTTTAATTGATTAAATATTGTTTCAGACAATTAAGATTTTAACCAATTCAGTCTTGTTTGACAGAGCTCAATGAGCTCTGTCAAACAAAATTGAATCCGTTTAAGTTCCAAGTTGCATTATGGGAAAAATATGCAGGTTGAATTTTTATATTTCAGCATTTGTGTGCATAGGGTTAAAATTAAAATGAATTTTATTTCCAGAAAATATAAGTAATGTTTTTTTTTCTTCTTTTTTTCAAGTTTAATATTTTTCTTTTCAAGTTATCAATATTTTATTTCACTCCAAGTGCATTTTGATAAAGTGTAAATTAAATTAGCAACAGAGGTGTTTTGGAGGGGACTGTTTCTGTATTGGGCAGGAAGATCTTCCTGTAGCAGGCAAAGTGTTAAATCCCAATTACTAAAAAAGTCCTCTACATTACAAACTTTGTTGGTTTCTGTACTTAAAGTATAAGCTCTTAATCCTTAATATCTTGTATAACTTTAGCTCTATGAGCTTTATCAAATAATACCTATTGCATTTAATAATACTAATCTATGATCAAAGTATGGGAAATTAACAAATTCTGGTTCACTGTACAATCATGTTGATTAAATATCAATCAGTGTCAAAATGGGATTCTAATTTTATGTAACTCCTTAACAACAATACTTCCTTGTGTATTAATAAAATCTATGCAATTCTATTATGTGTTGATTTATTTCCTGTTCCAACTAAAGCTGTCACGATTTTTTAATTTATAATTTAGGAATCGATTAATCGTCACAAATAATCGATAATAATCAATTAATCGTACCTAGATGCCCCTCCCCCCTTCTCTCTGAAGTCGATAAAAAATGAAGTTCAAGTCAGTTGACCTACCTCGGGTAAGCAAAGACGATCCTCTTTTAGGTACATTCAAAGCTTTGATGTTCTGAACTTTTGAACCGTCAGTGCAATAATCAAGACCGGTCGGCAGTTGCGACCTTCGCAACTGCCGACCGGTCTTGATTATTACACTGACGGTTCAAAAGTTCAGAACATCAAAGCTTTGATGAATGTACCTGAAAGACAAATGCTTCCAACGGCTTCTTGGGGTTTAACATCGATATTCTTAACTCTTTACGTTTAGAAACAATAGTTTTTTCATCAAATTCTCTTTTAATTATTAAATGTCTAAAGCAGAATACAATTTACCGATTATTCGACAACGAAAAATACTAATCGATTTTGCCGTGACCGATCAACAATCAATTAATCGTGACAGTCCTAGTTCCAACCCTGCTGTATTGTCCCCAGAAAATTAGATTTTTACCTGTGGTCACTTGCCTCTCCAACTTTTTACTTGAGAGAGAGGGAGTTTATGCCAACATTATCTTTACCAAACCGGTCATTGCAAGCTCATTCGGAATTAGCAGGATTGGGTGCACAGAAGCCTGGAAATCAGCAGTTTGCCATTCACAGAAAGAGGACCACAGAGGGTGAATTTGCTGATGCTATCCCATACAGTGGGCCAGTTTATCCTTTGGGTACCTCTCTCTTTAGGCCTGACACCATGATTCAGATTGAGGTTCACAGGGGGTAAATTTAGTAACACTACCCTGCTGTGCAGGGTTGCATCACCAAATTCACCCTCTCGGGACCTCATTCTGCAAATGACAGTCTGCTTATTTCCTGGCTTGGGTCTATTTGCTCAAGCTCTAAAGCTGGGACATCGGTTGTTTTTTTCCTACCGATATATCAAAATGGCCTATCTCCAATCCCGTAGAACCTGGACAGGAAATGGTCTTCCATTTCTAGGCCTTTGAGGGCTGACTTACAAAGATCTAAATTGATCAAATAGGTGAGAATTTGTTTCTCAAAAATCTTTTTGTTACAATTTGTTGGCAGTTGCCAAAAGATACTCTCTCCTAAATTGTAATGAAACCAATCCATTTATAGTGTTGATAATTCGCACTAAATGTGGATCGCATTCAAAGAATTATAGGCCTTTATACATGGGTGGTGCCAGGGAGGTGGATACAACCCCTATTAGGAAGGTCTGGCCTAAACCCTCTCTTTGTCAGGGCAACTACTATATTTACTCTATGTATTGGGACACTCTATGATTTGGGACACACATTTTTTCCAGAAAACTATATTTTTTTTATGCTCCAAAGTTTGGGACATTCAGGACTTTTGTTTCCAGTTGGCCCGTCGCTAGTAGCAGACGACACTCATAAAAAAATTTTTTGAGTAACTAAAAATTTTCACTTTTTGCTTCCAAAACATTAATGCGCTCGTTTCAATGAGGGATCACAAGCTATGTTTTGGACGGCAATTTTCGTATATAGTGGTGGAAAACGAATCACACACAACTTTATTCAGCATCAAATCAGGACCAGGCTGTGTTCTTTCCCCATTTTCTAAGAATTGGGACACCTGTGAAAATAATTATTTTTAGCTGTCCCAATACATAGAGTAAATACGGTACCACCTTTTTGTGGTTTTAGGGAGAATACAGTAGCCCCGTGTGTGGGAGCACAAGCCCCATTGCCTGTGAAATCCCTGCCTTTATTATGATACCTGCACTATTTTATAGAGTATGAAAGGACTCTCAAACCAACGTCAGGGTTGGGTGTCCCCAAAAGTGGGCGGCACAAGTATAAATGATTGACTTAAATTTGTCTTCATGTTTTTGTTGTAGTTGGGAATATTTATGTATATTTTTGTTTCATTCTTTACAACTGGAGCTAGAAGGCCTGTGAATGTACTGAATAACTATTTTGAAAAGTGTCAAAGCAGGGGAGGGGCGGATATGAACTTATCGTGAGGGTGGGACTGGGAGACTTGGCATCAAACCCATTAGTCTCGTGCGAAATCGGGAGTCTTAACAGTTCTGGGACTTGGGATGTAGCCATAGATGTAGTGTTCAACCGATTACCAAAAATGGTCGCAGACCGATTACCGGTTGTTTGAGCTTACAATCGGCCGATTCTGATGCCGATCCCGATTGTAATACCATGCACTACTAGACAAGTCGAGGCTTGAAAGAACTACATTAAACTAAACATTTTTCTTTGTTGACTGGAGTCGTAGTAAAATTACCAGTCGCGCACACTTGGGCGGTAAACGTGGCTCTCACAGAGCCACGTTTACCACCCAAGTGTGTGCGACTGGTAATTTTACTGCGACCTGAGTCAATGGAGTACAATCTTCACTTTCCTGGTAGGAACTGGCGATTGCCGCAAGTACGTTCAATTGTGAGCTTCACTTGTCGTTTAACTTGTGTATCCCGTAAAAGGGGCATCTGGAGAGATTAAGCATACACACTGTGGTTCTTTCTCAACTTTATTGAATGGTATCATTGGCATCATTTTACATTAGCAGTTGAACTAGATAATAAAATGCGATTGATAAATCATTGCAAAATGCTTGGCAACAATCGGTTGAACCGATGTTCCAGGAGCCGTTGCCGTTGTCATCCGATTGCCTACAATCGGCCGATTGTGATGGCCGGTTCTGATCATCGGTTGAACACTACATAGATGTTGAATGTGAACTTAACCCTCTGCACGCTGATGTCGAAATATCAATATTTCAAACTGCATATGTTTCCCATAATGCAACTTGAAATTTAACCAGTTCATTTTGGTTTGACGAGGAAAATGGTTTCTAGCAAAGCAAAATGAATTAGGTAAATTTCAAGTTGCATTATAGGAAAAATTTATTGCTTGAAGTTTCAGAATTTTGACACCAGTACCCAAAATACTGAATTTGTAAGTAAAGATGTTAACTCTTTTACCTAACAGGAATGGAAAACGACAACTACCAAAAAAGAAGTTTTATTATTTGCCTAAAAAAACAACTTATGACCCTCATTGGAACGAGCTCCTTTTGGAGACAAAAATTGGAAATGTATAATAAAATTTGAATGGTGATTTTATCGATTGTGATAGCGCTAACCGATGTTGAGGCAGTGGTGTTAGGTAAAAGCCACTATGTGACCAGAGTTCAGAAAATAAATAAATAAATTAACATTACTAAGGCCTAAAAAAATAAAAAATCTGTTTCTCAGGCCCTCCTGCATGGTCCTTTTGGCTGTCGCATGCTCTCTTTTTATAACCAATTTAAACTTGAAAAAAATAAAAATTAAATGGTTTATGTCTGATATTTTACCTAAGTTAAAAAAATTGATGAATTTGTCCCTTGAGTGCAAGGAGGCTTTGCAATGCTTTAGCATTGCAAAGCTTTCTTGCACTGAAGGGATGAAATACACCACCACCCATGCTATTCTGTAGGTTATGAGGCCTAAAACTTAAACCAAGAACATGAACTTTTGATGGCAAAGAAGAAATTACTGAAATAAAAAATAAAATAAAAAACCGCTCGCCCGCATGCAATTTCACAAATAATGGCCTGAGAAACAGAAGATCTACTTTGTGTGGCCTAATGCAATGGCTGTAACTGTTGTATGATGTAACAAACACACTATAACATCATGGGCTGATCTACCATTGCGGGCACTAGTAAAAATTATTGGCATTCGTCTTGCTGTAAAAGATCTTCATTGGAAGTCGGCTTGAACGTTGACCAACTATTGATCTCTTGAAAACTTCTGTGAATCCATGCGGTTGAAATCTTAATGTATGTCACTCCCCCAAAGGCACAAAAAATAAGGTGACCATGTATAATAAACACACCCACAAACTTGTACCACTTGGGGATCCTTTGGGTTTTTCGGGTTACCCTCTTATAGCACACCTGGTAGGCATGATTGCGTGGCCGCTTTGGGTTCCCTAACAGACCCTTGGATCCGGAAGCAAAAAAAAAAATGGAGAAAGAATGTAGAAGTGGTTAGTTTTGGTAATGGGTCCAAACTATTTGAAAACAGTCCAGACCCACCTCGGTTATGTTACTCCGCTGACACTGAAGTTATGCGAAGTAAGCGGCAACTGCCACCATTCCTTGCCCGAGTTTGTTACATACCTCTTACACGAAGCCCTAACCATCAAAGGTATCATGCTTTTTTGTAAGGCTGCCAATCGGCAGCAAATGGGAGGCGACCTCCATGAGCAAAGGGGAATTGTGGCAATGATAAAAACTGGGCGGAGAATCCTTTTGTACACATTTTTCAAACGTCTGCGATTATCTACAATTATCACGGAACTAAATTCATGAAAAGACGAAGAAAAGAAATTGCACAAATGATGATATTTAATACACAGTCACCTCGAGTCTTGCAATATATACCCTCACACTATTTCTTTTGATTTTCTGTGTTCTTTTGGATATATAACTGCCAAAAAGAAAAATTAATGAGAACCATTTTTCCAAACTTTAAAAAATTTAAACTCTGTTTTCTGGGCACATGCATAGAGTGGAAACATATATTTGTTTGTTACGTGGCCAAAGATCGATCGGCTTATTTACTTAAGATCATAGAAATCGGAGAAAGTCTTTTTTATCCGAATTCTATGCTAAAGATACTGAGGTGATGTCAGAGTTGTGAAATCCTGCAAGGTCTGCTAAACCCGTTTCTTTTTTAGCCCGACTGTTTACAATGAGGGCTTTAGTAATGACTTTTGTCCGTCCGTCTGACCGTCTGTCATTTTCTGTTAACATTTAGAGTTTTGGTTAAAGTTTTTTACTGAAGGTTCAAGTGGGTTTTTTTGGGGTTTTTTTTCTTATTCCTGTTTAGTTGACATTTGGAGTTTTGGTTAAAGTTTTTTATTCAACCTTCAAGTACAGACCATACCCGGTATTTCTTGTCTGATCATCACGAAATTTCATATGCAGGTTTTAGGTCATGTCTACATGAGAATGTCCCCTTTTGGTCGTGATCGGTCAACCGGTATGGCTGCCCGAGCCCAAAATCCGAAAATCATTAGCACAGTCTACAGGCCGAGTATTTATGAAGGGATTTCATTGCAACTTTATAGAATGCCTCTGTATAATGCCTAGATTAGAACGTCCCCGTTTGGGCATGATCTGTCGACCTTGATGGCTGCCCAAGCCCGAAACCAAAAAACTTTTAGCACAGTCTGCAGGTCATGTTTAATATGACGGATTTCATTGTAACTTGATACGATGACTCCGTATGATGTCTACATGAGAATTTCCCCATTTGGGCATGATCTATCAACTGTCACGACTGCCTGAGCCCAAAACCCGAAAACCTTTAGCACAGTCTACAGGTCATATTTATGGAGGGATTTCATTGTAACTTCATAGGTTGACTTCATATAATTTCTACACATGAGAAAGTCCCCTTTTGGATGTGATTGGGCAACTGTCACGGCTACAGGTGCCCGAAGCCCGAAAATCTTCAGCCCCGTCTACAGGTCATATTTATGAAGGGATTTCATTGTAACTTCGTAGGATCTATCCACATGATGCCCAGATGAGAATGTCCCCTTTTGGTTGCAATCATTCAACCATGATGGCTGCCCGATCCCAAAGCCCGAAAACCTTTAGCACAGTCTACAGGTCATATTTATGAAGGGATTCATTGTAACTTGATAGGTTGACTTCATATAATGTTTAGATGAGAACGTCCCCTTTTGGGCAACTGTGACGGCAACAGGGGCCCGAAGCCCAAAAACCTTTAGCACAGTCTACAGGTCATATTTATGGAGGGATTTCATTGTAACTTGATAGGCTGACTTCATATAATGTCTAGATGAGAACGTCCGCTTTTGGGCAACTGTGACGGCAACAGAGGCCCGAAGCCCAAAATCCTTTAGAATATTCCACAGGCCATAATTATGAAGGGATTTCATTGTAGCTTGGTAGGATGACTCCAAGTTTGTGGTTAAAAACCCAGACGAACACCACCACCCCCCCCCCCACCCCACCCCTCCCCCCTTTAGGCTTTTTTTTCTTCTCTTCTCCAATATGCATTTTGAACTATTTACAGCCCCTACATGCAGAACCTTTTTTTAAACTTACGTACCCGCTCCCCCGCCCCGGGGGCCAATTAGGCACTTTTTTTTTCTTTTGTCAAAAATGCTTGTTTACAGTTTTGGTTAAAAACCCAAACACCACCGCCCCCTCCCCCCCCCCCCCTCAATTAGGCATTCTTTTTTTTTATTTCCTTCAATATGCATTTTGAGAAATTTACAGTCACTACATGCAGAACCCTTTTTTTCCTTTTGTCAAAAATGCTTTTTTACAGTTTTGGTTAAAGTTTGTGGTTAAAAATCCAGACAGAAATATTACACCCCTCCCCCCCCCCCCATCCCCCCCATCCCCCCCCCCCCCAATTAGGCATTTTCTTCTTTCCTCGAATATGCATTTTGAACTATTTACAGTCACTACATGCGTAACCTTTTTTTAAACTCACGTAACCCTCCCCCGGGGGCCAATTAGGCACTTTTTTTTTCTTTCATCAAAAATGCTTTTTTACAGTTTTCGTTAATGTTTGTGGTTAAAAACCCAGACAAACACCACCACCCACCACCCACCCCCACCCCCATGGTGCCAGTTAGGTATTTTTTTTTCTCTGCTCAAAATGCATTCTGAAGGATTTGGCCTGACCACATGTGGAAAAAAATGGACTCCCCTAACACACTCCCACTCTCCCCCACCCCACCTACTCCTCACCCAGGGCCATTCATGCAATATTTTTTCTTTGGTACAAAATGCATTTTTAGCCTGACTGTTTATAGTCAGGGCTATAGTCATGACTTTCGTCCATCCATCTGTCTGTAAACAATTGGTTTCCGACTGATAACTCCAGTTTGGATTATTTGATTTCAACCAAAGGTGATATGTGTATTTTCCAGCTAGTAATACAGGCCCCAGCCCCACCCCCCCCCCCCCACCCCCCACACACACAAATTGTCACTTAGGCAATTATTCCCAAAATGCATTTTGAAGGATTGGAAGTTATTACATGCAAAAAAGAAAATTGACTCATATAGCCCAACATTGCTTTATGTACTGCATCTTTAATCCTTTACCTTACACATGTTGAAGCCACAGTACAAATTATTTTTCTGAAACCTCAGACTTTTTAATTTTTTATTTACTTCTAACCATGGCTTATTACTCCTTATTGGAACAAGCTCATCAAGTTTGTTCCATTAATAGGTCATGAGGTATGTTTTGAAGTAGTGAAATGAAAAAAATAAAATTTGAATAGCAAATTTTGTATATCACGAGTGCAGATATGGCAGATTCGTTAGGTAAACTGTTAACAAAAAATGGCTCCGACTATTTTGCGTCTAAGCATTGCATTTCCTGGGACAGTCGAGCTGCATGCGTGACATCACTCTAGTTAATATATACATATATACTTTAATCTTATACATTACAGTATATCAACATTTTAAGTGCCAGCACCCAACCCCCCCCCCCCCATCCCCGTGGGAACCCCTGCAAGTGAAGCAGTGCTTGTTACTGTGGTAAACAGATTCTTCTCTACTTGCAAAATAGGACCCGATAATCAAAGCCTCTAATGTGGGCAGCATAGGTATAAACGATTGCCTAAACTTGACATCATACCTATGTTGTGGTCATGATATAGCCATAGATGCTGATTGTGAACTTAAACACCAATAATAAAAGAAGAAATTACAGCAACACTACATTTTACACCTTTTTGTCGGCAATCCCCATGACAATCCCGAGAAGTGGAAAAGGGCTTGTTTAGTTTACTGTTGTAGACGGCTTCTGCTATACAGGAACAGACTCGTAGCTTCTTCAAAATAATTCGAAAGCTTACGAAAATGAACTTTCATGGATCGGGTGGGAGGGACAGGGGACACACGGATATTACAGCGGTTCAAGTTCAAACATTTTTATAAAGACGGCATATCACGAAGATCGAAGTCTCGAGTACGGGACGGAGGTATGGAGTGGTGGTGTCCCTCTCGCGATGGTCGGACTGGGGCCGGTATATTGTAAAGAAAATTTCTCTGGGATAAAGTTTTGTAAAATATACTCCAAATGGCTGTAATTTCATTAATTGACGTCCCGTGCAGATCGCAGAATTCAATATTTTTATGTTGGCTTGTGAGGATTTGAGAGGATCCAGTTCCCCCCCCCCCCCCCCACCTCCATGTATACGCCAATGTACAGGTGTAATGGGCCCTGTTAGACAATGCCTATGGTGTCATTTTCTTAAGTGTCGGGGGGGGGGGGGGGGGGGGGGGGGTCATGAAGGAACTATTAAACCTGACTTTTCATTTTTGTGTTGCTATTATGACAACTATTTTCAAAAGAAAATGAGGCTATGAGGGATAGTAAATGAGGCCACATTGAGGGTGCTTTCGTGGCCCTCATGCCCTCAACAAAAAATGAGGCTATGAGGGATAGTAAATGAGGCCACATTGAGGGCGCTTTCGTGGCCCTCATGCCCTCAACAAAAAATGAGGCTATGAGGGATAGTAAATGAGGCCGCATTGAGGGCTCTTTCATGGCCCTCATGCCCTCAACAAAAAATGAGGCTATGAGGGATAGTAAATGAGGCCACATTGAGGGCGCTTTCGTGGCCCTCATGCCCTCAACAAAAAATGAGGCTATGAGGGATAGTAAATGAGGCCGCATTGAGGGCTCTTTCATGGCCCTCATGCCCTCAACAAAAAATGAGGCTATGAGGGATAGTAAATGAGGCCACATTGAGGGCTCTTTCATGGCCCTCATGCCCTCAACAAAAAATGAGGCTATGAGGGATAGTAAATGAGGCCACATTGAGGGCGCTTTCGTGGCCCTCATGCCCTCAACAAAAAATGAGGCTATGAGGGATAGTAAATGAGGCCGCATTGAGGGCTCTTTCATGGCCCTCATGCCCTCAACAAAAAATGAGGCTATGAGGGATAGTAAATGAGGCCACATTGAGGGCTCTTTCATGGCCCTCATGCCCTCAACAAAAAATGAGGCTATGAGGGATAGTAAATGAGGCCACATTGAGGGCTCTTTCATGGCCCTCATGCCCTCAACAAAAAATGAGGCTATGAGGGATAGTAAATGAGGCCACATTGAGGGCTCTTTCGTGGCCCTCATGCCCTCAACAAAAAATGAGGCTATGAGGGATAGTAAATGAGGCCACATTGAGGGCTCTTTCATGGCCCTCATGCCCTCAAAAAATGAGGCTATGAGGGATAGTAAATGAGGCCACATTGAGGGCTCTTTAATGGCCTTCATGCCCTCAACAAAAAATGAGGCTATGAGGGATAGTAAATGAGGCCACATTGAGGGCTCTTTCATGGCCCTCATGCCCTCAACAAAAAATGAGGCTATGAGGGATAGTAAATGAGGCCACATTGAGGGCTCTTTCGTGGCCCTCATGCCCTCAACAAAAAATGAGGCTATGAGGGATAGTAAATGAGGCCACATTGAGGGCTCTTTCATGGCCCTCATGCCCTCAACAAAAAATGAGGCTATGAGGGATAGTAAATGAGGCCACATTGAAGGCTCTTTCATGGCCCTCATGCCCTCAACAAAAAATGAGGCTATGAGGGATAGTAAATGAGGCCACATTGAGGGCTCTTTCATGGCCCTCATGCCCTCAACAAAAAATGAGGCTATGAGGGATAGTAAATGAGGCCTCAATGAGGGCTTTTACATAGCATTCATGGCTTCATACGACAAAAAAGGGATTCTCCATAAAGTATCCTCGATAGGTATCCTCAAATAATACAACACCAGGCCATAGATATCCTCAAATATTGAAATGAGGCCAAGAGTCGTAGTAAATGAGGTCTCATTGAGAGATTTCTCATGCCCTCAAAAGAAAATGAGGCTATGAGGGAAAGTAAATGAGGCCTCATTGAGGGCTTTTTACATAGCCCTCATGGCCTCATACGACAAAAAAGGGATTCTCCAGAAAGTATCCTCGATGGGTATCCTCGAATAATATAATACCAGGTCATAGGTATCCTCAAATATTGAAATGAGGCTAAGAGTTGTCGTAAATGAGGCCTCATTGAGGGATTGCTCGTGGTCCTCATGCCCTCGAAAGAAAATGAGGGTATGAGGGATAGTAAATGAAGCCTCATTGAGGGTTTTACACAGCCTTCATGGCTTTATACGACAAAAAGGGTTCCATAGCCATAGGTGTTTTTCAAAAATGGGATTCCATGGAATATGGTCATTGGATACAGAGGTGATGAGAATCGGATAGCACTTCGTTGTAATAAGGGGAGATAACTCTGCATAGAGGTTACGGGAAATCAAGCAATCTGATTGGTTAGTTATAATCTATATAAATGATCTAGATAAATGAAACAACAAGAGTACTCGTAATAGGGTCAGAACTAACAAGAATAGATCAGAAATTGCTAAATATAGTAACAATAAGCAAAGCTGTTCCAGTTGATAGGCTCTTCTACTCTATTGGTGTATAATCCAGGACAAAGGAACATGCATAGGTATACAAAAACTATTGCATATGTAGATAGAAGCAGAGAATTCCGAAATAATTCGAAATAGTAAAAACTTGTCGGGTTGTTTGTGGTAATTCTACGAATCGGGAAAATTACTCCTGTTCAATCGAATATACCCTACGAACATACCCCTGTCCTATAAGAAGCCTTTGGGTAACATAGCAACCACGTGCTACCATAGAAAGATGGCGGCCTCCAGTATACAAAATGGACGACGGAAACACGTATCACCCTAATGACACGCGCTGCTCATGCGCACTAACACCGTGCATCACTATGGGGATGACATCACAAGATGGCCGCTCACACGGTTACCATGACAACACAACATGGCGCCAACAGGTCACGGAACTATGACGTCACATGAGATCCTGCCAAACAGGCCCGACCCATCGCTCTCCTACTACTTATAACCACAGAATAAGACACATGTTAACCCTTTACCTAACAAGAAAAGCAGACGACACTTGCCAAAACAATTCTTGAATAATTAATTTTTTTCATTTTTTGTCTCAAAAACATAGGTTATGAACCCTCGTTGGAACGAGCTCGACGAGCTCGTTCCAACGAGGGGTCATAACCTATGTTTTTGAGACAAAAAATGGAAATATTTTGAAAATTAATTGGCGATTTTTGAGAAGAGCGCTGTCCGGTTTTGGCCGTTACGTTGGGTAAAGGGTTAAAGAAGAATAGCACCGACCGCATCTGTTGTCAGGTTGGATAGGGCACGGATATAAGACGTGGAACGTCACTCAATACCTTACAGAAGTAATGATTAAAATTAATCAAGCATCAGTTTGTTTTATAATCGATGACATTTATTGGAAGCGTCCACTCAGTAATATGTAGTCTTGCACTGCTCTGAAACTTCGGAGTTTTCTGAGTTGTTCAATCTTTCCGACCCAAAAAGAATCATAGTGAGATCGACGTTGAACGGTAGAACATTAATGGTGGAATTTACGAGCATCAGAATACAGTGGACAATGCAACAAGAAATGGCCAGTTGTTTCGTGCTCATCACACTGTCAGAAGGGAGAGGCTGAGAGGTGATTATAGTATAAGTGGGCGTTAATACAACTACAACGCAACCTTAATTTACAATGGTATATTTGAGCTGGTCGGGATTTGGCTCCACTGTAAAATGACGGTGGACGTCGGCAGCCATTATTTAAGAAACTCTTAAAATGACTAACGGAGGAGTTATTTCTCACTGGAATAGGTAAAGTACTCCACTGGTTGGTAACGGATGGGTCGAAGGAAGCCTTGTACAGATTTGTGTGACATAGCGGAATACGAAGATTTCGATTGGATCGACCTCGACTGATGGATGATGTAATGGGTGGTACCTTGTTGAGATGTATTGGGGTGTAAGCTGATAATACATTTTGAAGAATTGGAGAAGCTTGTGCTTCTGGCGTCTCTCTTGGAGAGTGTCCCAACATGTTTCAGTATAAAGTGAGGAATTGCTGGCACTTGTGGTGGCCCAGTAATTATTCTTGCTGCAGCTAATTGGATTTTTTCTAACTCTGCGGCTTTAGTTATTGAACAGTTATCCCAAACACAATCTGCATACTCTACGAGAGGCCTTATAAATGCAAAATATATCTTTTCCAGAATCATACGATCGAGGGTGAACTTATGCTCTCTTAACATATCTATACGAGTCGACGCTTTGGAGCTGATGTGTTTTATATTGTTATTCCATGTACAAGTGCAATTCAAGATTACTCCGAGATGCTTGTGCTCAATAACTTAAGAGATTTGGCTTCCCCCTGGGTATAGGGGTGGGCGTGTTGATTGGTTGGTTTTACGTGTCATGAGCACAGTTTTCTGTTTTTTGAGGATTGAACTCAACCAACCATATTTTAGCCCACTGTTCATTTGTTGCCAAGTCACGGTTGATCAAGATCGAAGCCTGGTCAGGGTTTTCATCTATGAGATATAGTGAAGTGTCGTCTGCGAAAAGACGTATACTTCTAAGTAAATTATCGGTGATGGCATTAATGTAGATAAAAAACAGCAGAGGACCAAGGATTGACCCTTGGGGAACACCAGAGTTGATAAGGTCTCCAGGAGGATGTCTCAAAGGCTATCAGGACTCATTGATATCTATCAGACATATAGGATTTCAAGAAGAGAAGTAGATCTCCTGAAATACCTATCATTTGGAGTTTGTGGTTAAAACCGACATGCCACACCTTGTTTGATCTTATTATTATTGTAATTATCCATATTATCACGTCCAGTCGTTCTGTATATATTTGCCTATTTTCTTATTGAATGGTTCTGTGAAAGGCTTTCCACTCTGCTATCCTGAAAATTGTTTATATTTGTTATGGGGAATGGCAGGAAGACAGCCCACAGGGCTATGATGTTTCCCGCAGTATCTAGCTATATGTGTTTACTGCTATTATTGTAAAAAAAATTATCTTGTTTGACAGAGCTCATGGAGCTCTGTCAAACAAGATATAATAGAATAAATACTAAGTTTATCTCTAGAATATAGGAAAGTGACCAAATCCCTGTTAATTGAATACTCCTGTTAATTGAATAATTTTAATTGGCAATTTGGCTATTCAATTAACAGGGTTCCACTGTACCTCAATCCAAAGGATGATGAACATTCAACCTAATTTCATAAATTGTGCAGCTATTTTGAATATCAACTATGGCGCGGTGTTAAAGCTTGATCAATAATTTACTGGTGCCATCAAGGAAATCAGGCTAATGCTGTGAGAACATCTATCAAACATTCACTATTGTTTCGGTAAATATATTAATTTTTTTTATTATTAGGGTTTAACGACGCATTAACAGCCAGGGTCATGTCATGTCGGTGACAGTTTTATGGGTGGAGGAAGCCGGAGTACCCGGAGAGAACCACCGAGCAACGACGAGCAACTGTCAGCTCTCCAACATCGTAACTCTGAAGTCTGCACCGCGACACAGGCAGGGTTCGATTGGTTGAAGACATGCGCACCATCGACGTGCAGTACGCCTTAGTACACAGCGTCATCGTGCCCCCATGTAGGCAATCGGGATTAAGTGCCTCGCCCAAGGACACAACGCGGGACCACGAATCAGTCGCTGAAATGGTCACCCATCCAACTACTAACCGCGCTCGACATTGCTTAACTTCGTTGATCTGACGAGAACCGGTTACCGCGACGCCACCTCGCCCCCTGTTTCGGTAAATCTTCAATTCCTAAATGATGAATTTGTTAAATTAAATTAATATTATTTAACTTTTTCTCACTTTCTCCATTTCAGGTTATCATGCACTCGGACACCCCCACCCCTGACCCCACCCCCATGATAGAGCAAAGTTGAACGTGACTGGCTTCTCCATTCGATATAATCAAAATAATGATGATCCCGACTCGATGGGTGATATTGAAGATTGTCTCCCCTTGGAACTGTTATCTACCTCGGCTAACATGTCGGGGGGACAATGTGCTCCTAGGGGAGACAATCTGCAAAACACTCTCGAGCCAGGTCATCAGTTTTATAATAACCTAAAAATGCTTAACCCTTTACCCAACGTAACGGCCAAAACCGGCCATATTCTCAAAAATCGCCAATTAATTTTCATTATGTTTTCATTTTTTGTCTCAAAAACATAGGTTAGGATCCCTCGTCGGAACGAGCTCGTCATAACCTATGTTTTTGAGGCAAAAAATGAAAAACAATTAGTTATTCAAGAATTTTTTATGCAAGTGTCATCTTCTTTTCATGTTGGGTAAATGGTTGAATAAACAGGAGTTCTTAGCTGCTATGAATACTAAATCTTATTATAACTCGTCCCCTGAGTTCCAATGTGTTCTATGTGCCAGTAGGCACATAGAACACATTGGAACTCAAGGGACGAACTGTTTATACTTTTGTACCACCAATGTGTCGCTTCACTTGATACAGAGACATACATGTAGGATCAAATCAAACTGTTTTATGATTTGCATTCAATCTTTTTTTTGACATGCATGGTCACCCCACCGTATATGTCTAGCTTGGGGCTGGAGAAACTGATAAGAAAAGTATATTAGTCACAATTGACTGCAGTAATAGCCTCCCAAACGCACAAGAGGCACGCACGGCCATCGCTGTCTGATTGTATCCCTCTGTTATCACATGATTAGATCTTGGAGATTTGGTTAACCCTTTACCTAACATGAAAAGCAGACGACACTTGCAAAACAAATTTTTGAATAACTAATTTTTTTCATTTTGTGTCTCAAAAACATAGGTTATGACCCCTCTTTGGAACGAGCTCGTCGAGCTCGTTCCAACGAGGGGTCATAACCTATGTTTTTGAGACAAAGAAATGAAAAAATAATGAAAATTAATTGGCGATTTTTGACAATAGCGCTGGCCGGTTTTGGCCGTTACGTTAGGTAAGGGTTAAGGCACTGGTAGTATAGAACACCATATAATGAACCACCCATTAATAAGCCAGTCAATCAGTGGCGCGTAAAAATAATAGATACCGTGTTTAAGTATGCAATCTGTACATTACTTCTGTGTTCTACTTCACAGGCTATTACCAGAGACTTGTGTTTCCAACATATTAGTCTGTACTGTCCATGTATTAAGTGGCATGCCACTTTTATCTATCTATTTAATACATAAGTACTTGCATATTCACTGGTTCTATGGGCCTCATGGGAATACAGTGATACTTACTTGGCAGTCAGTGATTTAGGTATGTTGTAGAGTATCAATTAAGCGTATGACTGTTGCAACCATTGTCCGATATACATCCCACATATAAATGGGATCTGTGGTATCTGAAGGAGGTGGGGGCGCGGTGGCGTTGCGGTGACCGGTTCTCGTCAGATCACCGAGGTTAAGCAACGTCGAGCCCGGTTAGTCCTCGGTCGGATGGATGGCCGTCTGAACGATCGATTCGGACTCCCGCACTGTGTCCTTGGGCAAGGTACTTAACCCCCATTGTCCACATGTGGGCACGATGACGCCGTGTACTAAGTACTGCACGTCGATGGTGCTCATGTCATGTCTTCAACCAATCTAAACCCAGCCTGTGCTGCAGTGCAGAGTTACGATGTTGGGGAGCTAGCAGTTGCTCGTCGTCGCTCGGTGGTTCTCTCCGGGTACTCCGGCTTCCTCCACCCGTAAAACTGTAACGGTCATGATTAGCCATTGTGCATAGGTATGTGACCTTAAACACCAATAAATAAATATGAAAGAGATGTATATAATTGTTGATGCCCCATTTGTTCCTCTTTCATCAATTTTGTTGTGTCATGGATTAGTGCATTTCCCGGCATTTTATTTTTTGGGGGTCCAGTCCGCCCCTGCCCTGTTGTACTACATCGAAGGTTACCAGACTCGACATTTGTCTTCTGGGTGTTAACTACTATCTGTATTCTTAACCCTTTAACTAACATGAAAGACAAACAAAATTTTTGAATTATTATTTTTTTTTTATTTTTTGCTTCAAAAACATCGCTCGTTCCAGTAAGGGGTCATAAGCTATGTTTTTGAGACAAAAAATTAAAAAAATATTGAAAATTGATTTTGTGAATAGCGTTAGCAGGTTTTTGCAGTTACGTTGGGTAAAGGGTTAATCTGAAGTATTACACAATCTCAAAGCCATATGCACATAGCTTGGAAAAGTCTCAAAAATTGTATAAAGGGTCCACAAGAAATTCAGAAGCGGCGGAACCAGGGAGGCACTATAAACGGCCCAACACTTTTTTCCACACACATGCTGCGCAGTTACGCAAGGAGTTAAAATGGGCGCGTTCAAACATGTCGATATGCAAACATTCCTGTAAAATATTATTTGCAAATCCAAACAAAATTTGGCCAAAGAATCGCCTCGGTCAGTTTCTTCTACTTCAACCATCTTCCAACCTGAAAGCAAGCCTTCGGGTTAGAAGATGATTTAAGTAGAAGAAATGGACGGACAGTGACCACATTACGGCATGCTCATCTAAACGAGAGACTATAATGTGTCATGGTACACTCTAAAATCAGTTGGGTTAAAAATCAACCCAAATCGACTGGGTTGAGTGAATATGAACCCAATTGGGTTCATATTCACTCAACCCAGTCGATTTGGGTTGATTTTTAACCCAAGTAATTTTAGAGTGTACATTCACTGAATTACGATTGTAACCTTTCGCCCACTGGGCCGAACATGATAGCCTAGAAAATTTGTGCACTCCACTTTTATCGAGCTTTCGCTGCCTCTGACCAAAATGTCCTAACCTTTATCTAACGAATCAACAGCATCCACCCGCGTAATTTACTATTGAGCAATTAAAAAACCCCACATTTTTTTAAAAATTCAATAAAACCATATCAACTGACCCCTCCCTCATTGGAACATTCCGGTGAGGGAGGTCACATTATATGGTTTGGTTGAATTGCTTTGAAAACTGAAAAAACATATATATAATTGAAATAACAAATTTTCATATCTTAGCCATAGACCGGTGTAAGAAACCAGTAATGCATTTCCGCAGGAGCGAGGTCCTGCTTGATAAAATGGAGGCTGTACAACGAGAAAAGAAACTTAAGACATTGAGACTCATTCAAGATGTATGTACCCGATGGAACTCAACGTATTTAATATTGTCAAGACTTTCGGAACTTAGAGACATTATAACCACAATTGTAGATGATACTACCAAAAAGGAAGGGTCCAAAACCCACTTACTTCCTCACTGAAGTTAAGTGGAATCTCGTCTCCGTGCTAATTTCGCTACTACGACCATTTTATGATGTGACAGTTTGGATGAGTTCCTTTTCATATGTGACAATATCGGCGGTTGGACCAGCAGTAGCAATGTTAGGGCAACACTGGGAAACGAAAGTAAACGACCCGCCCGGAATCAAGAAATTCAAGGAGCAAGCAAAACTGAAGATGAACAAATACTTCGAAGCACTACCTTCCCCAATACCTATGGCTGCGTAGTTTGTGCAACTGCCGGAATTGCAAGCCTCTTGTCCAAGAAGAAGGACTTGAAAGCCAATGAAGTGCCTGACTGACAAGGAATACATGTATATTGTGTTTACTGTTTATGTAACTCCCGTGTGACAATCAGCATGATGCAACAAGTTAACAATTGCAAGTGTTTTGGAATTAGTTTTCTGTTTATAATTGCACATTGACAAGTGACCAGTTTACCAATGTCGTATTAACCCATGGCCGGGTCCCTATGCTTTTAGGCATTTCGGGACGCCCCCCCCCCCCCCCCCTCCCTCCGGCACTTAAATTTTTCACCCTACTACAGCTGACAGCCTGACCCTGGTACGGTAGGCACTATGTCGCAGTACATAGCCCTATATCCATTTTGCGGGTCTCCCGAAGAATTCTACTCACAAAGTATACTTATGAGAGTATATATACATGTGGATAAATATACTACTCAAAGTTTGCAAAGCACCAAATATTTAACCCATCATTGTGACATATGCTTGTGACATATTTACGATATTGTTGGTGGATATGATTGAGAAATGTATTGAGATGGTTCCCAGTGTTTACATTAGCTCTCTTGACAGACATACTTTTCGTGACAGTCATGGAAAGCATGTATGTACCCCTTGATTTTCGTGATGTTTTCGTGTACTGTCTACATGTACATGACATGTGTAGGGTATTCAATCTTCATTTCAACACAAACCCTTGTGATTAATAATTGAATATGGTGAATGCAAATGTAAGAAGACATTTGTCTGAAACAGAAATATGGCGGGCGGTAGGGATGGTGGAGCAAGGGGCTACCCATCGTCATGTTGGTGAAGCCCTTGGTGTGCCCCATACGATGATCACCAGAGCCTGGGCAAGATTTCAGCAGTATGGCACACCAGTAAGACGACATGGTGGTGGCAGAGACAGTGGAACATCTGCAGTTGAAGACCGGTTTTTGATCATTCAGGTCCATTGGAACCGCTTTGTCACAGCAACCCAGCTTCGCAGTGACCTTCAGAATGCATCAGTGGTAAATGTTTCGACGCAGACTATCCGGGCAAGGTTGCACGAAGGTGGTCTCCGATCGAGAAGACCATGTATTTGCATCCCGCAGTCCCAGAACCACCGCCAGGCACGATATGAGAGGGCCATGGACTATGTTGGATGGACCCGAGAAGATTGGCGACCTGCCCTTTTTACAGATGAGTCAAGGTATTGCCTAGACTACACAGATAGGCGTTCTAGGGTATGGAGAAGACCAAGAGAGCAATTCCATCCAGCCAACATTGCTGAGCATGACCGCTATGGTGGAGGGTCAGTAATCGTCTGGAGCGGCATCAGCTGAGATGGACGTACAGAGCTCTGTTCCCTTGACCGTGGTACATTGACTGCACAACGGTATATTGATGAGATCCTCCTGGATGCTCACGTCAGATTGTATGCAGGTGAAGTGGGTGATAGATTCATTCTGATGGACGATAATGCCCGACATCATGTTGCCCGTGCTGTCCGGGAGTACCGACAGAGAGGGGGGGGGGGGGGCGGTGAGGGTATGGACTGGCCAGCAAGATCCCCTGACCTCAATCCAATGGAACATGTCTGGAATGAGTTGTAGCTTGCAATTTCAACCCGTCCAGTCCAGCCAAAAAGTGTCCAGGAGCTTGGGGCCATGCTGGTCCAAGAATGGGAAAACATCCCACAAAGGACAATCAGGAACCTGATTTGGAGCATGAGAAGGCGTTGTCAAGCTGTAATTAACAGTAATGGGTCTCATACTCTATATTGAACCCATACCAGTTCGATTCGTCAACTTCCGGACAAATTTGAAAAATTTCCTCTTTTACCAATAATATCAATTTTCCATGGTTATCGTATTCAAAAGCTAAAAAATAATGTCAACCACAAACAAAATCTTAATTTCTGTACGTAAATCAATAAAGATATAATTAAATAAAAAAATATATACATTTTTCATTACAATATTTCAACTAAACCGTAAAACAGGTAGTTGGATATTCTTGGTGCTTAGCAAACTTTGAGTAGTATACATATGTACATGTATCGCTACGGCGCATAGTGCAAAGTGCCTTTAACCATTGAAGCCCCAAGACGCCAAAATTGCCTCAACAAAAAAAATATTGGCGGGTCCCCTGTCCCTGCGAACCCCTAAGCTTCAGCCTAGTCAGCCTTATGAATGATACGGCTCTGCAGTTTACAATAATTATGCACTGCAGATTACACAAATATGAGACAATAGTTACACTCTAAATCGGTTGGGTTAAAAATCAACCCAAATCGACTGGGTTGAGTGAATATGAACCCAATTTGGGTTCATATTCACTCAACCCAGTCGATTTGGGTTGATTTTTAACCCAACCGATTTTAGAGTGTATAGTTTTATTCTGGTTGGAGCAGATGGGCAAGCGACTGCAATATACATTAAAGATCACAATAAGCTCTTTTATCAAGTCAGACATTGCCGCTTTAGAGGTTAGATGTTTAGCGGGACATTTTCTGAAACGCGTTTCATACAGTCATCTCTAACTTGACAACTTGCATCCAGGACAAAAACAATGATCCTTGATAAAACGAATAATAGTTTTACAGATATATCCTGTTTAACCTTTGATCTCTGTATCTGTATCTGTATATAATACGGCGAAGTGCGCACTTCTGGTAAAATTCGCCGGGAGAGAGACTTTATGTGGTGGTGCACAATAAGCTTCTTTTGAAGCTTTCCAGTGAATTGGCACAAACTGTATCCTCACTAAGATGGTTCCATTCTTGTACAGTTTGGACAAAGAAGGAGTGTTTATATTGATCAGTGTGGTATGTAGGAACCACAAAACCTTTTGGGTTGTTTATTACACTCCTTTCAACAATGTTTTGAGTGTCAAAACCTTGGTGTGTTTTTGCTCTGATTTTCCTTTCAGGTTTGGACTGTGTGAAGTAAAGGGATGACGGTATTGCCGGTATTTGCCCCTCAACCACCTTGTACATATAGTCGCCTGTGATGAATCGCGCGGCTTTCCTTTCGAGTCTTTCTAGTCTGTCTGTTTGTAGGTATGGATCCCAGATGGTTGCTCCATAATCCAAGATTGATCTTACAAGGGATATGTAGGCTGTTTTTCTGCATTCGCGTGGGCAAAATTTTAGATTTCTTCGTATGAAGCCATTTCGTATGATCCCTGAAATGACAATGTCTGAAATTACGAAACCGCTTATACAATTACCATGTTCTCGACATTTGGGCCTATGTCTGAAAGATTATTAGTTACCCCGTGTCTGATCACGTGGTACGGGTTTTTACCTACCCGGAGCCAGTCGTATCCCATTAGGCCTTCGGCTGGCTTCGGGTATGTAAAAACCCGTACCACGTGACCAGACACGGGGTAACGAATTTATCTATTGACTTTCCGTTTTAGAAGTACAATCTATTTCATGTGTGAACACACACAGCATGAGATCTTTTATCTTCCTTTGTTGAGCCATACAGGTTTCTGTGGATTTTTTGTGCAAAAGAGTTTTTGTGAAAATATGCCGATATGATTAGTATAAAAAAATTATTATGTATGGACAATTTGTAGATTTCGGGACGAGGCTTCCACTGGGTATGGGAAATTTGTCAGTGGCTGGGCGGACGTATCGTGGGTTTCAATGAATATGGTCTCATACCACGTATCTATCAACCAATGAAATAAAAAAATTCACTTTAGTCAATAGATAATGGGTAATACCCAGTGTGTCATATATAGGCCAAAATGTCGAGAACATGGTAGCTGTATAAGAGGTTTGATGATTCCAATAGGTAATGGTATGCATATTGCTAGTGACAGTGACAGATGTCAGACAAGATATAGCGAATTGGGAATTACCATGTCAAGCTGTCAATTAACCCTCATAGGCTCATATACATGTTAATATACCGAAGATAAGTTACAAATCGTGATATCTAATTCCAAGGCACTACATCCAATACCGAATACCGGTACGCATACCTGGATGTCGGAAAATGGCCAGTCTATCTGGAATATGTCAGGTGCTAATGCTAAGAACAAAACGTTTCACTATATATCATGTAGTATATGACTGGGTTAAGAACTTAAAGATAGATAGTGCAAATGCTCCAAGTCTTTCAGCACTAATAACACAGGGACGCCTGAGCGAATTTTGGATTGGGTTTGGGGGGGGGGCTGGGGGAAGGGTAAGGGCATGACGGGCCGACCCTTGTTTATTAACACTTTGTATACAAACCATGATACTATTCTCGATTGAGTCTCAATCGAGAATAGTATTCGTGGTTTGTATACTGAGTGTTAATAAACTCAATTTTTGACATGATGTGAAAAATATACGCAGACACACACAGGCGGCCTCTGTGAGGGGCAAAATCTTATCAAACGCGACTGGCGATTTTTATTTGATAACCCACACATCCATTCAAGGGACGAACAAAGAATGACTAATGATCATGTCCTTTTGGGTTATGCCCCCTTAACCGTTACACGAGACAGTGACTGACATTTCGTCGCCTGAGTGCTAGAATGTCCTATGTCCCAAAGGGGACATAGGACATTCTAGCTCTCAGGCAACGATTTCTCGCGGAAACTGGATACAAGAATGTCGTCGAAACATATTTAGGCTTGCATGGTCGTTTATCAGACAGAGCAGCCCCATTCAATGAAAAATATATGGTTGGGGGGGGGGGGGCTAAAGGCCCCCCCCCCCCCCCCCCCCGCCCCAGCTCCGGCGTCCCTGTAACATTTAGTTTGTAGTTCACGTTTCCGCTATCCTCCACATTCTATATGACATATAGCATGTGCAGGATAGCGGGAAACGTGAACTACAGGCTCCACAGTGAGTCACAGTCACAAGTTGTAAGCACGTTTATTCGCTCTCTAACTTCTCTATAATGATGGATATGAGAAAATATTTCAAAATACATTACACATTTCCACAATGCGCATACAATGTATTATATAACATACCCAGAGTTACCACGCTTGCCCGTTAGATGGCAGTAACTTGATGCTTTCTTTAACACAAACTCATATACCAATTCAATCATTATAAAATTTCTTAAATAAAGCAAATATTTTAAAATCCTAATTTGGTATTACCAAAGTAAGATTTAACACATTTGACTTCATTTAAGGTATTTTATAATGATTGGACCGGTCTGGAACCGATCAAGGCAAGAATATCGGACCACCTAGGGTTAGACCGGACCGGACTGGATAATCTCTCCCCTGGACCGGACCACCACTGGCGGTCCGGTCCGGTCCGCATCCCTAGTTAAAGGTTCGATCCCCACCAGGGGTAACTGCGATGTGTCCTTGGGCACAACACTTAATCCCGTCTGTCCACATGCATAGAGGTATGGTGGCGCTGTAAGCTAAGGTGTACTGCATGTCGATGGTGCACTTGTCTTTAACCAATGCTATCTCTGCTTGTGCAGAGTTAGTATGTTGGAGAGTCTGACAGTTGCTCGTCGATATTCGGTGGTTCTCTCCGCGTACTCCGTCTTCCTCCACCCGTAAAACTGTCCGACACGAGGTGACCCTGGCTGTCGAAAGTGTCGTTAAACCCCACTAAACATAAACAGGGTACCTTTTGACATAGGTGGTATCATTTTGCAAACTCAGGAATATGGCCCTACGAAGCTTCGAGATGCGATTCGATTTCAAATCTTGAGTTGGTATTCGGTTCGATATCTACCTACCTCTTACTCTCTTTCTCCCTCACCTAGGGGAAGGCAGGAAGACAGCCAACCTGGCTATGCCTCTCCCTGCCGGTATACTTAAGTAACTTGTTGGTCTCAAACTTATGGTTTGATTTCTGTATTGTGAGTTGTACATTAGTAGTATGCAATGTGGTTTTGGGGCCTGTTCTGTCGGGCGGGGGTAACCGGGGGTGACGGGGGTGATGACGTCATCTTAATTAAAATGTTACGTAAGGTAATTAACATGACGTCATCACCCCCGTCACTCCCGGTCACCCCTGCCCGGCAGAACAGGCCCCAAAACCACATTGCATACTACTTACATTATATGTAAATTGTGTTTTATTTTCTGTATACTGGTGAAATAAAATATATCTATCTATCTATCTATCTATCTATCTATCTATCTACGAAATCAGCTACTCGATTTCCTCTCGAATATTCGTCACGTGAATATAGCTCGGTATCAGTACTCTTCGCGGCTTCTCCGTCTCACAAAACGTATAGTTCGGATGGATATTGTATATAAATAATGTTGAAATAAAAGACTAAGTGTAACTTCCGCTACATTAACTAAAATGACACCTGAACTCATGTCACCAAGCATTTTAATTCCAGTATCACTAGTCCCTACCACTGTTAAATGCAAATTTAAA
Organism: Pictodentalium vernedei; assembly: GCA_031216915.1. Lineage (NCBI taxonomy): Eukaryota > Metazoa > Mollusca > Scaphopoda > Dentaliida > Dentaliidae > Pictodentalium > Pictodentalium vernedei. Next base: position 427,393,371 of record CM062289.1, on the reverse strand, counting down.
GTTTCGAAGCAATGTCGACTGTGAACTGGAATCCTTACATGATAAATATTCCAACTACATCATCAAGGCATGCCTTCGACGAAGGCATGCCTTGATGATGTAGTTTGGGTTATTTTATCAGTCGGGACTTGAGCCATCAGGGTCGGAACAAATCTCGTTTATAGCACTCCCCCACCATCATCGGTCATCTTCAAGACGCCTCTGATTCAATTCGAGGTTCGATTCGATTTTGAATAACAGACGTGATTCGAAACGAGATTCTATTCAAATTGAAAATGTGTGATTCGTTGGACCCTACTCAGAAATTAGAGAGCTGAATGTCTTCGTTCTGAAGAAAACACTCCACTATACATGAACAGACCCGTAAAGTTTTCGTGTGATGAAACGTCAAGTAATAACAGGTATTATTAGTTACCCCGTGTCTGATCACGTGGTACGGGTTTTTACCTACCCGAAGCCAGCCGTATCCCATGGTGGAGGCCGAAGGCCGAATGGGATACGGCTGGCTTCGGGTAGGTAAAAACCCGTACCACGTGATCAGACACGGGGTAACGAATTTATCTATTGACTTTCCGTTTTAGAAGAACAATCTATTTCATGTGTGAAGACACACAGCATGAGATCTTTTATCTTCCATTGTTGAGCCATACAGGTTTCTGTGGAATTTTTGTGCAAAAGAGTTTTTGTGAAAATATGCCGATATGACTAGTATAAAAAAATTATTGAATTTCCTTTTTTCTTTTTTGTCTCAAAAACATAGCTTATGAACCCCACATTGGAGGGTACTCGACAAGCTCATTCCAATAAGGGGTCATGAGCTGTATTTTGGAGATAAAAAATTAAAGTATAATACATGTACACTGTAAAACTGGAATGACCGTCTTCTACGGGGTATGGACAATTTGTAGATTTCGGAACGAGGCTTCCACTGGGTATGGGAAATTTGTCAGTGGCTGGGCGGACGTGTCGTGGGTTTCAATGAATATAGGACCTATGGTCTCATACCACGTATCTATCAACCAATCAAACCAAAAAAAAATCACTTTAGTCAATATATAATTGGTAATATTTACGTTAAAAGTAAAAGGTCACTGGCTGCCGATACTTCTACTGCTATTTTTGTTACAGTTTGGTCGTTTATGTCAGCAACAGTTCTTTTGTCTGATCGCCGCTTGATCCATAGTGACATAGGACATTCTAGCACTTAGGCGACGTGATGTTAAATGATCTCTGCCACAAATTGTCGAGAAATACACGATATGCTTTCAAGTTCATGTTGACTACCGATCAGGAAAACTGACCAAGGTGATGAGCTCGTTCCAATGAGGGGCCATAACCTATGTTTTTGAGACAAAAAATGAAAAAATTAGTTATTCAATCATTTTTTGGCAAGTGTCGAGTGCTTTTCATGTTAGGTAAAGGGTTAAACTGGTACCACCAATTTAAACCTTTGTGGGCTGCTGTGGGCCCCAATCTGCAAATGACAAGCTGTCCATTATCAGGCTTGGCCAGAGCAGGTGTACATATACGGGAACAAATTTTCATTTGAATTGTTCCCAAAATATTGTCTGCACATTTTCTACATTTCGAACAAGTCACCCACCCCCTACTAACGTGTGACATTTTCCCAGTTTAAGCCCAATATTCTCACATATAAAGCCTCCTGATGTTGTATTTATGTTAAGAGTGTGATGTACAACATCATCTTTAAGGTTTGAAACACAAATGATGGTATATATTAGCTGATATATTGATATATTTTTAAAAAATTTAAAAAATTGCACAAGTTCGAAATGCACATTTTTGGCGCACTCAAGAGACCCACCCACCCCCACGTCACGCCTTGCAAATTTTTGGTGCCCCCCACCCCCCCCCCCCTGCACCATCCTTAAAAAAATCTTCTATTTGTCAATTAAAAGTTCAATTATATCGACCAGAAATACTTTTATTTAACAATAAAATAGTTATCATCTGCAGAATAAAATAAAAATAAACAATGTTATAGAGATTACGTCGACTGAAATAGAACTGGAGAGGGGATTTCCAAAAGCTATATTTTGAAAGTTTACATTCACTGGAAAACCGATGTTCATGGATTTTTCGGTACAAGTCACGTATATATGTAAGATCCAGCCACTAGAAATAAGGATATTTATGAAGTATATAAAAATTTATATTTACGAAAATGCTCATTTTTGGCCCAATATTTAATACATTTCCCCACTGGGTCGAAACATTGTTTAGATCTGGCCTGTTGGCGTAATTTGTTAACTCGTTACCTAAAATGAAAAGCAGACGACACTTGCAAAATTGTTTTTGAATAACTATGTTTTTTTTTCATTTTTGTCTCAAAAACATAGGTTATAACCCCTTATTGGAACGAGCTCGACGATAACGTATGTTTTTGAGACAAAAAATGAAAAAATAATTGCCGATTTTTTGAGAATAGCGCTGGCCGGTTTTGGCCGTTACGTTGGGTAAAGTGTTAAAAGAGACAAATCATACGAAGCCAAAAGAGAAATACTCAGATTTTTCCCAAGCTGCCAGAGGAAACTGACATCATCCTAAAATGCAAGCAAGGTCGGAAAAATACACATAAAAAATTTGCTGTTCGCAGATATATTGTTGAGGCTGCACTCAGATGTTTAAAAAAACAGCTTACAGGAATATAACTATTTCTGAAGACAGATTGAGGCACTTGTCAGTTAACCCTTTACCCAACGAGTCGCCAGCATCCGCCTCCGTAATACGAAAATTTAGTAGTTGAAAAAATATTATTTTTCAACAAATTTCAACAAAGCCATATCATCTGACTCCTCATTGAAACGAGCTCGGGTAGCTCGTTCCAATGAGGAGTCACATGATATGGTTTTGTTGACATTTTAGGGAAAAAAAATAAAAAATGATATTCAAAATAAGAAATTTGGATATCGTGATAGGTAAAGGGTTGATGGTGAGCTTCCAGGTATTCACACCATACAGTATCACTCCAACAGCAAACATAAAAATGATGAAGGCCTAGCCCCTCAACAGAATACTCTTGGGGAAACTGAAGATGACTAATTTAGGTGTACTGTTGTCTGATCCACTTGTGGATATACTATTCAAAAAAAAGTAGGGGGATATGCAAACTGATGTTAATATTTTCGGAAAATGGTATTGGATACTCGTGATTGGGCACATCAATATGTTACCAAGTTCAGTGTGGATCATGAATGTCACCGGCACACGAAAACTTCGTGCAGGTTATTCGCACGAGCGCCGCGTTAATGTCTTTGGGGTACGTTTTGAAATTTTCATTTGCACTGGACGGGCTTTTTCGGAGGTCTCATCGTTCTTTTCTTGGTGTAAACTCGTTCATCAATAGTTTCTGGTCGAAACGTAACTTTTGAGGTATGCGAAGACTGACACGTGACGAACGTTTACGTGCCATTGGCATATTGGAAGCTGGCAACAGACAGACTGCAGTGGGACAAATTCTCTACGTTACTCAATCGGTGATTAGTAGGTTGTGGCCACGTTACCGTCTGACAGGCAATGTTGATGACAGACGTCGGTCAGGTCGTCCAAGGGCGACAACTGCTAACCAGGATCGTTTCATCCGAAACACAACATTACGTAACCGCTATCAAAGCGTCTCAAAAATTTGACAGCAGCTGCATCGAGCCGCAGATGTGCGAGTCAGTGGTCAGACTATCCGAAACGCCTACACAGTTGGAATTTGTAAGCTCGACGACCTCGTATAATTCACGTTTGACTGAACGTCACATCGCAGCAAGTCGCAAGTAGTGTGGAGCACGACAGCGCTGTGACAATAGTCGGTGGAGCAACGTCAGTTTAATTAGTTTAGTTTAATAGTTTAATACATTACACCATAATGGCAGTTGCACAATACAAACATAACAAATAAGAGGACATAATAAACATGATGTATAATATAAAGTACTAATGACTTTTTTCTTTAACAAGGTGATCTCGCTTATAGAAGAACGACCAGATCATGTTAGAAATAATATTAATGTTTTCATGTTTTCCAATAAATTGAGGTTCACTCTCGACTTCCACGACAGGCGAAACAGAGTGGCTGCGGCGGAACGAATGATACCATGATGTAATCGTTACGCAGCACAATCTTTTTGGTGGTGGATCGGTTATGGTGTGGGAGGCATAACCATGACAAGCAGAACAGCATTACATGCCATCCAAGGGCGTGCCACGGGGCAGTACTACAGTGACAACACGTTAGCAGCTCATGTGGTGTCATTTGCGCGTCGTCACGACCGTCGATTCATTTTGCAAGGTGATATTGCAAGAGCACACAGGGCCCGTGTCGCTACAGAGTTCCTCCAGGAGTAGCACATCCCTACACTGCCTTGGCCAGCATTAAGTCCAGACCTTTCACCGGTCGAGCACGTCTGGGATATGCTTGGCATGCAGGCGCCTACGAAAACGCCAACAACCCCCGCTAATGTCCAAGAACTCGCCGCTGCACTGCGGGAAGAATGGACTAACATCAGTGAAGCTGATATTGGACGTTTAGTGAGGAGTATGCCACGTCGGATTCTCGCTTGTCTCGTGAACCGAGGAGGATTTAGGTATTGGGATCTTGGACTGAATGTGGTAATTCTCTGACTGACCGTCCATGTCTTCTACAGCACAGTACGTGGAATGTGTGCTTGTCAGACACCCAACTATCGCTGAAGTCATTCACCAGATGTCACAGTGTAATGCCTCAACTGTCTTTTTGATGAAAATATAAAAATATTTCTTCATATATCTCACTTCTATCAAATATCCCCTACTTTTTTTAATAGTATATAAGAAACAGAGTGGAAAATGTAGTACAGGAAGTCAATGGGTCACAACATGGACCAGTAACAGAAAATCGAGAATGACTGAGAGAAATACATGTGTCAGGTGACTAGATCTGACTCGTGAAGGGCTCTCCACAACACCCTCATTTCCTGGTGATAGAATAATGGTGTGGTAAACTCCTCCCCCCCCCCCTCTCTCTCTCTCTCTCTCTCTCTCTCTCTCTCTCTCTCTCTCGTGCTGTCCGTTTTAGTGCTGAAAAATCCCAAAATACGTTGCAAAAGCCGGCATTGTCGGGCATCGTTTGCCTATGAATGCAGTTAATATACTTCTCGGGATACATCTAGGGATTCCAGAACTTCTGTTCCAACTGAAATAAGTTGTAAGAAAACCCCCAAAATGCTTGTTACCATTTTCTTAGCTGATAATTCCCAACTTAACACAATTTCTTGGGAAGAAGAAAAAAAATGATGTTTGTTACGAAGCCAAGTTACAGTAAAATCCCTCCTTCCAGATTTAAGACGAGGAGCTTAGGCCTGAAACGGTTGGCTCATTTTCACAACCGACTAACCGAAAGCTATAACCAGAAAATATTCGGTCATCCGTGGCCATTATTTCACCGAACACGGGATCAAAACTATAGGAATTGGAAAGCAATATTCGCAGAAACTATTCCGTAGTATGTGTACAAACCAACGTTGTCGAGTACTCTACAACGTTCGTTTGTGTACATACTACGGAATAGTTTCTACGATTACCCACGGAAATTGCCGATCATTAAGTCTTGAATGCCAAAGACGATTATTTCTTAATATATACAACACGTTTTCGAGGTGTAATCTATTCCAGGGGAGAAACGGCAAACGTATACTAGGTTTTAACCCTAGAATGACGACCACTATCGATATTTCGGATAACCGTTTGAGAGTTCTTCTAATCGGTTAGGTATGTAACTGGTTTCAAGCGGTTATCCTGTTAACCATTTCAGAACTAGAAGAGTTCGGCGTGGAAGGGTATCGTGTAGTTAAAAGAACACTCTCCAACATTCCCAGTCTAATCCCTGTAGAAATGAGATGAAAACAAGAGTGCACTTGAAATACAACATTATGTTGCAAGTACGTTGACAACCATTTGACAGATTTTCAAATAACTGCCCACCGTATTTATCAATATTTTAGATACGTTGACTTCTAGAGTCTGGTGGGAACTGTGACGGTGCGCAGCTCTAAAATATATTAGTCGGAGGGGGCAGACATTGAGGTTTGTGTATTTTGTGTGTCTCCGATGCATATCCACTCTTTCTTTTACATCCTAACCCTTATATTACTATCGTGCTGCTTGGTTTTCGTTTTGGGGTCCACAAGTATCTCAGAAAGCATGTACACGATTTTGTCGTAAACAGAGCTGAGGAGGGGTGGCGGTAGGGGATGGGCGACTTAAATGTAGTTTGATTTTAACATCTAACAGTTAATCTAGCTTGCCATCTGTTACAGTGCTACAGTCAGGGGTGGCGCCAGGGATTTCTCGACAGGGGGGCTGACCTCTCCGACAGGGGACTATAACATTTGACCTCCCAAACGAAGGAAAATGAGTGAAAATTGGTAAATTGGAGAACCAAGATAGAAGCAAATTGAGTATGTTTGTTGATTATTTAACCCTTTACCTAACCTGAAAAGCAGACGACACTTGCAAAAATAATTCTTGAATAACTAATTTTTTTTCAATTTTTTGTCTCAAAAACATAGGTTATGACCCCTCGTTGGAACGAGCTCGACGAGCTCGTTCCAACGAGGGGTCATAACCTAGGTTTTTGAGACAAAAAATGAAAAAAATAATGAAAATTAATTGACGATTTTTGAGAATAGTGCTGGCCGGTTTTGGCCGTTACCTTAGGTAAAGGGTTAAAGTAAACATATAATAAGGTCGGGAAATATTTCATCTATAAAGCCAGTTTGACGAACGACATTAAGGAATTTCGTGAGAATCACTATTCTCTATCAAAGTTCCAGTGCTGCACGGGTTCGAGACTGACAAGACGAGATATCTACATTCGATTGTAGGAAATTTCTCGTGAAGTCGGGTTTACGAGACTCTCCGACGGACTGACTAAAAATCTCCGACGGGGGTGGGTTGGGGGGGGGGCTGGACCTCTCCGACGGGGGGGGGGGGGGGGGCTGTAGCCCCCTCTGACCTCCCCCCCCCCCCCCTGGTGCCACCATTGGTTACAGTGCTGCTGGCCCGAAGCGCAAGTGTCAAAATTTTCTGTCATATTGGGTCGTGGGTTGCAATCCTTCGACAGTGCTCCCGGGTCGTTGACCGCCGGCACGAATTGGATTTTTTTTATTTATTGGGGTTTAATGAAACATTATACAGCCAGAGTCATCTAGTGTTGGACAGTTTTATGGGTGGGGGAAGCTGAGAGTACCACCGAGCAGCTATAAGCAACTGTCTGGTTTTCAAAGTACTCCGCACAATCAGGGTTAACACAGTGGTTGAAGGCAAGTGCATCAACGTGCAGTACACCCTATACACGGCGCCGCCGAGTCCCCAAGTGGGAATCGTGGTTAAATTATTTGCCCAAGGACGCAATGCAGTTACCCTTGGTAAGAACCGTGGACCTTTCATTTTTCCAAGTCCAGTGCTCTGACCACTGAGCCACCGTTCTCCGAAAGTGGCTGCGATAGCGACAGACCTGTTGAGAGCTTAAGCAACCCACAGTCGCGGAATAGCGGAACAACAGGTATCAAGCTGCTTAGCTGTGTGGTGTGTTCGATAAATCTATTATATAAATGGGAAGTCTGTGATTCCGTGATTCGTCGTTCCGTGCGGATACATGTTCAAGAAAATTTGTGATTAATAGGTCATGTGTCCTCTTTTGTCAGTGTTTCATAGCTAAACTCTAGAAATGGACCTATGATAGTTGGTCGCAGGTATCTTTTTTGTATTGAAAAATTCAAGATTAGGCCACACAAAATAAATTACTTGATTCTCAGGCTATTTTTTCAAACCAATGAGGGAGGGAGGGAGGGTTTTATTTTTAATTTTTGTTTTTGTTTTGCAAAAAGTGAGCAAACATGGTGAGGATTTGGGCTGTCAATTTTTGTTTTTGTTTTGCCAAAAGTGAGCAAACATGGTGAGGATTTGGGCTGTCTTTTTACACACAGAGACATAGAAAGTTCCTATTTCTACAAATAATTACATTGTTAATGTAGTTATACGTTTTGGGTCCAAATACTCAATTTCCATTGGTCAGCTGGATGAAAACGTCATGACCAAATGTAATTCATTTTCCAATGAATACATTTGGTCGAACTTTGACTCGCATTTACGGTAGAACGCTGTTGACAGAATGTAATTCGGGCGGTGTTTGGGTGGGTTTTTAACTTTTAGCGTCTCTCGCAGTGATCCACTCCGCTGCTGTTTCTTTGGTGACATTTCGTCTCTTGAGTTCCAATGTGTTCTATGTGCCAGCAGGCACATAGAACACATTGGAACTCAGGGGACGATTTCCCAACTGTGGCATAAAGCCCGTTACTAAAATACTCGTTTCCATTTCTAAAGTTGTGAAAATTAAAAATCAGAGTTGTGCGCTTTGTCTTTTGTGTGAGGGTGGTTTTTCGCCTCGTTCGTTCGTACATGTTTTATTTCGTCTTTCTGCTTTGTTGTTTCTTAAAAAGTAGTTTAAACAGTTACGGAATGTAATTATAAGAATTGAATGCAAATTTTTATAATCTTTATTGGAGTATGAACGTGTGGGAATGGGTACAAATTGTATGAATCCCTTCAATTCTTAAATAAATTTATTTTTTTTAATTTGAAACATAAAACATTCCTCTGAAAACAAACTAGGCACTGCCATTCAAAGGTTTCATATTCTTTCAATGCTCTTCATATTATCTTTGAAGTAAAAGTATTTAACCTATAGGGATTTGTCTCGGTACAATTTACGGAAGAGTGCCTGTAGGCTATATAGGGACTCTCCCATAAATTGTAATAAGGCAAACATACTGGAAACGCAACTAAATAAATATGCATCAATTAAAAAATGTAAAAAGTTTCGAGTCTCCCTGAGTTTGTACTAATATTGTACGACACTGAAAGGCAGTAAAATGTCCAAGGAGGGGTTCAAATACAATGAGGGATTGCCGGAGAATCAAAACACTTTTTTAGCCTTAATTTTGTTTATCTTTCAGATCTCTACAAAGCACGATGATGACAAACACTCACTTCTGCGTGTGTATATTACTAGTATGTATTATACAAGGGAGCACGGGCCTATCCAAATTCAACAATGTTTTGACACCTGCCTGCGATACGAGTGCAACACAGTGTCATTTTGAATTGAAAATTAAATACATGATGATTATGGTATACGTTGATGAAACGACCGGATATGGACGGGTAGTCGTGGAACGTGATGGTAAACTGTACAAACGAATAGCGACACCTGTCAACTGTAGTCCTGTTGAAGAATTGGCGGACACAGGTACGTTGACCAAGATCATCGATACAGGCGGGGGGGGGGGGGGGGTGGAGACCGGAGTGGGCAAACGATCGGCAAAAGAGAGAGGTCTGGAAATTACCCACATAGAAATTGATACCTTTCGTCCCGTACTTCCAACTCCCATAATGTTTGGGGAAATCTAGCAGTTACTATTATTTATTTTTTAATGTTTAATGTCACATATTTATGCACAATGGCTAATCGTGACCGTGACTTTTTTACGGGTTGAGGAAGTCGGAGTACCCGGAGAGAACCACCAAGCATTGACGAGCAACTGTCAGCTCCTCGACATTCTAACTCTGTTCAAGCTTCGCTCAAGCAGGGTTAGCGGGTGAAGACATGTGCACCATTGACGTGCAGTGCGCCTTAGTACACGGCGTCGTCGTACCACCCCCCCCCCCTCCCATGTAGGCAACCGAGATAAAGTGCCTTGCCCAAGGACACAACGCGGGTCGTGAAATCTAGCAGAATGTTGTTATCTTGTGACTTCGCGAAGAGGAACGATTGAGGGGTGTAAAGCTGATTCGTCCCGACTATGATAACTCAAGTCCCGGCTTATAAATTATTCCAACTGCATCATCAAGGCATGCCTTCGTCGAAGGCATGCTTTGATGATGTAGTTGGAATATGAATCAGTCGACATTGTAGTTCAAAAACTTAAGACCTTTTGGAAATTTATTTTCGGATGAAGACAAAATATACATGGACTAGTCGTAACACAAGGGACGCAGTGGCTTAGTGCTTACGGTATTGGACTTTAAACAGAATGGTCCACGGTTCCATCCCAGCCAGGGGTAACTACGCTGTGTCCATGTGCAAGGCACTTCATCCTGATTGCCCACGTGATGGCGCTGTTTACTTAGTCGTAATCCACGTCGATGGTGCACTTGTCTTCAACCAATGCTAACCCTGCTTGTGAAGTTAGTACGTTGGGGAGTCTGACAGTTGCTCGCCGTTGCTCGGTGGTTCTCCCAGGGTACCCTGTCGAAAGTGTCGTTAAACCTCAATAAATAAATAGTCGTGAAATAGCTTACCTTCTTACTAGATTAATACGTACCGTACGGGCGCTCTAAAGCGGACGTGCTGGGCGCCCAACATCCCGAATCTGGTACTATCCAGATCTCCGTTTTATATGACCGACTGTGTTTGTGATTTAAGTCCTCCAAGTATCAAATCTAGTTTACTGAGAAATCACGTGATTACAGCCAGAGCCAATAGATATTTGAGACTCAATCCGGACGAAAATATCCCGACTGGATAATTATTAGGGTGGCCTCCCCCTCCAAACCCCCACCTCCATATCTAGTTCAGCGATCTGAACGTAGTGGATTACCCCTACGTACAGATTCCTCCCATTCAAATCTGTTATAAAATTCGCCAATAAGTTTTATTGGGAACTCAAAACACGAAAATATAGGAATATATATCAAGCTTTCGCCCTTATTACCGGCTGCATTCGATAGTACACGCATTTCTTTACATTTTTGCAGAGTCTATTGATCCAAACTGTGTGTTTTCCTTTACTTATCAAGATTTGAAAGCGGGTGAAGCGTCAACCACCCCTTCGAGCGTAAACTAATAAATTGTGGGGCAAATTATTTTTATGAGGTAATGTACTGAGCGGATATAAGGACAGGGTTATTTTCTCCCAAATGTGCTTGACAGAAAACGGCCAGTACGTAAAACAATTAGTTCAGCGATCTGAACGTAGTGGCTACCCCTCTATAAAGGGGTAGCCACTACGTTTAGATCGCTTAACTAGTAAAACAATCAGCTCAACGTAAAACAAATAGGCTGTTGGGCTCAGCAGTTACGGCATTGGACTTCAAGCCGATTCGACCCCCTCCTAAATCGCTGAACTAGTAAAACAATCAGCTCAGCGTAAAACAAAGAGGCTGTTGGGCTCAGCAGTTACGGCATTGGACTTCAAGCCGATTCGATCCCCTCCAGGGGTAGTTCAGCGATCTGAACGTAGTGACTACCCCCTCTACGTTCAGATTCCTCCCATTCAATTCTGTAGAAAAATTCCCCATCAAGTTTTTATGGGAACTCAAAATTCGAAAATAGGAATATATATCAAGCTTTCGCCCTTATTACCGGCTGCATTCGATAATACGCGTATTTCTTTACATTTTTGCCGAGTCTGTTAATCCAAACTGTGTTTTATCCTTTATTAATCGAGATTTGAATACGGGTGAAGCGTCAACCACCGCTTCTTTGTCATCCATGTTTCTGAGCGCCTATAAATTAATAACCCGGAGTTGCGCCGAAATTTCGATGCGTAAACGGAAACTCGTAAAAAAAATGCCTTCACGGAATGATCATAATGGTCCTCCTCTGAGCGAATGCGATCGGGTTTCCGTTTCGACCCGCATCGATATTGGTTTCGGCGCAACTCCGGTTATTAATTCACAGGCGCTCAGAAACATGAACGATTTACAACAGATTTGAATGGTAGAAATCGGAACGTAGGAGGTGGGGGTAGCCACTACTTTCAGGTCGGTGAACTACCCCATATCCCGACTGGATAATTATTAGGATCCCCCCCCCCCCCCCCCATTTAGGGACTCCCTTTCTCCCGGGCTTCTGGTGGGTCGGTGACGTAGTTTGCCTCTTCGTGAACCTCACATAACTTTTAGCGATCTGACGATCTGAGATCTTGACCATCCTTACACGCTTTCTTTTAGTCCACAGTAGAAATATAATTTTCTTGAATGACTGAATACTTTCACCTTTTCCTTCAAAAACAGAGCTTATGACCCTCTCGTTGGAACAAGCTCGACAATGAGGTGTTATAAGCTATTTTAGGGGAAATTTAAAGAATACTGGAATGACGATGTTTGTCAATATGGTTAACCCCAGGGCCCGAATTTCCTCTCCCCAGCCCTGCATACAATAAATACGCTACAAACAGCATGTTGAAATCCACCGAAACTGAACCAGTACGAGGGAAACATAGTTGGCGAAAATATGGGGGAGGCCCTGGACCCGCCTCTTGTTTCACCAGTCATTGGTTGTGTCAAAATATATGCATCCAAAAAAACATGGCCAGGCAAAAAAAGTGGAGGGTCTGACCCCCACCCCCGGTTTCTCCGCCCCTGAACAAAATCTGATAAAGTGATAATTAAATGCCAGTTGCTATTATCAACAGAAGCGACATAAGTTGATAATTAAATCACACATGTATATTTATGATTAAACACACAATTATATTATTGACACATCATTAACAGTAACACCTTATTGTTTACTAATCAAAATTAATACAGCAGACAGGACCTCTCTGGGAGTCTTCTCTTTACGTTCGTAGCCTCTCTATAATAATTTCATCCAAAGCTTAGTTGAATGTTTGTGGTCCTTGTGATTGCAAGGCGACCAGGCTGACTCCAGACCAGAAAGTCGCTTACTTATTTATCTGTGAAACACACAGGCTATTGTCTGTGTATGGTTTCTTTTTCTTTTTTTTTCTTCGTTTTCTTCTTCTTACTCTCCTGTCTTCTGTCTTCTATGCGCTTCCTTGTCCGCAAGATAACTCAAAAACGAATTGTCCTTTCTCGCTGATTTTTGGCGTACAGATAGATAGTCACAAGTTCTCGGCCACCCATGTTTTCAAGATTCCTGGGTCACTAGGGGTGACCGTAGGTGTGTCTTAAAAATGGGTCACGCCCATATCTCAGGCATGGCATGACCTATAGACCTGGGACCAACACCAAAAGAGTCGACACTCGATGGAGATTCAAAATATGGGGCAAGGCCACCGAGGTCACCTAGGGGTCATTGAGTGCATTTCTCAGAATTGCTGGAAATCACACTTTTTGACCCCCTAATGCATTCCTGAAGTTCATGCATGTATTTTTTACGTGAAAAATGTGGGCGTGGCCAAAATTTTGAAAGTGGGTCACGCTCATATCTCAAGCATGGTGTGACGTATGGACCTGGAACCAACACCAAATGAGTTGAAACTCAATGGATGTTCAAAATATGGGTCATGGTCACTCGGGGTCACCAAGGGGCCATTGAGTGCATTTTTCAGAATTGCTGGAAATCATATTTTTTGAACCCCAAATGCATTCCCAAAGATCATACATGCATTTTTACGTAAAACATTGGGCGTGGACAAAAGTTTTGAAAGTGGGTCACGCTCATATCTCAAGCATGGTATGACAAATGGACCTGGGACAAACACCAACTAAGTCGACACTCGACCAGGAATGATTGAGTGCATTTTTCAGAATTGCTGTAAATCACATTTTTGGACTCCTAATGCATTCCTTTGATCGGACCCTTTGAATGTTGTGCACATGAAAACCTTTTCTGGTTTCTTGGAAAAATTGATCTGATTCCTGAATGAATATCTTTAAATACTGTTAACGAAAACCTATTTCCGATTTCTTTAAAACTATTTTGTCTTCAAAAATAAACCTATAAAGTATTCCAATTACAGTACGTGGAGAGTGGATTGTAACCAAATCACCCACGGAGTGGAGTTATCACCCAAACTATAACTTTCAAATTTGATACATATGGACAAAAAAACACAAGCAATGTTTCAGCCAATGGACCTCCGGAGGACCATTGGTTGACACTTTGCCTGTGCTTGTTGTTCTTTGCAACAAATTTGCAATTATTGCATGGGTGGAATCTCCCGCACTCTGTGTGTGATTTAGTGATAGTACACTCTCCACGTACTGTACATTCATAGAAGAGCGTCATGGTTTCATTTGGTAGAGGTGAAGGCTGCAAACCGAGAGGTCCTCACTTCGAATCCCAGCTGTGGCAACCGTGTTGTGTGACCTTGGGCAAGACACTTCACCCCCATTGTCCACGTGGAGGCACGGTGGCATTGTTCACTAACGCGAACTGCACATCGATGGTGTACTTGTCTTCAACCAATCGTCGCTTGAGTGCTAGAATGTTCTATGTCCCCTATGGGACATAGAACATTCTAGCACTCAGGCGACGCAATGCTAACCCTGATTGTGTGGTGTCAGTCTGTTGGGAGCCTGACAGGTGCTCGCCGTTTCTCGGTGGGTCTCTCAGTGTACTCCGGCTTCCACCACCCGTAAAACTGTCCGACACAAGGTGACAGTGGGTGTCGAAAAGTGTCGTCAAACCCAATAAATAAATAAATAAATAACATTCATAGAAGGCATGCCTTGATGGTTAGGTGTAATATTTCTGTCTTCTGTGCAATGTTTGTCAACATGATAACCCGATTACAATCAATCCTATCTTAATGTTTTTGTTAAACTAATAGACTGTACTGGCAAATGAGTTCACTGAAGCAATAGCCATTATTTAAAACTAGAGAATCTCTCATAAACAAAGAGGTCAGAGAGAAAGCTGTAACACTTACACAGAATAGCGTTTTATATTTATTTAATATCGTGTTACAAAAGTAATTCTGAAACCATGAATAAAGAACCCTTCACATTCAAAGCATTTTTAAAATTTATTTATTCTCAATCATAACTCAGGATCGACAGGTTTCGGGATGGAGTAGTGTGTTGCTTTCTCGAAAAACTTATCACAATTATAAAGTAATGAAATAGAATATTTGAATGGTCTGTTTTTAATCCTCTTAATACTTCAATGTGAGTACAAACACCTTTCATATTACTCACGGCTCTTGAATGTTTTTACGCCTTCCTTTCTGTAACATTTAATACTATAATTATGGAAAGGGACACCTTCTCAGCTGTACCTTCCAAAGTAAGGCATTCTTAACCATTTACCCAACATTACAGCAAAAACCAGTCAGCGTTATTCACAGAAATTTCCATTCAATTTTCATTATTTTTTTTTATTTTTGCTTGAAAAACAATGCTTATGACCTCTCATTGAAATGAGCTCGTTTTTAAAGAGTCAACATGGAGTATTTAAAGGGATTATTTTAACCCTCTCAATATCTTAATATGGGTCCCCAAAATTGTACTTTTGCGATGCAAGAATAATGATAAGACGTTCTGTTCTCACAAAGTTGCTCTAAACACGCATGGGCATCGATAGAACCTCGGTATTTTGCTAATGACAATAAGTCTTCGGATAGGCTTTTAGGGGCCTTTAAGGCCTTTTTACCTCTATATTCCAACATTACTGAATTCTTTTACTTGCAATATATTTTACAGAGGTACCATTTTCTAGCTAATATGAATATTCGCTATCATCTACAAATATGGCAGGTCCGGAGTTGGTGGAGCCAATATTTTTTTAAAAGTGATTTACGCTCATACTTCAGGCTTGGTATGACCTATAGACATGGGACCTACACCAAATGAGTTGAAACTTGCTGGAGGTTCAAAATGTGGTCCACCTCAATGCGTCCAACGAAGGTCATTAAGCGCATATTTTTCAGAACTATTAGGAATCGCACTTTATAACACTTTCTGCAGTTCTGAAGATTATCCAGGTATCTCATCATTCAGATAAGTGGAAGAGCCAGTGATGTCAATTTGTGATGCCTTTTCTGGATTCTTAAAAAAAATGTTCTGATTCCTGTATGAATATCTGTAAGTACTGTTAACGAAAATCCATTTTTGATTTGTTTAAAAAATATTTTACTCCGGAAAATAAGCTTCCATAAATTCTCTTTCTATGTTGTTTTTTCCTGATACTAGACCATTTTTACATAGCGCCATCTTACATCCGGGACTCGATATGCCCCCTCAAAATCAGCCATTTAGATTTGTTACTAAAAATGGCAACCACGTCTGCTGTACTGCACTGAACGCGGCATTGGTATCGTTTCTTTCCACTTTATAAATATTTTCTTGTCATTGCTGTCGTTCTTTTGAAACAAAATTCGATTGTGTGCTTGCCTGTCGTTCTTCGAACGAAACATTTTAGCTTTAAAGAAGTCGACGGTACATTGTAGAGTTCAGTGAGAGTTGTGACGAACGTCTGAACGTACATGAATGATTGTGACACGAAAATGATAAGTGTGGAAATAACATCGCAAAATACACAAATTTCTAACACCCAACCATTGGTCTCTTCGGGGATGAGAACAAACGCCGATTTGGTAAATTGTCGAATTTTCATTGATTAAACGGAGACGAAAAATTAAGCTTTCAATGCCGATCAACAGCTCAGTACACGCGTGTCAATGTTGATAAATAAAGCCGGTTTGTGGGGGCAACTTCAGTCCCGGATGTAAGATGGCGCTATGTGAAAATGGTCTCTTGAACCCTTTTTTCACACAGACTTGAATTTACTGGATGCAGTAAATTATGTTTTTCTAGTTAACTGTTCTCATCCTATATTTACACAAAAATCAATCATTGTTGAATTTGTTCAATCAAAAAAATAACTTCTACTTCTGCCCAGAGAAACAATAAAAACAACAAAAACCAATGCAAACTATACATGTGTACTCAAAGTTAATGAATTTACAGAAAATCTTCACTTCCTACAAATGTCCACTGGGGGCGGTTTGGGTCTAATAACAGCTGGTTTGGATCAAAATGTAGAGGACGAATTGGTTGATTCAAAACTCCGTGGTTTGGGTGAATTCGCGTGTGACGTCATAAAACACAACCAACGCAAGCAGACGCCGAAGTGCGATCGCAGAACATGCGAACATAACTACCGTTCAAACTGACAAAAAGTTGTCTGATGGCTGTAATTATTACTGAAAATTCAATATCTCTCTGTTATATTATCGAATAGAGTACGAGGAATAAGAAAAAAGCATCAAAGGCGAGAAAAATGTGTGGTCTTTATAAAATTGCAGAGTGTCTCATTCTTCAAGTTCAAGTTCAGCATCAGTTTACCTGCTGCATGTTCCGGGATCGGGATGTTTCGTCCCAGGGACCTTTTTGGCCTGGGACGTTTCGGCCCCGTATAAAGAGGGTGGAGTTACAATGGAAATAAAATGGCAGTGCTCAAAATAACTTTTTTCTTTGTGTAGAAAAATGCTATGCATTTCCAAAAAATGAATAGCATTTTGTAAAAATTACATAGCTATTTTTGTATACCAGAGTTATGTTATGCTGTTTTGTATTGAATTCTTCTAAGTAGATAGAATAGTTTCCATCCATTTCTTGGCATTTCCAAATGATCTGCAACACATGAAACGTTTACTATGTTTTTTTTTTTAACTGAACTGCCTTTAAGGGTTGCATGGACTTGTATATTTTCAAATGGCGTCATGGTTGTTTAATAGAGTTCTCAAAATGGAAGTTGGGATTTTTAATTTGATGGGCTTGAAGTTATTTTTAATGGACATTTTATGCAAAATGTTGGAAAAACAGGAAGTATTTAAACCAATAGAATTCATCTTACATATGAAGTTGCTAATAATGTTTGATGGATAGTTAATCTGGGTTATGGGGGCACGATGGCTCAGTTGGTAGAGGTGCAGGCTGCAAGCCAAGAGGTCCTCAGTTCGAATCCCACCTGTGGCAACCGCGTTGTGTCCTTGGGCAAGACACTTCACCCCCATTGCACACGTGGGGGCACGGTGACGTTGTGTACTAAGGCGTACTGCACGTCGATAGTGCACCTGTCTTCAACCAATGCTAACCCTGCTTGTGTGGAGTCAATATGTTGGGGAGCTGACAGTTGCTCGCCATTGCTCGGTGGTTCTCTCCGGGTACTCCGGCTTCCTTCACCCATAAAACTGTCGCGGTCATGATTAGCCATTGTGCAGAAATATGTGACCTTAAAACACCAATAAATAAATCTGGGTTATGCCTGGAATGTTCCACAATCAGAAGTAAAGCATAAGTGAACTAGTTTTCAAATTTGTTTGCAAATTTTCATTTACATTTTGCGATACAAGATAATCAACTGCAGCCCAATAGGCTGCAGTTGATTATCTTGTATCACAAAATGCTATACATAATTGAAAATTGTGTAGCTTTTTGCAAGTTTTGCATAGCAAAAAGCGACGCGACACCCGCTTATTTTGAGGCCTGTAAAATAGATTCAGTTGAAAATGCTTTGACAGTGTGTGTACACTGATTCTGCCTTACAATCCACATACTTGTACAATGAAATCAAGCATTCTTCGAAAGGAGTGGATTAATAAATAGAGGATATCTAATGTTTTTTTGTGAATACCGGGATTTATCTCATGAGTGAGTGAGAGAATTCGTATTTCACGAGCAGCTTGCTGCGAGTGAAAATAGAAATTCTCTCCCTAACGAATGAGATTAATCCCGGTGTTCACAAGAAAACATTAGATTTTCTTTTTTTTTATACCCCTTTCATTTGAAGCTTCAACTGAAACGATCCAAACTGGCGCCCATATACCACGCAAGAAATCTGTTTACACAATCAGCTGATCGCTGTTTCCACTGACACAGATCACATTGGATGTTGTGTATATCCACACAAAATAGTTTTCGGGATTGTTGGCGAAATGACGTAATTTTTAGCCACAAACAAATTCAGTAAAATGAATTTTCAATTTGTGTTTCTGACAACACGTTGATTTCATCCATGTTTGTAAACAAAGCAGACGAGAATAGATTATGCATCAAGAAAGATAACTCTATCAGCACTTCGACCCATAGATATCGGATCGACCCATAGATATCGTATGTTCTATCCGATATCTATGCTTCGACCCAGAAAATTTTGATCGTGCATTAAAACACTTTGGCATTCCATCGTGATCTGTTGCGTCTTGTTATACTCACTAGTGGAGTGAGAACAACTTTTGTTTTGCGCTTGTGAAAATTAATTTGTAAATTTCAAGTTCACACGAAATGTTAATCGCCGAGGTGTTTGATCTCACTAGTGAGGGGAGAACGCAATTTATTTGTTACCGATTGCTATTATAATTAGACGTTAGGGGTGTAATAAATAAAAAAAATAAAACATGTAAATTCTGTCTATAGTTTGCATAGATTTATGTGGATTAGTGAAAAATAATCTACGCCTCATACAACAAAGTGACGCCAGAAGAGTAATTTTTATTATTAGATACTATGTTATGGCGAAAATAACATATTGTTCTCATGTTTCCTTGTGCTTATGCCATTAGTTGCTATTTCGTGGCCCCTCTGATTGCAGTGAAAACAAGTAGTGGCTCCCGCATTACACTCAGTTCACTAATTATTCCATTGATTGATTATCGGCATTATCAACATGGGAAGTGGTTTGCCAATGTTTGGGAACACATGATAATACCAGTTTATTAAATAATATTAAATCTGAAAAAAGTGTAATAATTTTGCATTTATTTGTTGAAAATGCTGCAGTGGACCTGTTTCACTGACCATTAATGTTACAGACTTATCTGGCAATTTATTAAATTCAATGCAATCTGGTGAACATTTTTTTTTCAAGTTTGACATATGATGGTTTGCTGATTTTCAACACAAAGAACTCAAGAATCATATATATGAGTTACAACTGACAGCTTGTCACTGTGTTTAATTATTGAGTTGTGAAAAAAAATCTTCTAGAGGTGTAAATGTCGAGTAATATTCCAAAATATTTATTGACTCATAAGCAAATATTTATTTATTGGGGGCCGAAATGACTTGGTAAAAGTTTAAAAAGTGAGACGTTTCGACCTCCTAAACTGGGACGTTTCGGCCTTTTATGGGGCCGAAACATCCCAGGCCAAAACGTCTCAAGGCCGAAATGTCACGAACCCCATGTTCCGAGTCTTACTAAATACAGAGGGATACCGAGGTGAAGGAAAATAAGTAAGTAAGAGTTGTTTAAAGGGCTTAAAATATATGTGCAGACATATAATTTAGTCCATTGGAGCAAAATATGTGATATAACTGCTGATTTGTTCCAGTAAATGCAAGATATACAGACCAAGGTGTGGCTGAAACTGTCCCTCGGTATTCAGTAGGTAGCTTTGTAATTAGGCTTCCTCTGTGTGTGGGTGAAGTGTGTAAGTGCTAATTGGGTATCACAAGACAGATCACTGTAATATTTGATAAAAATAAAACACCCATCAACTTTCATCTGGGTTTTGGATAGGCAGAACTTTTGGCAATTGCCATTGTTGGCTTTATGTCAGTTTTAGGGTTTTGTGGCTTACTGTGATAAGTAACGTTCGGCTATGCCCGACACACCCAACGCTGCATATCGTATTTAGTATTTGTGTATATACCATATATTTTTTAGCTATTTCGGCTGTGTCAACAGCTTTAATTTAGCCTTGGTTTTTTGTTGAAACTTTTTTATTTTTGAGGTATTGACCCTCTTTACCTGACCAATTTTCAGCTTAACTTGACATAGTCAAGATAAGCTATTGCCATCACGCGTGCAGAAGTCTGTTAGTCTGTGAGTCTGTTAGTCTGTGATTCTGTGAGTCTGTGACGTCTGTTCACATTTTCCACTAGCATGGGCTACACCCTGCAGTTCTTGTCTGATCGTCACGAAATTTCATATGCAGGTTTGGGGTCATGTTTAGATGAGAACGTCCCCTTTTGGTCGCGATCGGGCTACTGGTATGGCTGCCCAAGCCCAAAACCCGAAAACCATTAGCACAGTCTACAGGTCGTATTTATGAAGGGATTTCATTATAACTTGGTAGGATGCCTCTGTATAATGCCTAGATGAGAACGTCCCCTTTTGGGCATGATCTATCAACCGTGATGGCTGCCCAAGCCCGAAACCCAAAAACTTTTAGCACAGTCTGCAGGTCATGTTTAATGTGGAGGGATTTCATTGTAACTTGGTAGGATGACTCCTTATGATGTCTAGATGAGAATTTCCCCATTTGGGCATGATCTGCCAACCGTGATGACTGCCCGAGCCCAAAACCCGAAAACCTTTAGCACAGTCTACAGGTCATATTTATTGAGGAATTTCATTGTAACTTGGTGGGTTGACTTCATACAATATCTAGATGAGAAAGTCCCCTTTTGGACGTGATTGGGCAACAGTGACGGCTACAGGAGCCCAAAGCCCAAAAACCTTTAGCACAGTCTAGAGGTCATATTTATGAAGGGATTTCATTGTAACTTGGCAGGATGACTCCAAATAATGTCTAGATGAGAACGTCCCATTTTGATCGCTATCATGCAGCCTTGATGGGTGCCCGAGCCCCAAAATCTTTAGCATAGGCAAAAGGTCATATTTTTGGAAGGATTTCATTGTAACCTGTTAGGTTGACTCCATATAATGCCTAGATGATGACATCCCCTTTCAGTCGTGATTGGTCAGTTGTGATGGCTACAAGTGCCCGAAGCCCGAACACCTTGAGCACAGTCTACAGGTAATATTTATGAAGGGATTTCATTGTAACTTCTTAGGATCACTCCAGATGATGCTCAGATGAGATTGTCCCCTATGGTTGCTATCATTCACCCATGATGGCTGCCCGAGCCCGAAGCCCGAAAACCTTTAGCACAGTCTACAGGTCATATTTATGAAGGGATTTCATTGTAACTTGGTAGGTTAACTTCATATAATGTCTAGATGAGAACGTCCCCTTTTGGACATGATTGGGCAACTGTGACGTCGAAAGGTGCCCGAAGCCCAAAAACCTTTAGCACAGTCTACAGGTCATATTTATGAGGGGATTTCATTGTAACTTGGTAGGATGACTCCAAATAATGTCTAGATGAGAACGTCCTCTTTTGATCGCGATCATTCATCTTTGATGGGTGCCCGAGCCCAAAAACCTTTAGCATAGGTAAAAGGTCATATTTATGGAAGGATTTCATTGTAAACTATTAGGTTGACTCCATATAATGCCTAGATGATGACATCTCCCTTTGGTCGTGATTGGTCAGCTGTGATGGCTACAAGTGCCCGAAGCCCAAAAACCTTGAGCACAGTCTACAGGTCATATTTATGAAGGGATTTCATTGTAACTTTGTAGGTTGACTTCATATAATGTCTAGATGAGAACGTCCCCTTTTGGACATGCTTGGGCAACTTTGATGGCTAAAGGTGCCCGAAGCCCGAAAACCTTTAGCACTGTCTACAGGTCATATTTATGAAGGGATTTCATTGTAACTTGGTAGGTTGACTCCAAATAATGTCTAGATGAGAATGTCCCATTTTGGCCGTGATCATTCAGCCTTGATGGGTGCCCGAGCCCAAAAACCTTTAGCATAGGCAAAAGGTTACATTTATAGAAGGATTTCATTGTAACATTGTTAGGTTGACTCCATATAATGCCTAGATGATGACATCCCCTTTTGGTCGTGATTGGTCAACTGTGATAGCTACAGGTGCCCGAAGCCCGAAAACCTTGAGCACAGTCTACAGGTCATATTTATGAAGGGATTTCATTGTAACTTGGTAGGTTGACTTCATATAATGTCTAGATGAGAACGTCCCCTTTTGGACACGATTGGGCAACTGTGACGGCTTGCCCAAAGCCCGAAAACCTTTAGAACAGTATACAGGTCATAATTATGAATGGATTTTATTGTAGCTTGGTAGGATGACTCCAAATAGTGTCCAGATGAAAACGGCCCCTTTTGGTCATGATCATTCAGCCTTGATGGCTGCCCGAGCCCAAAAACCTTTAGCATGTCTGTAGGTCGTATTTATGGAAGGATTTCATTGTAACTTGTTAGGTTGACTCCATATAATGCCTAGATGATGACATCCCCTTTTGGTTGTGGATGGTCAACTGTGATGGCTACAGGTGCCTGAAGCCCGAAAATCTTGAGCACAGTCTACAGGTCATATTTATGAAGGGATTTCATTGTAACTTCATAGGATCACTCCAGATGATGTCCAGATGAGAATGTTCCCTTTTGGTTGCGATCATTCAACTATGAAGGCTGCCCAAGCCTAAAGCCTGAAAACCTTTAGCACAGTCTTCAGATCATATTTATGAAGGGATTTCATTGTAACTTGGTAGGTTGACTTCATGTAATGTCTAGATGAGAACAGCCCCTTTTGGACACCATTAGGCAACTGTGTTGGCTACAGGGTCCCAAAGCCTGAAAATCTTTAGCACAGTCTACAGGTGATATTTATGAAGGGATTTCATTGTACTTTGGTAAGATGACTCTAAATAATGTCTAGATGCGAACGACCCCTTTTGGTCGCAATCATTCAGCCTTGGTGGCTGCCCGGACCCAAAACCCCAAAACCTTTAGCATAGTCTATTGGTCATACTTATGGAAGGAATTCATTGTAACCCGTAAGTTTGACTCCATATAATGCCTAGATGATGACATCCCCTTTTGGTCGTGATTGGCCAGCTGTTACGGCTTCAGGGGCCCGAAGCCCAAAAACCTTGAGCACAGTCTACAGGTCATATTTATGAAGGGATTTCATTGTAACCTTGTAGGATCACTTCAGATGATGCCCAGATGAGAATGTCCCCTTTTGGTTGCGATCATTCAACCATGATGGCTGCCAGAGCCCAAAGCCCAAAAACCTTTAGAACAGTCTACAGGTCATAATTATGAATGGATTTTATTGTAGCTTGGTAGGATGACTCCAAATAGTGTTCAGTTGAGAACGGCCCCTTTTGGTCATGATCATTCAGCCTTGATGGCTGCCCGAGCCCAAAAAACTTTAGCATGTCTGTAGGTCGTATTTATGGAAGGATTTCATTGTAACTTGTTAGGTTGACTCCATATAATGCCTAGATGATGACATCCCCTTTTGGTCGTGGTTGGTCAACTGTGATGGCTACAGGGGCCCGAAGCCCAAAAACCTTGAGCACAGTCTACAGTTCATATTTATGAAGGGATTTCATTGTAACTTTGTAGGATCACTTCAGATGATGCCCAGATGAGAATGTCCCCTTTTGGTTGCGATCATTCAACCATGATGGCTGCCAGAGCCCAAAAACCTTTAGCACAGTCTACAGGTCATATTTATTAAGGGATTTCATTCTAACTTGGTAGGTTGACTTCATATAATGTCTAGATGAGAACGTCCCCTTTGGATGCAATTGGGAAACTGACGGCTACAGGGGCCCGAAGCCTGAAAACCTTTAGCACAGTCTACAGGCCATATTTATGAAGGGATTTTATCATTTTAATGTAACTTGATAGGATGACTCATTTTGGAATAATTTCAATGTAACTTGGTAACTTTTGTTGATATACGTTAACTGTGAGGGCCACATATATTAACTGTGAGGTCATATTAACCCACCCCTCAGATCTTTAGTACAGTGTACACCTCATATTATTTTTATCATAAACATAGCATACAGGGAACAGAAATGAACATATTCCCAACTATCACAATTCTTGTCTTATTTCATAATCCTTTCATAAACATTGAACATTATCCTTTTCATCAAACACAACACACAAGTTAAGCTACAGTGTCATTGACACTTTCATTTGCAATTGCTGCCGTTTTAGGTATAGATAGTTATTAATTCGTCGATCTCGTTGGCCAGCCGTGAGTGCTGACCACGTCTCTTGTCTTACGGCAAGTTTCTTCCATAGTTGCCCGGCACATAATATGTGTGTTGAGTTTGGGAAGCAGGCTTTGATTGCAATTGCTGACAGCCACAAAGAGAACTAATTAGAAAGTCTCAATGTGATTAACAATTCACACTGTCGTTTACCGAGATGCAGCCACTATAAATACTAATTACCAACCTACCTATTAAATACTGAGGGGAAGATTTTTCAGCAATTGCTGTTACTTTAACGCCCATAATTCTCAAATATTGCATTAAAACCATGCACGTACTGCTTAAATCTTTTTATATACTCATAATACACAACCCCATACCCTTTTCAACATTTTTGACCCCATTGCCACCCCTATTTTCTTCGAACAGTTACCACCAATTCATCACAATAATTTATAAACTTACTGGTACCAAAATTAGAACATTTCTCTTCATCATTTAAACTCCAGTAAAAAAGACATGAAACTTAACAAAATTAGAACTAGGTCCTCAATCGTTTAACCCTCTGCACTCTGATGTCAAAGTACAGAAATTTCAAGCAGCAAAATCATCTCATAATGCAACTAAGAATTTACCCTCTGTGAACCTCAATCTGAATCAGGGTCTCAAAACTAAACAGAAAGAGGTACCCAGAGAATAAATTGGCCCACTGTATGGGATAGCATCATCAGATTCACCCTCTGGGGACCTCATTCTGCAAATGTCAGACTGCTTATTTTCAGGCCTGGTGCCACCGTGCCCTCATGCCCCAATGTGGGCAATCAGGATTATGTGTCTTTCCCAGGATACAATGCAGTTACTGTTAGTCAGGACTGAACTGTGGACTCCTCGGTTTGAAGCCGACTCTTCTAACCACTGAGCCACTTTGCTCCCACAAGTGTTGTCTCCTACTAGTACTGTATTCATGTGACGGGTAAATCACATGTAAACAGAATTGTCAACAGATAGAATCAATGGTGTTTCTTCCTTGGTACTGTTAGGTTCCAAATAATGTACAGACTGGAAAAATAGTAAAGGGTGGAAAAGTAGCCTGAATTTAATAATCGTATAAACAGGAATAATATTACAGGGGAGAGGGGGTGTCTTTGAAGTGAGTCAGTTAACCCTTTACCCAACGAATCGGCCACATCCGTCCGCGTAATATACAAATTCAGCAGTTGAAAAAATATTATTTTTCAAAAAATTTCAACAAAACCATATCATGTGACCCCTCGTTGGAACGAGCTTGCTGAGCTCGTTTCAATGAGAGGTCACATGATATGGTTTTGTTGACATTTTTTGAAAAATTTAATTGATATTTAAAATAATAAATTTTGATAACGTCTGCATTGGGTAAAGGGTTAATGCATGGTAAAATTCAAGTCTCAGACATCATTCCTTGGAAAGCTCTCCTGAAGAGCTTTCCATGAGATTTGTTCACTCATATAAGGACTGGTATGTTTCTAATTAATATTAATAGCTGGTGTTACTTTGTGGAATTTTGTCCCTTGATTACAACTGGGAATTTAATAATCATACAGATCAGAATAAGCATCATACAGGGCATATGATTATTTGGCACTCTAGTGTAGGTTTTCTATTGTGGATGCTTCAGCCCTCAATCAGGAAAACACATACCAATACAAATGTACATGGCCGAAACACATCAAAAGTCAAAATGCGACAAGACTGATCTGACACATACCAACTACAAATGTCTATGAGAACTAGGAAAAAGGTCTAGTGCAGCAGTTTTTCTTTAATAGGAATATCATTTGAGACAAAGTAAAGGTATAAAACAGAAAAACTCATGTTCGACAGATTCGGATGGACTATTTGTTCCGGGGTGCTTTTTTTCCTTTTTTGTGGTTCACAGGCCTTGGGCTCAAGGAATTTGTGGCTTATGATTGTGAACTGTTCCTTTTTTTTATTTTCAGAGAGTGATAGTATTATTTATGGTGATGGAGGTTATCGAGTGGTGTATGCTATTAACGACCAGTATCCAGGACCTCCCATTGTTGTCTATGAAGGAACTGAGGTGAGACACTCAGTCCTGGACAGTTAGGAAGTGAGATTGAATCGTTCGCTCATCATTCCCCAAAGACGAAATAGAGCTACCAAATCTTGGTCTACATTACTAGTAGATTTGAAACGGTTAACCAATTAATTGATTAGCCAATTACAGTGGAGCCCACTTAATAGGATATCTCTTAACTGTATATCCCTGTTAATTGAATATAATTTTCAAACACAAAACCATTTACCATACCTTCAGTAAAATTTGATCTGTTAATTGCATATGGGTTGTAGAGTAAACTCCTGCTAATTGTATATAAATTTTTTTTAATATGTCGAAAAAATTACTGTGACATGCACCAAATTCCCCTCATTTATCAACCTTTTTGACCTCCCTACATCCAATACAGCATTTATTCTATTATATCTTGTTTGACAGAGCTCTGTGAGCTCTGTCAAAGAAGATATAATAGAATAAATGCTCAGTTTACCTCCAGAACACAGGAAACTGTCCAAATCCCTGTTAATTGTATACTCCTGTTAATTGAATAATTTTCACTGGCAAAATGGATATTCAATTAAGAGGATTCTACTGTATCAACATTTTTATCGATCAACAAACTAATTGATCAGTCATCTGTTACTTTTGTACTACTGCATTATATGGGTTAACAAAGGAACAAACTTGCTTCAGAACAGGCAAAGATTGTCACACTGACTCACATCAATTATATGAGACAGAGTAAAGCTTGCAAGTTACATGCTGACATACTTGTTCACTTGCATGATCTTTATACTGTATCAGTAGCTGGAAATAGCCATTCTTAACCCTTTACTAGTATCCAATGCAGGTAGCAGATGATACTTGCAAAATAAATCTTGAATTACGAAACAATTTTCAATTTTTGTCTCAAAAACATAGCTTGTGATAGAGCTGTAGGTTAACCGAAACCGAACCGAGGTTTTTTGTTTTTTTTTAAAAAACCGAAACCGTCGACATCCTGTAATCTAAGGTTTTTCGTTTTTATTAAAATACTCTCTTGCTGCAGAAATTCACAGAATGTAGCCATCCCAGAGTTGTGAGGGTACCCAGACACTGCCATTGGCAGTGTCTGGGTACTCTCACTACTCTGGGATGGCTACATTCTGTGAATTTCCGACATTTCAGCTTAGTTGTGTTCGCAGCTTTCCTCAAGTTGCGCGTAGGTGTCAGACCTCGAAAAATGGCCAAGCACAATAAAAATGCTGTATATTTAGGTAATTATTATATTGGCCTTTCTGATTCTTCATGTATTATATCTTATTTCGGGCATTAATTGAGTTTCATTCAATTTCACTGCCATTCAGTTATGATTCCAGACATATAGAATGAGTTTTATTGAATTTTATTTGGCCTCATAAACAAACCGAAAACCGAACCGAACCGAGGTTTTACTCAACCTGAAAAACCGAAACCGAACACGAAACTTAAAAACCTACAGCTCTAGCTTGTGACCCCTCATTGGAATGAGCTCAAGGAGCTTGTTCCAATGAGGTGTCATAAGTTATGTTTTTGAGACAAAAATTGGAAACATTACAAAATTTGAATGGAGATTTTTGTGTATAGCACTGACATAGCACAGGCTGGTTTTGTCCGTTGTGTTAGGTAAAGGGTAAATGCTGTAAATCATCAATGGACTGGTACAGCATAGGGCTGTCACGATTTTTGAATTTAGGAATCGATTAATCGTCACAAATAATCGATTATAATCGATTAATCGTACATAGATGACCCCGTCCCCACATTTCCCTCTCTTTAAAATGTTAAAAATGAAGTTCAAGTCAGTAGACCTTCCTCAAGTAAACAACGAAGACGATCCTCTTTTAGGTACATTCAAAGGTTTGATGTTCTGAACTTTTGAACTGTCAGTGTAATAATCAAGACCGGTCGTCAGTTGCGAACTTCGCAAGTTTCGCAACTGCCAACCGGTCTTGATTATTACACTGACAGTTCAAAAGTTCAGAACATCAAACTTTGAATGTTCCTAAAAGACAAATGCTTCTAACGACTTCTTGAGATTTAACGTCGACGTTCTTGACCCTTTACCTTAAGAAACAATAGTTTTTTTCATTTTTTTTTAATTATTAAACGTCTAAAACGGGGTAAAATTTACCGATTCTTTGACAGCGAAAAATACTAATCGATTTTGGCGTGATCGATCAGCAATCGATTAATCGAATAATCGTGACAGCCCTAGTACAGCAATTATTCCGCAACCTATTAGAGCAAATGATTAATTGTTAACCAAGATTAATCCTTGTGATTAATCAATCAAGAAAAACCCTTTAACCATTTCAGCACTATCTGGGCAGGATTGAAATTTCCAGTTCGGTATCGGTATCAGAATCTTTATGCTAATTTACCTCAGTATCAGTATGATATTCGGTGACGACAACATACCGACACCAATGTCACTATTGACTGGTATTTTAAGGTACACAGGCCTCAACTTGTTTTCCAAGAATTGATTAGCAACTTTTTTGTAGCCCAGGTTGTGGGTCCATGGACCCTCCGGGCCCACTATGGTTTGATCGGGAGTGAGAAAATTTAAAAAGCTTGACCTGAAAGTCATAATTTTCTGGCATCTGGGATTGTAGTCCAAACTTGGTCTAAAGGTCGTAATTTATTTCTTGACATTGGTACGTCCTTCAAGGACGTACCAATGTTAAAAATTAAATTATGGGCTTCAAGTCCAAGTTTGGACTACTGGATTGTAACTTAGTCTTACTTTGAAACACAATTTTCCAAGTGAATGAAGAGAAATTATTTTTTTCTGTTGCTCACTATATACAAGTGCTCGAGGAGACCAGGTAAAAAATCTATTGCTATGATTTAGGTTGATCCAATCTTTAATATATTTACAAATTTGTCTAATTATATCCTACATTATCGTTGTGTGTGTTCTCTAAAACACATGAAAAGTGACATATTGTACTTGAAGTTTCACGAGACACATGTTTATAGGTCCCAGAAATATATAAATGTGTGTCCAAGACATTCCGGTTCGACACAGTTGGGATTCCCCCAGCCACCAGGCAGAAGCTATGTGTGCTCTACAAGCTACATACATGTATGGTAGTTGATAAAAAAAAAATATTACACACTTTGTGCCCCTATACATCATATCATCCAATTCAACAATTGTGAGAATACTTTGTGTTTGTGTTCTAACATTTTATCATGAAGTAAAAAAAAAACTGTTAACCAATTCTAGCAGTTGCATCACAGCTCACAATTTTTGCTTGGCATTTTGCAGTACAAAACCGAACAAATCGAGGACTGGTATACTACCCAGTCTCATTTCACCTTTCAACAGTTGTCAGAGACTCTGCATGCTCATATTCGGCATACTGACTTGTTAGGATAGGAAAGGTTGCTTTAACCCTTTACCTAACATGAAAAGCAGACAACACTTGTAAAAAAATAAATTCTTGAATGGGCCTAAAAAAATAAAAAATCTGTTTCTCAAGCCCTCCCGCATGATCCTTTTGGCTGCCGCATGCTCTCTTTTTATAACCAGTTTAAACTTTAAAAAAATAAAAATTAAATGGTTTATGTCTGATATTTTACCCAAGTTAAAAAAATTGATGAATTTGTCCCTTGAGTGCAAGAAGGCTTTGCAATAATGCTTTAGCATTGCAAAGTCTTCTTGCACTCAAGGGATGAAATACACCACCACCCATGCAATTCTGTAGATTATGAGGCCTAAAACTTTAACCAAGAACATGAACTTTTGATGGCAAAAAAGTAATTACTGAAATAAAAAATAAAATAAAAAACAGCTCGCCCGCATGCAATTTCCCAAATAATGGCCTGAGAAACAGAAGATCTACTTTGTGTGGCCATAACTAATTTTTTTCATTTTTTGAGACAAAATATGAAAAAAATACTAAAATTAATTTTTGAGAATAGCGCTGGCCAGTTTTGGCCGTTATGTTAGGTAAAGGGTTAACAAATAAGGACTAGTACTAGTATTTGTCAAAATGACGGAAATAACACAGTCACTCGCCACTGGTCATTTCATGTAACAAAAAATTGCTGAGAGAAAATACCACCTGGGTATTTTCTCTCAGCTGTATTGTTAGTCAAATGATTGGTGATGGGGGGGGGGGGGGGGGGGGGGGGGCTGTGAAAGAGAGAGTCTGTGGGCTCCTCCAGTCAGTCATTTTGGAAAATGTTCTGTTGTCTGATCTTTATTATTTTGCTAATGTCCGGAATATTTTTCAGTATCAAAATTTCAATATTTTGAGATTTTTGCGGTATGGTTACGAGGGTAAATGTGCATCAATTGGCACTATTTATGGTATATAACCAGATCTCGATTTAACTGGATTTGAATAGTCAATCTTCAAATTTTGCTATTCAATAAATATCAGTCCAAATTTAATTTCATCCACAGCTAATCAATTTTCCAAAAGGAATAACAAATGGCTATTCAAAATTTTCAGATTAAATCAAGCACTGTTTGCCACCCATCACTATTTGTCAACACCTTCAGAGTTATGATGCACTTTATATTGTTTATATATTTATTTATTTATTTATTGGTGTTTAAGGTTACATATTTCTGCACAATGGCAAACCACGACCGTGACAGTTATACGGGTGGAGGAAGCTGGAGTACCCGGAGAGAACCACCGAGCAATGGCGAGCAACTGTCAGCTCCCCAACATACCAACTCCACACAAGCAGGGTTAGCATTGTTTGAAGACAGATGCACCATCGACGTGCAGTATGCCTTAGTACACAGCGTCACTGTGCCCCCACGTGGGCAATGGGTGAAGTGTCTTGCCCAAGGACACAACGCGATTGCCACAGATTGGATTCGAACCGAGGACCTCTCGGCTTGCAGCCTGCACCTCTACCAACTGAGCCACCGCGCCCCCCTATTGTTGATAAAATGTAGTGTTTGTGACTGTGCTGTGATATAAAACAAGCCTGTAAAGGCCAGAAGCCCACCTTGTTTTTTGTCCGAGGAGGGTGTTTTATCGCTTGCCTTTATCAGTATTTGAAGATAGTTTCAACTTCAAAACACACCTGTAACACCTGTAAGTATAAACAGTTGTATTCCATATTTATTATGTACTAGTGCAGGTCCAGTCTGTGACCCCCCCCCCCCCCCCCCTCGCCCCGGTCAAATTAACCCTTTACCCAACTCAGACGATATCAAAATTTATTATTTTGAATATAATTTTTTCAAATTTTTCAAAAAATTTCAACAAAACCATATCATGTGACCCCTCGTTGGAACGAGCTCGTCGAGCTCATTCCAACGAGGGGTCACATGATATGAATTTGTTAAAATTTTTTGAAACATAATATTTTTTCAACTGCTGAATTTTCATATTACGCGGGCGGATGTGGGCGATTCGATGGGTAAAGGGTTAAACCAGACTAAGTTCAAAATATCTGTATCAGGACTCGTCAACAGACATGTTAAGCTGATGAATTGTGAAATAGTGAGATTTCTGAGCAAAAATATTGAGATTTTAATTTTTAAATCGCTCAAAGAGTAAACTTTATTGATTTTAATCGTGAGGTTCTGTTAAAAATACCAATTTTAGGCTCATTTAACAGAAAATCATTCTGGAAAATAATAATAATAACACTTTGGCCGGCCGCTGATTTGTCGCAGTTACCCCTGTACTCCCAACTGCCTCCCAATTCCCACGCTTCTCCTCTCCTCCCAACACTCGGAGACGAACTGCTTGATGACATCCCTTGCCCCATTCTTCCCAATCTCTCAGATTAGCATATTAACCCTTTCCTTTGAGTCTCCCCCTAACCACATGTCCTCCATTCTCTCATCCCACTTCCTCATTATACTCTCAGTGAATCTTATTCTTTTAGACTGGTACTTTGGGCATTCTAGAAGAAAGTGTTCCAGGGTCTCCACCATGCCCAAATTACACTCCCTTTTACTGTCCTTCCCAATTTTTTCCCTCAGCTCCAGGTATCGCGACCTCATCTTGAACAGCAGTGACCGCCCAAAGGTGCCATCAAGGTACTCTTCAAAGCCTGGCTTCTCTTAATAGTGAGTCTCCCTCCAAAATAGTGAGACTTAACCCTTTACCCAACGTAACGGCCAAAACCGGCCAGCGCTATTCTCAAAAATCGCCAATTAATTTTCAAAATATTTTCATTTTTTGTCTCAAAAACATAGGTTATGACCCCTCGATGGAACGAGGGGTCATAACCTATGTTTTTGAGACAAAAAATGAAAAAAATTAGTTATTCAAGAATTTTTTTTGCAAGTGTCGTCTGCTTTTCCTGTTAGGTAAAGGGTTAACATGTCTGCTCGTCAACTTATGATATAAGGGGAAGCCAGTCACTGACTCAGTCATTCAATGTCATTGGTTTTTCATACTATAACCCCTCCAGAAACAATTTGCGCCATGCATATGCACAATTGTTGTATTTATGTTGGATTTTCCTGAACGTGATCAGCAAGTTCAGGAAAATCCAACATAAATATAACCTCAGCGCAAAAATACGGTGCAAACTGTGGTCTGAAAATTTGAAGTTTCAGTCACAAACAAGTGACACAGATTGATTTTAGGGAATAAGTAAATTGAGGTAAGCAAACTTACTGTCTTATTAGTGTGTCAGTGATGCAGAATTGTAGATCCATAAAAAAGAATGCATGTTGAACTGCATTATAATGCCATAGTTAATGTTAAACCCATGAAATTTGCTACAGCAAACTCTTAGGAAGGGGAAATTTCTGAATTGTGATGGAAGCATCAGCCATGAATTTAGGCATTAGTGATGAAATGTGCACGGGCAGAATGGCAGGGTATTTCGGAGAAAAATAAAATGAAATGGGTTGGATAACATAAAACTGAAAATTAATTAACCTTGGTCTAAAACTGCAAATCAATTTATACCAATTGTTAAATTATGCTAATCAAGGTTCCTGGAGAGAAGACCGTGAATCAAAATTTTGAAAACAAAAAATACCCTGGCATTAGGTCATGCTACAGAAATGGGAAGAAATAATAATATTCGTACCTTGTAGGTTACTAGGAGTACCAGGTAATGAATATTATTATTTCTTACCTTAGGGAGGCTGTGCCCTCCTGAACTCATTTCAAGGAGGGTGATGAATTGCCCTCCTGCATTTTTCAAATGGCCAAGCCTGTAAAGGCCAGAAGAATTCTACTTATCTTTTGCACCCTCATAATAAGGTAACCCTGAAAGTTAGCAGTGGTGTCTAGTGAAGTAGTGACTGCCTAGTATACAGGCACCAAAAGCCAATATGCTAGAACATGTATTTTACATGTACTTGTAAGACAAGAAACTCACCAAAATTGGAAGTAGGCCCTTGATGGAAGGTGAAACTCTGGTAAATGCTAACCCTGCTTGTAGTGTTCAACCGATTACCAAAAACGGCCGCTGACCAATTACAGGTTATTTGAGCTCACAATCGGCCGATTCTGGTGCCGATTCTGATTGTAATACCGTACACTACTAAACAAGTCAAGGCTCGAAAGAACTACATTAAATTGAACTTATTTTATGGGTTTACAGTCCGTTCACTACCAGATGAGTCGAGACTCAAAAGAACTACATATAAACTGAACATATTTCACAGTGTTAAACACACACTTGGGTGGTAAATGTGGCCCTCAGAGCCATTTTTACCTCCCAGGTATGGACAACTGGTAATTTTTCTGCGACCTGAGTCAGTGGAGTGCATCCTTCACTTTTGCGGTATGAACAGGCGATTGCCACAAGTACGCTCGGTTGTAAGCTTTACTTTGTCGTTTAA
The DNA here is from genome assembly GCA_031216915.1 of Pictodentalium vernedei. Classification (NCBI taxonomy): domain Eukaryota; kingdom Metazoa; phylum Mollusca; class Scaphopoda; order Dentaliida; family Dentaliidae; genus Pictodentalium; species Pictodentalium vernedei. The sequence goes on along the minus strand of CM062289.1, from coordinate 427,358,927 downwards.
CTTGTATATCTTGTAAAGGGCCTCTAGAGAGATTAAGTATACACATTGTGGTGGTTTTTCAGTTTTATTGAATGGCATCATTGACATCATTTTACATTAACAATTGAACAATTGCAAAGACAATAAAATGTGGTTTATGACAGGCTTTTCGCTAGGAAAAAAATGTTGAGGCCGGTAATGGGGAATCCAAGGATCCGACGGGGCGACCATGGTCGCCCCGTCGAATCCTTTGGTTCACCATTACCGGCCTCATGATCTCATCTGTCTGAAATGCACATCTGAGACGCCCAAAGTGGAGGAGCTATGCCTTGTGCATGTTAAAATGGCTGACCTCAGAGTGTACACAAACTTACTAATGTGGGCCAATGGAACCCAACCCAAATGGTGCACATATGCCATCTAACCTATCACCAGATCCTTAGTTCCATGGTCAGGGTTATTGCAACTTATTAAAAAAAATTGAATCTGGTTGATTTTTTGCTGTTCTTTTTTCCCTATAATTCTCTACCTTTGATGCGAGCCTTAAGAGTGTCTGTGATGAGAGCCCTGCGAGGACCTTTTGGGTAGGGGAAAGTCAACGAGGGGATTAGGGCCGTTCATGGGATCCCATGTCTGTATAGCGGAAACCCTGTTTATGAATCATCACAAAATGCTTGGCAACAATTGGTTGAACCGTTGTTCCAGGAGCCATTCCCGTTGTCATCCGATTGCCCACAATCGGACGATTGCGGTGCCTGGTTCCGATCATCGGTTGAACACTACCTGCTTGTGTGGAGTTGGTACATTGGGGAGTCTGGCAGTTGCTTGCTATTGCTCGGTGGTTCTCTCCAGGTACTGTGGCCTGCTCCACCCCTACAACTATCTGACACAAGATGATCCTGGATGTTGGAAGTGCCGTTAAACCCCAATCAATAAATAAATATAAAAATGTGAGATTTGTTTTTTACTACAGAAAATGTATTGGTGGCACTCGCAAAGTATAACAGTTCTCTCAAATTCTAAATTATTCAAGACCCTGAAAATGATCAAGTGAATTGAGGGAGACGACTTACATTAGCTTCAGCTTTCTGTCGAATCCCTTCCCTACGTAGTAATCTGCTTTCCTTGCTTTGTGTATACTATTGTATCTAGTGCTGTTCAGAATTTTTTTGTTATTCTTTTGTTATTGTGATATGTATACACATGTCAATTATTGAATAAATATTGTTTAAACTAAGTGAATTGACAAAACTTATGGAGGCTTGCCTTTCTTTGAGATGTGAATTGGTACTTTGCAACACAACAGGTGGACATCAGCTCATCCTTTACTTGATAGACCAGGAGAAACAGGAGGACCCAACAAACATATTTGCTGTTCATGAACCACCAGGTAATTAGGGCTGGCCCGATTATGAAATTTCATGATTGACTTGTGAAAAAGAATAATCGGTTAAAGTCGACTTTACTAGTAATCTACTCTGTGACCTCTGGAAACAACTATACTGAAAACAATATTTATGGTCATCACTTCCTATGGCCAGACATCATTTAGGCATACTGCACATCTACTGCTATCTGAGGAAAATTCAGATTCTCAGGCCTGGCAATCTGGAAAATCAATGAGTGCAAAATAGTTGCCCTCCTCAGATTGCTTGGGAGTGCAATTGCACCTGAAATTTTCAATGCAAAAATTTGCGATTTTGGTTATATTCACATCAAGGTATTAATATTGTGACTGAAAAATAGTATTACATTCAGCTACGTAGTGGAAAAATTGGCACACACATCTTCTCATTATTCAAAATGTTGCATTCAATTCTTATGTGACTGTCTTCTACACTCGAAATGTATCGAAATGCGACACAGAATGGGTCATGAATTATTGCGAATCAGTGCAACATTAACAAATCGTCCCCTGAGTTCCAGTGTGTTCTCTGTACCAGCAGGCACAGAGAACACATTGGAACTCAGGGGACGAAATGATAATAGATTTTAAAGGCAGTCCCAAACAGGTTTGGCATTCCAGAAAATCAAGGGGTGCAAAAAATTGCCATCCTCAATTTTTTCTAGGCATGTAGTAGGCGTGCAACTCTCCAGCACTCCTAAAGATGCCAGGCCTGGACTCTTGATCACCTCAGACCCAAACCTGAGCCAGGCTCCAGTTTCGACTTGAGTTGCCCAAGAGTCTAATGATAGCTGCACTGAGATTTTAAGAAGGCAATTGCACTCCTGATAAACGGAGAAGGGCAATTATTTGTACTGCCATTCTTTCTAGAAAGCCAGATCTGGTGTCATGTGTTGTATCTTTATATTTCATTTCCATGACAATTACAATGTATTTTGATATTCTACAGCCTCTGACACTTCTTATGATCATGATGGGGAGGAGAGAAATAACTAATAATTCATCAGTAAAGGAGTGATGAAAACCCATAATCGTCAACTTTGAATTATTGTAGTCAGTTATACATGTTTCCAACGATTAGTCAACTTCTTGATTCATCATGACAGGCCTACAGGTAATCTTCTGAGTGGTTCTTTGAGATACAAACAGTGCTCAAAATAACTTTTTTTCTTTGCATAGCAAAATGCTACACATTTCCAAAAAATGAATAGCATTTTGTAAAAATTCCATAGCTATTTTTGTATACCAGAGTTATGTTATGCTGTTTTGTATTGAATTCTTCTAAGTAGATAGAATAGTTTCCATCCATTTCTGGGCATTTCCAAATGATCTTCAACACATGAAACATTTACTATGTTTTTTTTTAACTGAACTGCCTTTAAGGGTTGCATGGACTTGGATATTTCAAAGGGCGTCTTGGTTGTTCAATAGAGTCCTCAAAATGGAAGTTGGGATTTTTAATTTGATGGGCTTGAAGTTATTTTTATTGGACATTTTATGCAAAATGTTGCAAAAACAGGAAGAATTTAAATCAATAGAATTCATCTTACATATGAAGTTGCTAATGATGCTTGATGGAGAGTTAATCTGAGTTATGCCTGGAATGTTCCACAATCAGAAGTAAAGCATCAGTGAACTAGTTTTCAAATTTGTTTGCAAATTTTCATTTACATTTTGTGATACAAGATAATCAACTGCAGCCTAATAGGCTGCAGTTGATTATCTTGTATCACAAAATGCTATACATAATTGAACATTGTATAGCTTTTTTTGCAAGTTTTGCATAGCAAAAAGCGACGCGACACCGCTTATTTTGGGCCCTGGCTACAAATTTGTTAGGATCTCGGCTTTCTTCTGATCTAGTGAGTACGTGTATATGTAGATGGTTTGCTGCCAGGTGGCTCAGTTCCAAATCACTGTGTGTACTGCAAATGGAAATTAATATCCAGGTCTGGGGTTCAAATATTCTAAGTGACAGGGAATCGGACTGCAGAAAGGTGCTTCACTGTTATTAATAATTTGAAACCTTACCTAAGCCTCATTCTGTTCTATAGTGAGCAGGACCAGTGGCGTAGATAGCTTTTTGCTGGCGGAGGGGCAAACCCAAAATTTTCCGACAGACCGAAAATTTTCCAATAGTGTAACAACAACAAAAACCCAAACAAACAGAAAGAATCTGTTGTTTACTGCAAATGTACTGAAAATTGGTCTTTATTACCCCAAATGGCATGTTTTTATCCCCAAAGCCACCATTTTAATGTTATTAGGCATAAATTCGCCTAAAAATGGTCCCAAAAAATTTCCGACAAAACGTCTGGTGGAGGGCCTCCACCCCCCCCCCCCCCCCCCCCCCCCCCATGGCCCCACCTTTATCTACGCCGCAGAGCACGACATTCAGTGACAAGTATTTGAAATTGCGAACACTATCAAGCGTAAGTGCATTATCACTGCCATCATGTAAGGGAGTGGTATTTTGGTTTTGCTGACAGAGTAGTATTATGTATCTCCAGTTTTACAAAGTTCTTAAATTTTAAAACATGTTTATCATGTTTACAGGTTATAATCAAAGTGATAAATAGATTGAGAAATGAGATGGTAACAATTCATTGGCATGGGGAACCCATGGAGAGCACTCCTTGGATGGATGGAGTACAAGATATCAACCAGTGTGGTATTCGACCAGAGGAAGACTTTACTTACAGGTAATATAGTGCATAAGAGAAATATAGTGCAGATTTGCAAGAGGCAAGCCTGTCATGGCCTCTGACAGTTTCGGCTTGCATGCTTGGCAGGTATCAATTCACTTACTGGTATACCTGACATATGGCCAGTGCAGTTTCTTGGGACAGAATATGTGACTGCAACTTGAGAAAATGTCCTATTCTTGTAAGCATTACCAATGCCAAATTCTTGACTTCTTTTCATTTATTGGAAAGCTCTCTTACAGAGAGCTTTCCACTAAATGGTAAGTCAAGATTATTAGGCCTGAAAAAATTAAAAATCTGTTTCTCAGGCCCTCCCACATGGTCTTTTTGGCTGCCCCATGCTCTCTTTTTATAACGAATGGAAACTTTAAAAAAATTAAAATTAAATGGTTTATGTCTGATATTTTACCAAAGTTAAAAAAATTGATAAATTTGTCCCTTGAGTGCAAGATGGCTTTGCAATGCTTTAGCATTGCAAAGCCTTCATGCTCTTAAGGGACAAAATACACCATCTCCCATGCTATTCTGTAGATTATGAGGCCTAAAACATAAACCAAAATATTAACTTTCGATGGCAAAGAAATAAGAAATAATTACAGAAATAAAAAATAAAATAAAAAACCGCTCACCCGCATGCAATTTTACAAATAATGGCCTGAGAAACAGAAGATCTACTTTGTGGGGCCTTAAGATTATTGTCAGATCTGAATATACTATTAGCATTGTGACTCAGTGGTCAGAGCATTGAACATCACACCCAGAAGGTTCACAGTTAGATCCTGATCAGGTGTATATGCATTGTGTCCTTGGACAAGGCACTTAATCCTGATTGCCAACGTGGGGGGATGGTGGCACTGTGTACTGAGGCATATTGCACGCCAATAGTACACTTGTCTTTAATCACTGCTAATCCTGCATGTGTGGAGTAGTATATTGGGGAGTCTGACAGTTGCTTGTCCTGCTCAGGGGTTCTTTCAGGATTCTCCTGCTTCCTTCAGTACAACTGTCGAACACAAGGTGACCTAGGCTGTTGAAAGTGTTGTTAACCCTTTACCCAACGAATCACACACATCCGCCCGCGTAATATGCAAATTCAGCAGCTGAAAAAATATTACTTTTCGAAAAATGTCAACAAAACCATATCATGTGACCCCTCTTTGGAACGAGCTTGTTGAGCTCGTTCCAAAGATGGGTCACATGATATGGTTTTGTTGAAAATTTTTTAAAAATTTAAAAACTGATATTTAAAATAATAAATTTTGAAATCGTCTGAGTTGGGTAAAGGGTTAAACTCAAATAAATAAATAACACACATCTCCATGATATTATAAACTTAACATGCTGTAGAATTCACCCTTGGAATTTAGAAAGAGAAGTGATAAGCTAAATTTGATAAACATTAGCTATTCTCTGGTTCTCATGGTGACAGATAACACTTACAAATAGTTTTAGGTCAACACAAAAATCCCTTACTTTATATACAATCATAACTAGAAGTGTGGGAGGGGGAGTCTGACGGTGGTGTCGCGGTAACTGGTTCTCGTCAGATCACCGAAGTTAAGCAACATCGAGCGCGATTAGTAGTTGGATGGGTGACCATTTCAGCGATTGATTTGCGCCTACGCGTTGTGTCCTTCGGTAAGGCACTTCACCCTGATTGCCTACATGGGGGCACGATGATGCTGTGTACTAAGGCGTACTGCACGTCGATGGTGCGCATGTCTTCAATCTAACCCTGCCTGTGCCGCGGTGCTGAGTTCAGAGTTACATGTTGGAGAGCTGATAGCTGCTCGTCGTTGCTCGGTGGTTCTCTCCGGGACCTTCACCTGTGAAACTGTCACCGACATGATATGACCTTTGCTGTTAATGTGTCGTTAAACCCTAATAAAAAAAAATAGAGGTGTGACTGTCCCAGATGGTCCTGTCCATACCCCCCCCTCCCCCCCCCCCCACCACCACCATGATTATTCCAAGATGACAAGGGGCATAACTCTGGCAAAAAAGTCTGATCAAAACTATAGTCACAGGTGCACACGTTCCCATGGTAGTGAACATCCATGCCAAGTTTTGCTTTGGATCGACCCATAAACATCTGAGAAAATCTCCGAACAAAATTCAGGCATTCTAAGATAAAAGGGGCATAACTCTGACAAAAAAAGTCCAATTAAAACTATAATTGCAGGTGCACAAGTTCTCATGGTAGTGAATATCCATATCAAGTTTCAAAGGAATCAGCCCATAAACATCTGAGGTCTCATTGTAGTTATTCAGGTGAAACTGTTTGTTTTTCAAGAAATGCACAGCTTCTCCTTAACAAGGCCAAGGATATTTCGCATTTAAATTACCTCCCCCATTCACAATACTCACAATGTATACAGTTTCTGGAAGCTCTGAATATGACCTTTCCTGGAGAAAACCACACACAATAAAAATCTTACAATATCACTCAAATGCACTCAGCTAAATGACAGTTGATGGCTAAAAAAATGGCCAAGATTTTCTCATTTTGGGGATACATTTTCGTGCATTGATAGCAATAAAACTGTGTTATAGGAATTCCTCTTTCCTCCACTAAGGATTTTACAGCATGAGTTGAACATTCTGACAAATAAAAAACATATGGGTTTCTTATTCACTTTTTCAGATGGCTTTCTCAAAGCAAATTTACACCAAAATTGTCTCATTAGGTCTGGCTTAGTCATTGAACACTCTTGTGTGACCTTGACCCCCAACTGAAATGCACTTGACAGTACACAGTTTGAATCAAGATCATCAACAGATTATTTTGGCCATATCACCATTAATGAGAATTATTTACTAAATCCACACCGCCACAAAATAAAACAATAGCTCAGAATAGCCATTTGGCTGAGGATATCCAATAACCTTGGATATGACCTTTTAATAGGAAATGAGACCTGAGATAATCTCCGGGAAAAATTCAGGCATTCTGAAACCAAAAAGGGGCATAACTCTGGCAAAGAATAGTCCGATCAGAACTGTAATCGCATGTGCACAGGTTCCCATGGTGGTGAACATTCAAATCAAGTTTCGAGGACAATGTGTCCACAAACATCTTGAGAAAATTTCCGAACAAATTTATGTCTATGATGGATGGACAAGATGATTCCAGTATAATACCCCCCCCCCCCCCCCCCCCCCCCCCCCCCCAGAAACACACACAACTCATTGTGTGGAGGGGGTGGGTAGGGTTTAAAAATAAAGAAATTAAGTTTTCTATCCTTTACATCTTTTTTTTAGGTTTACACCAAAGAAAGCAGGAACTTACTGGTATCATGCTCATGTTGGTGAAGTACGTCAAGAAGGTTTGTACGGTGCTTTCATAGTCTTAGAGAGAAATCCAGATACCACCCATGTAGAACATCTTAAACAAATGGTAAGTTTCAAAAATCAGCATCTATATATAAATTACTTCAGTCTTGGTTCTACTCATTTGTGTGCAGTCATACAGGGCCACATAAAACAGTGCAGAAATGTGCAATAAAAACTCTGTATCTCCCTGCTTTCATTCTACAGAGTTTATAGACTGACTTATCTGCTATCTACTGTTCACTGCTTGGTCATTGCAGGAAGTGGGGTACTTGCAACCTACCCGCCCCCCCCCCCCCACCCACCCACCCATAATACAAACACCTAAATAAAAGAACACACTGGGTCAGTAGGCCTGCGAGCATTGGTCCTGCTGAACCAACCCCACCAACCTTTTTGTAACAGACAAGGGGTAGGTTATACTTTTATACAATGGTTTCTCGAACATAAGTCAACTATAGGCAGCAGACTACACTTTGTTTTTGAAAGCAGATATGACTAGTGATACAATGCAATTTGAGTAAGCCAACATCTCATTGATCACCAAGAACATTCTTGATTTATTATCTCTAACATTTTTGGATGCATTTACAATTCTCCCTGCTTTCTGATGCTTTGAACTGAAAACTAATATTTGTATACTGTACGGAGGAACCTGTCTTGAGAGACCACTGTCTTGAGAGACCACCTGTCTTGAGAGACCACTGTGACCTGGTACCAACTTGTATTTTTATGCCATAATGGACCTGACTTGAGAGACCGCCCCTTTGAAGACTGAAACCATGACAAAAACTTTTTACCTGTTCTGGAATTGGAAAATCCATTGTGGTTATACTAACATAATTAAAAGTATTAAAAGCTCTTAATTGGGTTTCAGTTGCTAAATCATTACAGATTGAGATGTTTTTATAAGACCCCTGTGAAAAGATTAGGATTATTGCTGAAGAAACAATTTCATACATACCTGAAATGTTACAGGTCCATTGTCCATTAGCAGACCCTACAAGCTGCATCTCTCACCCGATCTTTTTCAAATTTCATATGTAACTTTGGTGTGATGTCTTTTCTGTAGAAACTTGAGTGATGACTTGGCATTACTGGATCTTTCTGTTTAGTTCAGTCCTTGAACAAGTGGAACTGCAGTGTCATTGACACTTTCATTTGATCTAACATTGCATTGGTAATTACAGTGCAGATAAACTTCAAGCCAGAAACAACTTATAATGTTATCTTTTTTATATTTTTTAGGTTCCAGATGGTGTTGTTCCAGAAATAGCTGGTGATTTTATTTTACATATACAGGATTTCTATCCCAGATTATCTCCAGAAATGGTTTTGGAAAAGGACCTGAATATACATGGGTATGTATCAGCATTAATTGTTCAAATGCCCAAACCAATTTTACAATGATGATAGATTTTAGGTTTATTTTTTTCTAGTAACTGAGCTAATGGCACATCATAAGTTGTGTCTCTTGAGTTAATTCCAGTGATGGCTTTAGTAAAATATTATTGAAGAAAAACTCTGGTGCCGTTTGGAGGGTCGACTGGTTGGTTTAGGGAAGCCCAGGCCAGTCAGTTTTAGGCAGGCTAGCACTTTTACAAACATCCATCCAAACTAGCTGAAATTAAGTGTCCAATTCCCACCCTGTCTGGTCTGATAAAATCACTCTGGGTAATCTGATCGAGCACTTGTACCAAAGACTTCTTATGATGAGTTATAATTCAGAAATGGTCTAATAGCTGTCTGCATCTTACTCTTAGTTTAAAGGTTTCCAGTTCATGTAACTTTATTTACTTGATACAAAAGTTAAGATGAATGAAACAAAAGGAAATAGAGTAAAGTCATCGTGGACTGGTCATAATCCACGCGTGTGCAGTGATGTCTGCGCATGAGTTTACCAAGTAATAAAAATCATCATAAGCAAAATTTTAATTAATGAAACACCGGGTTGTACCTGGCACTTCATTAACCCTTTTCCCAATGCAGACGATATCAAAATTTATTATTTTTATACTGTACCAATGACCCAGACTTAGCTGGTGCTAAACTCCTTAATTCAGGACCAAACACAAATTTTCCCCCCCCCCCCCAATCCCCAAAATTTGCATCAAAAACCGAAAAATACATGTCCTATATGGTCCTCCATACATTTACTCCTCTGCGCATGCGCAGTGTCAAGGAGGTCCCGAAATTGGCGCCAATTATCATTCTTTGTTTGGCCCTCAAAACAGTCACACTTCTCTGTTATTTGTGCTTCCAAATCTCAGTTTTCATGATGCCAGACACATTTTCATGAGAGAAATGGTGGAAATAAAGAGGATACATAAGGAGGAGAGGAAAAAATTTAGTGCAAGAAAATGTTCAGGGCTGTAACTAATAATTATTTTATGAAAATATTTCTACTTGCCTTTTTTCAAGGCATAGCCCTGATGTTGTCATTCTTGCTATGAAGTACCATTGTTTGATCAGTGTTTCCTCTCTACCTTCCTTATTCCCCCTAGCTATTCTCCCATGTTTTGGCTTATTTTTTGTAATGTTTATTACTAAAATTTCTTGGGAGTTTTGGCTTGGTAACAGATTTAATTCTGTTTTTTCCCCATGTTTACGTCCTCACCCTAGGGGTGTTTAGGCGTTTTGGTCTGCATCTACCATCTGATGTTCTACAGTTTCTTCTCTGGAAGCCTCTGTTTTGCATCAGATAGTGTTTTAATTGGTGACTGATTTCATGCCATGTTTCTTTCAGTGCCTGGAGTCATATTTCCGGTTTGTTGACACTTTTGCTTAGGTTGACAACAGTTACTGCTGATAGTGATTATTTGTCTTCTGCATCTCTTATTCATAGTAAGATACATTATTATTGTCCGTAAGTGTCTCATTAATTTTTTCAAAATGAATTTAAATTTTTGTCCACACTTAGGCTTTTTTGGGATCCATTGGTCTCAGGGTTCCCTTTGGGAACTTGGGTTCTTCTGAAAAAAATTTTTTCTTTTCAAATCATTATTTATTAATGAATATAATAGATTGTTGTATTATGTATCTTTATTTTCAAGGATTAGTGCGGGTACTTTGATTGTTTACATTTCACAATGAATGATTATTGTTCAAATTGTAATAGGAGGAAATCTTCCTATGATTCTCATGATCTCTGTATTAATTGTTCTCTCTGTACTCGCACTGATCTTTGTTCTGTGTGTTTCAAATGGGATGAAAAACGTTGGAAACGTGTGTCACGGTATGTTGTTCCTGGAGAAAGGTCCATTCCGGTTCTTTCTCCTCTGAGTCACTCTAGTATTTCACTCTCTTTTTCAGAGGAACAAGAACAGGGTGATGTTTCCATGATGTCGTCCAGAAGTGTGCCTCTGTCGTCGCATACAAGCGAAGAGCCAGTGGCAAAAGTGCTCATGGAGATTCGTCAGTTACCTGAAAGGAACCTGAAGGGGTTGACGTCCGCTAGCTCGACCGGGGTTGCATCCATTCACCGAATGGGGCAGCACCCGGGTTCATCCGTTGCGGTCCAGCAGAGAGAGTCGGGTGTTGCGAGCACTATAAAACATCCACATGCACACCCAGTGATGACGGAAAGGAGGATGGATCGGAGGAAGCCTGACAGTCCGGTGTTTAGCTGGTCCACCTCGGCACAGTCTGCAAGCGAGAGAGGTCCCTCTTTCATACAGCAGCATCTGGGACCAGATGTTTTAGTCCGTAGTCAGGCATTCCGCCGGGCAGTTTTTCGGTCCGGTAAACGGACCCATTCCCCCAAAATCAAGCAGCAATTTTTCCCCCAGAAGTTGAGTTTTTTCCTCTATACGTTTTTCTTAAATGTATTCAATAAAGTTGAAATCGTATACAAAAGTCATTCTCTAGGCTAGTATCAGCATTACTATTGAATCCTCAAAGAAGCAGAGGGATGTGTTTATTATTTGCCGGGATCGTAACTTCGACTACCGGTATTTATAGAACGCAAGATATTCCCAAAGTTCGGCAAAATCGTGGTGACCTCACGTCACCATAGACGAATATATCAGCCAATCGGTGCTCTTTTTATTTATATCTCCTGAAGACATTTCCTGCGGCGTGTGTGAATGTATTTTACTTTGGCAGATCAGTACGGTTGAAAATTACTAATATGTCACATAAGGAGGGGCATTATGTGAAGAAATTAAAATCGACAGATGCTAAAGGGTCGCACAAAATCCATGATTTTTTTAAACATCCGTTAAACATCCGTCCTCCATTCAAGATAATCAATTTAAAGCTGTCGAAACTACGCCTGTTGCTGAATCTTCACACGAACAAATTTGGAGCCTATGATGACATCAAGTTGATTACCGAACTTGACATCTGATACTATCAGATGTCGAGTTTGGTAACCAAATTGATATCCTATATTTATATGAGTCACAGTCAGACGTGCTCACTATTTTTCTCGTGACGGCAAGTTGTCAGCGGTCTCCAGGGGTTGCTCGAATTCCCTGCCCCACTCCCTCCCCGCCAACAGAACAATTTACACGGGATTATTCCGATAGGACACTAAGCCTTTCAAATCCTTCTCCACTAGCGGCGACTTGAAACAAAGTTCATATAAACTATAGTAGTAAGTCCTTACACGCTATCGGTAGCACTGGCAGTCAACACCGGAAAAACATTTTTCATAAAAAAATAAAGGTTGCTACATCTCACTGGAACGAGCGCGACACGCGCATTCCAGTGAGAGATCACAACCCATGTTTTGGTAGAACGTACATAATATCAAAAAAATTAAATGGCTATTTTCTTAATAGCGCTTGGCAGTTTTTGTCTACTCGTTAGGTAAAGTGTTAAGTGGTGAGCTATTTACATTTTTATCCTCTATCTAGTCTTGGAGGCAGCACCCATTGAATTTCAAGGGAATCTACCCCCCCCCCCCCCCCCAAATCTTCAAGAAATGTGCACACATATAGAGAATGCTGTTCGCTGATATTGATTGTGAAAGACTTGACTTGTTCTACTCTTCACTTGGTTTAGTTAGGCTATTAGCAGTCAGTGACAGAGGCGGATCTAGAGGGGGGGGGGGGGGGCGGGGGCCCACTCCCCCCCCCCCCCATTTTTACCCCCCAAAAATGATATCTGAAGAATTTTTGTACATTTAATAGTAAATATCGCAAAGATACTTTGTGAAGGCACTCCACAACCCAGTCGCGTAGTCATGGGGAGCACGTATCCCCCACCCCTGGAATCCTAGTGCCCCCCCCCCCCCCCCCCCCCCGAAAAAAATGTTTTGACCAGTAGAAAGAGAGAAAGAGGGAAATAGACAAATATTCACTTTCAAAACCCACCAGAACGCGCCATTGGAGTCTAGAATTTTAAAATTTTCCTGGGGGAGAACCCCCTCCCGACCCCCGTTTAATCCTCGTGCCTTCGGTGCTCGGAACAGAGGCCTGCGGCATCTGTTAGCTATGCCCCCATATATAACTCCCCCCCCCCCCCAATTTTTTCCTGGCTATGCGCCTGCCATAACCACAGTCATACAGTGGCTACACCATCCCCACCCTACTCGAGCTGGGCTAATTTCAGTTTAGTGGAGAGGAGGGCCCAGAGAACGAGGAATTCTGCCATTTTCCCACGAACTAGTAGTTCGCGGGAAAATGGCAGAATTCCTTGTTCTCTGGGCCCCCACTAAACTGAAATTATAGATCCGCCACTGGTAAGTGAAAAACATTCCGTTTACAGTTGGGTGGATAGCCGCGGTCTCGCGGGCTACCTATAATGAGTTCTGTTCTATTCTCTCCAGTCTTTCTGTTGAAGTCATCTCCTTGCTGTTAAAGGTTACCATCACTGGGACGTTTCATGGGTGTTTAAAACTAAACTGGAGTATTTTTGTACGTTTGTCGCCCACGGGTGGGGACATACTAGCTAAATTTCTTTTGCTGGGAGCAGGCGGTCTCACTCACTGCCCAGCGATATGATCTGTTCTCTTAGGAGTCTTTATTTTCAAACTGTTTCGATGATGTTAACTCAGTGGTGTCCATTCTCTTTTCTATCCACAAAGCTTTCAAACGTATCAACAGTGAACTGTTTACTGTTGGTATGTTTGAACGTTTTGTGGATAGAATTGAAAGGAGGAGCAGTAGATTCCGCGTTTATACAAACCAAAAGGTTCATAGATTGAAAATCGCTCTCTAGTGATATGGTTTGTCAACTCGCAATCTGAATTCCGTATGGTCCTAAGCGACATTATTAAAGGATGTCCAACAGGACAATTTGGAATTCGGGTAGCGAACTGTTTGACTGATAATGATGAGATGATCATACTGGTCCGAAACGACCACCGATGCTGCAAATCCAGTACCGATGGGGCGAATAGACTGTGGTGCCATACGACCTTGTTGCCAAACGACTTTTCCCCAACAAAGTAGGGTCGATTTAGAAAAAAAAAAATGCTCGTTTGACTAAACTTTTAAAACGAAAACAAATTTCGTTTCGTTCTGCATTTTCAATTATATACGTTGGAGCATATTGGGTTGCGTAAAAAAAGAAGTCAAGGTCGCAGTCGCTGTGGCGCCGTCACTGTCAGAATTCGTGGATTCGTGTTGTTTTGCGTTTGTATTTTTATGAAAAATTGGACCAAATGTCGTAGTATTGTATGTTCTGTAAAAATTTTGAGTATTGCAGAGGAAAAAAATACATGTTTTCATCTTCAATTATTCAGCATTTTTGCGAGAAAAATGCTCCCAGAGGCCACCAGAGAGCACCTAGAAATCAAAATTTTCTTGGGGGGAGAACCCCCCTATATTTGCACGTGCCTTCGGCACGTGCAACAGACGCCTTTGGCGTCTGTATTTTATTTTTTTTCCAATACCGGACCCAAAAATTTTCCCCTCGCGGAACCCCTGGTAGTGTTATGCAGTTGGAGCATACGTCCGCCGCTCAGGACGCTCTGGTATATAGGCAGTCCGGCGAGGCTACCTATAAGGCTTCTGTATCCTCTCAGCAGCACACTCGACTACACCTTGGCTACGTGACCAGTGAATTACAGTCAGCTTCGCCGACCAGGGATTCCACCGGCGACCAGGTCACGCCATCCAGTAGCCAGGGATACGAGGCCTTCTTCATCCGGACATTCGCATAAAAGATGTATGCAGGATGCAACGTCCAGGGAGCTTCCGGCGGCTAAATCCAGTAAGACCGCCGCTCCCCAGGCCTCCGTAACGGATGTGCTATCACAGATAGCAAAGTTAATCGCAGCATCCCAGCAGCCGGCAGAGCCTCTGTCGGAACATGAAATGTCAGAAGATGCTGGGTCGGTAGGTTCCGCCACTGGATCGGGTGCGGACGACCGAGATTTACATGATTTACATTCCCCGTGGGAACCCCGGGAAGTAAGCAGCACTTGTTTACTGCGGTAAACCAGTTCCGCTTTACTAGTAAAATAGGACCCAGTCACCAATGCTTGGGGTGAAAGTCCTCTAAAATGGGCAACATGTTGATCAACGATTGACTATCCTTGACTTCATCGCCATGTTGTGTCACGATTAGCCATTGTGCATAAATATGTGACGTTAACCACCAACAACAACAAACAAACATGATTTACATGAGGTCCGGCAGGATGGCGAAAGGGATTGTGATGAATTAGATATTTCCCTTTCGGAAAAACATAAAATAGCAGTAGAATTCATGCGGCATTACCTTCCAGAAGTTGTTCTGCCGGACCAAAATGCTGCGCAGCCGGATAGGAGGGTGATAGTGCCACTGGACACCGATTTTTTTAATCGGTTTAGGGACATTGTCCCGGTATTTCCGTCACAATCCAAGAAAGTCTCGGATTTTTTAATTATTGAATGACGCTATTGATAAACTTGCCAACAAGACGGGCAGGTCAGCCTTCCTACTGGCATCTGCTCTACAGCTGTCATTTATTAATCAAAGGAACAAGTTTGATTCGGCAGGTCAGGGCATCCAGAAATTTCCTCTGCGTTTAGACGACCAGGCTGAAGACCTTGATATATCCATGCCATTGTCTATGTCACTTCCGTCGTCTACGATGGAAACGACGATATCGTCTAAAGTTTAGACGCTCTTTCCTACGCAGATCACCTTACTAGAGCGTTGTCATTACGCTTTGAAGGACCAGAATTTCAAGACGTACAAACGTCTTTAAGAGTTCTGTCCAGGGCCATAGCTTTTTCCACTTATAACTCCGTCCTTTCAGTGGCAAATCTGGAGTTAGCTAGACGTGATGCGGCCCTGGCTACTTCCACACGCGTGGACAGTAAGGTGAAAAACTCTCTTAGAGTCGCTCCGGTCTCTGGAGAGTTTCTCTTCAGTGGCAAGCTTTCTGATATATATGATAAATTAACAAAGAAAGCTTCGGACTCTCTACTGTTTAAGTCTGCTTCCAAGAAATCGGAACCAGCAGACAGGAGTAAGCCAGGCACTTCTGGGACGAGTTCGTCCAGGGAAAGTTCCTATGCGTCCTCTAGGTCTTACTCTAGAGACCAGCAGAGTAGCGACTCGACTAGGGGCTGTTACGCTGGCCGAAATAACCGGTCAGATGCCCCTAGGGCGAGGTGCGGGTCGCGGAGGACGTGGTTTCTCCTACCGCAAGCCTCGTGGATCCAGGAGGTGATGGTCTAGACCTCTGTCACGTTCCGGTGGGCGGAAGACTGTCGAGTTTCTCAAGCAATTGGGAATCAATTACGGAGGACCCTTGGGTTCGAAGGGTTATTTCGGAAGGACTAAAACTGTCCATTAACTCGAAGTCCAAGATGGACTCCGCTTCTGTCAAATTGTCAGAAAAGAACGGCACTTCTATCAGAAGTTCAATCTCTTTTAACGAAGAACGCGATAGAGACCGTAGAAAACCAGGAATCTCCAGGTTTCTACAGCCATCTTTTTCTGGTTCCGAAGCCAGACGGCTCGTTCCGTCCAGTGATCAACTTAAGCTGGATAAACAAGCTGATCGTGGCTCCAAAGTTTTATATGGAGACCATTCTATCGGTCAGAGCGAGCATTCGAGTGAACGACTATGCTGCGAGCATAGACCTCAAGGATGCGTACTTTCAGGTCATGGTACATCCGGCGTTCAGAAAGTATCTTCGCTTCGCTATCCTAGGTGTTGTTTATCAGTTCCGAGCGATGTGCTTTGGTCTGAATCTAGCGCCCTGGGCATTCACTAGGGTAATGAAATCGGTAATGACTCATTTCCGAGCTCATTCGTCTGTGGTAACGTCGGCTTACCTGGACGATATTCTTCAGAGATACGGCAACGAGTTAACGCTTCAGAATGACATGCACAATCTGCTTCTATTACTCCGACGTCTCGGTTTCATAATAAACGAAGAGAAGTCGAATCTGGTGTCGTCCAAGTCATTCACCCACCTGGGAATGAGCTTCGAAATGCACAACAATCTTGTTCGTCTGCCGTTAACCAGAGCGAAATTAGTTAGTTGTTACGCTCGCTATTGTCTTCACTCAGACAAAGTGTCAGCGAGGGAATTCATGAGACTAATAGGTCTGTGCGGAGCTGCCACGGATCTCATTCCGATGGGGCGGCTACGCACTCGTCCTCTCCAGGTCTATCTGACTCAGAATTGGAGAGTGAAGATTCATTCGCTCGAGACGGACATCCTCTTGTCAAGCCAAGTGAAACAAGAGATTCAGACTTGGGCAGACATACAGTGGTTAACTCAGGGAGTTCCACTGCAGTTGCCAGATCCGCGTTTTACGATTATGACAGATGCCATTCAAACAGGCTGGGGCGCGACACTGAGCCCATCGGATTTGAAGTGCCAGGGTCTTTGGGATCCGCAGTTTCTAAGCAAGCACATCAACATCAAAGAGGTGATGTCGATTTGGCTTGCTCTACATCATTGGATAGACGTTATTCAGAATGCCCACATGCAAATTATGTCCAACAATACGACAGTAGTTGCGTATATTCGGAACCAGGGTGGCACTCATTCCATTCCGTTGCTCAATCTAACAGAAAGAATTCTTCTGTTTGTACTAGAACATCAGATTCTTCTCTCCGTCCGTCATATTCCGGGTCGTCTGAACGTCTTAGCAGACTCCCTTTCACGGAGGGGTCGCCTGTTGCGTCAGAATGGACTCTCAACAAGCAAGTATTCGATCAGATTTGCTACCAATGGGAACGGCCAATGATAGATTTATTTGCGACACATCTCAACAATCAGTTGCAGACATATGTGTCACCTTGTCCGGATCCTCGAGCGTTTGCAGTAGACGCTTTCTCGATCTCTTGGGACGGAATGATAGGATATGCGTCATCCTCAAGCGCCGTTGATTCAGCAGATATTGCTCAAGATAAACCAATCGCAATGCAAGATTCTGTTGGTAGCATCTCTGTCTCCACAGAGACCATGGATAAATCTACTCAGGTGTCTGTTGTGGGACATGCCGAGAAAGCTTCCTCAACGGGAAGATCTTCTTTCGCAAGGGAAATCGCGCATCCTCCATCACAATCCGCAAGGTCTATTCACGTATTTCCATTGTGCAGTCCTTCTTGCACGGAAAACATTTTACAGGACGAGCAGTGGACACGATTTCTAACTGTAGGAGGACCTCCTCTTCGCTAAACTATGCTGCTAAGTGGAGGGTCTTTTGTCAGTGGTGTGAGGATCATTCCGTAGATATTTATGATCCCTCCATTCCAGACATAGCAAACTTTCTAGTATACTTGTTTGATGAGATTAATCTGCTGCCTATCACCATTAAGGGTTATAGGTCTATGCTATCCGATACCTATGCACATCATGATAGCTTGATGGTTGGAACTAATGTCTCTTTATCTAAGTTAGTTAGAAATTTTTCGATAAATAGACCTAGAACCCTTAGATTAATTCCGAAGTGGAATTATTTTGGCCTGGGTTCTTCTTAGGCTAAAAGAAGCGCCTTTTGAGCCTCTTGACACAGTTGACTTCAAATTCTTAACATATAAGACAGCTTTTCTCTTAGCTTTCTCTTCTGCTAGAAGAGTTAGTGAGCTTCATGCACTATCTGTGGAGAATTCTCACTACTGTAGTGTCGGTAATACTATTACCTTTACCACCAATGTTGGATTTTTGGCTAAGAATCAGGCTCCTAATAAGTATCCTGAACCTATTATTATTAAGGCCCTTCCATCATCTGATGGGCATAGGCCTCTACGTATTTACAAACGTAGATCTGAGTTCATCAGAAAGGGACGTAAGCGTTTCTTTCTGTCTTTGATACCTAATAGAAAGGATATTATGGTTCATTCTATTGCTAGATGGATTCAATTAACTATTCGTACTGCTTATGAAAAATTATCTTCTCAGCAGTCGGCACTCAAGATCTCAGCTCATGAAGTAAGAGCTCAACTCATTCTACTTCTTGGGCCTATGCTAATTGTATTGCTATTACTGATCTAATGAAGGCTGCATATTGGTCTCAACCTTCCACATTCACTAATTTTTATCTCAGAAATATTGAGTCCATTTCTGGAGACCTCCATTGTTTAGGTCCGTTATCAGTTGCTCAGAATATCGTCCACTAAACAGTTGCAACTATAGTTATGTAGGCTTTCTGCTCCGGCAGTGACTCTGTCCTGCTGCCCTCTTCGCACTGGGGTATTTGACCCAGGGCAAGGGGAAGGGGGGGGGGGGGGGGGTCCGAGTCAGTACCGGGATGGTTTTTTAAAGTGTAAAGATAATGTTTAATCATCCATGTAATATTTTTAAAGTGTAGCTCGGTGTGAAGCATTTGTATATGTCATGTGTCAAACGAGCGTTAATATACAATCCTCAGACACTTTTCATGAATATAAAGAGTCTCATTTCTCTGGACTTCCTTTATTTATTGGCTTACTTTTAAAAATATTAGTATGAAGGGTTATACTGGATGTTAATAGAGATCATTGATTATTATGCTCAATTACTGATCGGTATTGTGTCTTTCTTCTTTATTATAAATAGGAAAGATACATGTAAAGCCTATCTCTTCTTTTCTCCTGGAGAGGATATTCTATTATACATAATTGAGCTTATTGGATTTTCCTTTATGTTCTAGGCTCTCCAGCCTATTTACTATTCAGCTAAGTCTGGGTCATTTGTACAGTATAAAAATGTTAAAAAATTTATAGTAATTTCTATATTTTTTATACTTACCAATGACCCAGACGGGGATGGCCCTCCCAGGAGTTGGGAACTCATACCTCCCTGCTGCGTACATAACGCTTACCAGGCACTGGTTGTAAGAATGATAATTGGCACCAATTTCGGGACCTCCTTGACACTGCGCATGCGCAGAGGAGTAAATGTATGGAGGACCATATAGGACATGTTTTTTTTGGTTTTTGATGCAAATTTTGGGGATTGGGGGGGGGGGCAAAATTTGTGTTTGGTCCTGAATTAAGGAGTTTAGCACCAGCTAAGTCTGGGTCTTTAGTAAGTATAAAAAATATATAAATTACTATAAATTTTTTAACATTTTAAATATTATTTTTTTTAATTTTTCAAAAAAATTCAACAAAACCATATCATGTGACCCCTCGTTGGAACGAGCTCGACGAGCTCGTTCCAACGAGGGGTCACATGATATGGTTTTGTTGATATTTTTTGAAAAATAATATTTCAACTGCTGAATTTGCATATTACGCGGACGGATGCGGGCGATTCGTTGGGTAAAGGGTTAATTAAATTTTTGAGGACTATTCTTATAATTTGTGCTTGGAGTCTATTATTGCATCCGTGGAAATATTGCCCACCCGTGGAAAGTGAGCAGTTCATGGCGACCGTACTGTAAAGTTTATTGTTCTACTATCATTATGCAAAATGGTATCATTGGCCACAAGACAATAAGGGAAGGTGTGACCAAATATATGATAAAATATGCATGAGTCCTGATATAAAGTGAAAACTTTGAATATATGAGTGTAACATGTGTACTATGTAACAGATTTTGTCAATTTGAGAATTTTAATAATGGAGGGACTGATAGTTAGGCACCACTGTTTGGTGGTTCTCTGAGTACTCTGGCTTTCTCCACCAATAAAACTGTTTGACACTATGTGACCCTGGCTGATGAAAGTTTTTGATAAGCGCCAATAAACATACAAACAAACAATCAAGGAGGCTCAGCTGTAACAAATGTTCATTAACCCCCTACACACTGATGTCAAAATATCGAAATTTCAAGCTCCAACGAGAGGTCACATGATATGGTTTTGTTGAAATTTTTTTTAAAAATTAAAAAAATTATATTTAAAATAATAAATTATGATATCGTCTGCGTTGGGTAAAGGGTTAAACATCTGTGTGCAGAGGGTTAAAGGAGAATTGTGGGAGGAACAAATATTCAAATATTCATTTCAGCACTAGGTCCCACTGTATTTCATATTGTTTTATCACACACCTATTAATATAAAACACGAGGTTTCCACTGTTCTGCCTGTATGATAAAAATAAAGTTGTATCGCACATGTGGTGATACAAAACACATTCAATTTCATTTCCAACATAAACAGAGAAGGAACCCGTCTAAATAAATCATGTCATCATTGGTCGAATGCACCGGAGTCAAGATCGCTTGGAAATTCCAAGTTCCTCATTTATATTTGTTTACCCGGAATATTTAAATAATGAGATTCGAGTAAAAACATTTCAAAATAAAAATAAGTTTCTGACTGCTTGTTCCTTGACAAATACTTTCCCAAGCCTGGAAACATGCAGACTGTCATCTAAAAAATGGGGTCCCCAGAGGGTGAATTTGGTGATGCTACCCTGCACTGCAGGGTAGCATCACTAAATTTACCTTCTGTGAACCTCATCTGAATCAAGGTCTCAGGCATAAACAGAAAGAGGTACCCAGAAGATAATTTGGCCTACGGTATGGGGTAGCTTCTGCAAATTCACTCTCTGGGGACCTCATTCTGCAAATGACAGATTGCTTATTTCCAGGCTTGCTTTCCACAACTGGTCAGCTATTTAAACACTTTTTGTTGTGTTATTCCCCGCTGTTTAGTCAATATTTGAGGTTCGATCATTGTGACTGTTACACTGATCGGTGTCAGTTGGTTTCGACCAATTGAATGCCGTAAAAATTAAAAAGCAAATTAGGGTTGGTACCCCACCCATTAACAGTAATGTCTTTTTGGAAAGGAAGGAAAAACTGCAATTATCAACTTAGAAAGTGTTTTTAGTTCAATTTTCGTGTAGACAGGTTGTTAAATGGGAGGTGTGTCATGAATACAGAACCGCACATATCTCGAAGTAATCTTGTGCAATAATTCTTAACCCATTCAAACGTATGTGCAGTTCTGTATATTTGTTTGTGATTTTTATTGTAGGCTTGTTGACTACGACAACCTGGGTCAATGTGCATTTCCTCAAAAACTTAGTACTGGTGCAAGAGGAAACCCTGATGTCTTTTATTCTGCTCTCATCAATGGAAGAGGTAAAAACTTTAGTACCTGTTAGGGAATATTTTAAAAAATCTTGTTTCTCAAGTACCGCCCACTCCCACACGCACACACCCCCCACCTCACCCTTACATGCTATGTGTATTGATCGACCAGGTTCATTTTGTCTTGACTCTTGAGCGGACAAATTGTTTCTATGCTTTCTATTGTATCTATGTCAATTAAATTTTGTATATGACGAAAGATCATAGACCACAATCAGTTTCTGTTGTTTCAGTCCTAACCAGGCTCACTCTTGATAAATAGGGTGAGCCCTTTTGTATTGGTCATATACAACACATAAAAACATGAAAAAACGTTCAAGTGGGGTTTCTCTCAAAGTTTGATTTTGATAAATCGATCAGCGAGACAGTTCAGATGGCCTTTACAAATGTCTAAGGCCAACCTCCGCACTTTCGTCATTCTGCAGCCAGCATGTTTCACACTTTCATGTAGCTGTCCTAAGGAAATTGAACCAAGTAATCATGAGAACATTAAATCCAACCATTTTTGACTGTGCAATGGTCTAGTGGTTTAAGTTTGGACTCCCAATTGCCAGGTGGGGTTGCCGATGGTTTAATCCCCTGCAGGGGATCAGAAATCAACATTCCAAATTCTCCAACGAATGATTGTGCCCTTCAATACACACGCCCGTCCCACCTCATCCTTACATGCCATGTGTATCGACCAGGCTCGTTTTCTCTCAAACAAACAAATGGGTTTTATGCTTTCTATTGTATCTACATGAATGAAAATGCGTAAATGACGAAAGATGACAGACCAAAATCAATTTTTGTTGTGTATGTCAGTGTGTGTCTGTAGGTTGGGTTAGTTAACACTGATGATTATGTACAGACATAAGACTTTCAACCTTCCAACAGGGCTCACTTTTGAAAAATGGGGTAAGCCCTTTTGTAATGGCCATACACAGCACATAAAAACTTGAAAAAACGCCCAACTGATGTCTCTCTTAAAGTTCAGTTTTGATAAATCAATCAGGGAGACTGTTCCGGTGGCCTTTACAAATGAGGTCACCCTGTTTGTCACCACAAGCCTGGTTAACCCTTTACCCAGCACATAGGATATAAAAATTTATTATTTCAATTGTTTTTTCAAATTTTCCCAAAAAGTTTAACAAAACCATATCATGTGATCCCTCATTGGAATGAGCTTGATAAGCTCATTCCAATGAGGGGTCACATGATATGGTTTTGTTGAAACTTTTTGTAAAATTTTTGAACTGCTAAATTTAAAAATTACATGAGCAGATACGGCTGATTCAGTAGATAAAAGGTTAAAAGGTTTAACAGAAATGTGAGCCGGTCGTTGGTGTTTTGTAACTGACAACCTCTCATACACAAATACTGGTGTAGCCGATCGAACAATATTCTCCAAGACGTGCTTGGTTTGTTGTCGTAAATTTAGTCTGTGTTTTTATAAATCTCTTTTTATACATAGTGTGAGTTTATATGGAATAAAATACTCATGAAAAATAAGTACTAATCCAAAATGATAAAAATACATAAGTAAATAAATAAAACTAAGCACATTTCACCAAACATTTATTATGTAAAAGTCAAGGTATATGGTTTTAGCCTGACATATTGAGGCGTTTGTAGCAAGGACATCATGGCACTGTCCAGAGGTACTCCTAATAATTTAACATGATATTCTACACCAGTTCTAGAAGTGCTTACCGTGTATACATATCGAATCGGTATGTTGGAGTATACTTCTGTGACCTACCTTGGACAGATAGCTGCACCAATGTAAACACTCCCTCACATAAACACACTTGTTAGTACAATTCTGTCTCATATATATTACTTACCAGATCCATATTTAATCCTTTACCTAATATGACTAGTGGACGACCCTGCCGGACAAGATAGTAGGTTAAATTTGCAAATGTAGTAATTATACCCCCACTTTCGAAGAAAATGGAGGTATACTGGATTACATGCGTCTGTCTGTGCATTTGTGCGTCCGTGCATCTGTCCGTCCGTCCGTCCGTCCGTCCGTGTGTGAGTCTATCCGAGAATATTCATAACTTTCATAACTTAGGTAATAACTAGTGTGGGCATACCTATGACCAATTATTTTCTGTAATATTTGTTTTTATTACTTGTTCACTTAGAAATTGTCTCCGTCCGAGCCAAATTTTATCTGTTTAGCCTGTATCTCGGGTATCAAATGCTCTATTGCAATGAAATTTGCCGTGAACACTGCTTATGATATAGGCTTTAAAAAAAAGGATTCAACGATATTTCTCACATTCTCCTTTTTAGAGTTATCCCCCTTTTTTGACTTAGAAATTGTAGGAAACAGACATTATTTGTCTGTTCAGCCTGTATCTCAGGTATGGGTTATCAGATTTCAGTGAAATATGGCATGCAGTTTGCCTATGACAAAGGCTTCTGTCTCATTGCATAAAACTTACGAACATCAAACAATTTATCATACTTTTTGACTTAGAAATTGTTGTACCCCCACTTTCGAAGAAAATGGGGAGGGGGGTACATGCGTCCGTCTGTGTGTCCATCCATCTGTCCGTGCATCCGTCCATGTGTGAGTCCGTCCGAGAATATTCATAACTTTCTTTATTTTCTAGAATATTTGTTGGTCGTAGGTATGCCC
Source organism: Pictodentalium vernedei (assembly GCA_031216915.1). Taxonomy (NCBI): domain Eukaryota; kingdom Metazoa; phylum Mollusca; class Scaphopoda; order Dentaliida; family Dentaliidae; genus Pictodentalium; species Pictodentalium vernedei. The sequence goes on along the minus strand of CM062289.1, from coordinate 427,334,449 downwards.
ACACTAGGCAGTACACCATGTGGGGGTATGCACCGGACGACAGTCCAGCTCTTGTTTTCACTGCTGAAAACATTGGTTTTTGAAACTATTTCCACATAATAGTGTAAGGGGTTAAATTTCTAATGTACACGACATGTATTTCAAGACTGTTTTGTGGATTGACAAAAAGTAAAAAAGAAAGATAAACCTCCCTCTCTTATCACAAAATTGAGGAAAAATTGCCTGAGAAACAAGAAAAAAAATTTAATTTTCATTTTTTGTCAAAAAAAAGTTTTGAACTCTTCATTGCGGTGAGCATGTTAAGCTTATTCCAGTGAGGGATAAGTTGTGTTTTGGATGTATATATTAAAAAATTTATCAAATTTGAATGGTGATTTTTGTTGATAGAGTCCACGAGATATGGTCATTCTGTTAGGGTGAAGGATTGAAGGTAAAACTGATTGTATACATGATTTTCTTTCAGGTCAGTATTATGAGAATGGAAATGTTGATCCTGCCATGGATATACCAAAAGAGGTTCTACATGTGGAAGAAAACAAAGTTTACAGGATTCGTGTGATTCATTCTGGTATAGGGTTTGGATTTAAGCTGACCATTCCTCAGGTATGTTATTTTTACTTGGTGTCCGTCGTCAATTGTGCCCCTGGTTTGTAACAACCTAGAGTGACAACTGAACAGGAGGCTCTTTTCTTTCTATATGATATTCAATTGTTAGAAGCCTTGCAATAATGACTGATTGGGTGGTGGGGTTAGTATCTGATTTATCCTTACTGTGGTGGTTCAAGTCCTGATTGACAAAATATTCCAACTGCATCATCAAACTGCGTTTGTTGAGGAATGCCATGATGATGAAGTTGGAATATTAGTTAGTCGGGATTATAGTTGGAAAAACTCTTGAGTTCTTATATGCAGATAAGTGTTTAGTCCTCAAAGTAGATCTCCTGTTTCTCAGGCCATTTTTTGTAAAATTGAATGTGGTGAGACAAATTTTTATTTTATTTTTGTAATAATTTCTTTGTCATCAAAAATTCATGTTCTTGGGTTGTTTTATGTTTTAGGCCTCATAATCTACAGAGTAGCATGGGTGGTGGTGTACTTCATCCCTTGAGTGCAAGAAGGCTTTGCAATGCTAAAGCTTTGCAAAGCCTTGCTGCCCTCAAGGGACAAATTTATCAATTTTATTAACTTATTCTAAAGCTTTGCAAAGCCTTGCTGCCCTCAACAGATAAATATATCAGTTTTATTAACTTGGGTAAAATATCAGACATAAAGCATTTAGTTTTTATTTCTTTAAGTTTGCATTGGTTATAAAAAGAGAGTATGCAGCAGCCAAAAGGACCATGCGGGAATGCCCGAGAAATAGATTTTTAACTTTTTAGGCCTTAGTTTTATTGTTTTTTAGCTCAACTTGACAACGTCATTTATGAGCTATTGGGATGGGTTGTGATCCGTCGTACATCCATACATAACGTACGTCCATTCGTACGTCTGTCTGTCCACAATTCCTTTAGCACACCCTACATGCCACAGCTCTCACCCGATCAATTCCAAATTTCATATGTAGCTTTGGGGCATACCACATTTTTCCGAATTTCATTCAATTAGATTTAGATATCAGATTTATTAGATTAAATTTATTATTATTTATTACAGTAGAATCCTCTTAATTGAATATCCATTTTGCCAGTGAAAATTATTCAATTAACAGAAGTATACAATTAAACACAGGGATTTGGTCAGTTTCCTGTGTTCTGGAGGTAAACTGAGCATTTATTCTATTATATCTTGTTTGACAGAGCTCTTAGAGCTCTGTCAAACAGGATATAATAGAATAAATGTCTGTATTGGATGTATGAGGCTAAAAAGTTTGATAAATAAGGGGAATTTGGTGCGTGTCACAGCAAAGTTTTCGATATATCACAAAAATTTATATACAATTAACAGGAGTTTACTCTACAACCCATATGCAATTAACAGATCAAATTTGTACTGAAGGTATTGTAAATGGTTTTGTGTTTGAAAATTATATTCAATTAACAGGGATATACAATTAAGAGATATCCAATTAAGTGGGCTCCACTGTATTAGATTTAGATATAGATTTAGATTTGGCATATAAATTGTCTACAATTCCATTAGCACACCCTGAAGCCTGCATCTCTCACCCACCTTTTTCCAAATTTCATTTGTAGCTTTGGTGTGATGTCTAGATGGGAGCTAATGAATTTTTCTGAATTTTGTTGAAAAACATGGCTGCCAGCAGCCATCTTGGGATTTGGATATAAACTGGCAAAAAATTCTTTTAGCACACCTTACAGGCCGCGGCTCTCACCCGATCAGTCCAAAATTTGATATGTGGCTTTAGGGCAATGTCTAGATGGGAGCTATTGAATTAGTTTTCCAAATTTCATTGAAAAACATGGCTCCAGTGGCCATCTTAGATTTGGCACATAAATTGTCAACGTTTCCATTAGCACACCCTACAGACTGCATCTCTCACCCAATCTTTTTCAAATTTCATATGTAGCTTTGGTGTGATGTCTAGGTGGTAGCTATTTATATTTCTGAATTTTGTTGAAAAATATGGCCACCAGTGGCCATCTTGGATTTGGATATAAATTGTCAACAATTCCATTAGCACACCAGGCCTGGACTTTTAAAAAATCCAGGAGAGCTGCTACGGCTCCCCTAAACCTGTGCCAGGAGATATATTCTGTGCTTAGTTAGTTTTAATAAGGGAATTGAAGGTTTAAGGAGAGCTGTCATAGCTTTTAAGGTGAGCAATTATGGCTCTCCTTAAATTGATTTTGCTGGAGCCATGGGGGCGGGAGCTATAGCTCCCCTCAAAAGACCAGGCCTGGCACGCCCTAAAGGCCACATCTCTCACCTGATCTTTTTTGAATTTCATATATATAGCTTTGGTGTGATTTCTGAATTCATTATAAAATATGGCCGCCAGCAGCCATCTTTGATTTGTCAACAATTCCATTAGCACACCCTGCAAACCGCATCTCTGCAAACCACATCTCTCACCCAATCTTTTTCAAATTTCATATGTAGTTTTTGGGGTGTGCTATCTAGTTGGGAGCTAGTGCTGAATCTATTGTTCGACTAGTCGACCTCAACTCGATTACTAAAAAAGTCGACGCTGAGATTCGCCAGTCGACTAGTCTGCACCTTCATTATGGAGATCATTGTTAGGTATAAGCGTCAGACATACTATACTCTGATTGGCCACAACTGACAGTAAAGTCGGCAGAACCCTATTTTTCAGAAAGCTGAGGCAAAATATGTTGTTCATTTTAACCCAACTCACGAAAATTTACAATCCTGTCTTTTGCTTCTGTATTTGTTTAAAGGTTTACTTTCACTTTTGCGCTCATGTTCAATCCAATTTGTTACATTATATGCCCGTATTGGCCAGGCCTTACAATAACCGGGTTCGCATCGCATTTTGCGATACAAATAGCCTATTTAGCAACGCAATTAAAAATTTGGAGTCACATTTCGCGAATAACGTTAAATATTGTCAAATTCATTCACTTTGCGATATATCACCAAAGATTTATTTGGCTTCCGTTATAGCTACGAGAACTTACTATCAAGTAAAAAAAAACACTTATCTATGACCTATCTTCATGAATATGAATTTCCTAAACAAGCCTATTTAACATAATTCTTTCCTAACATGGCGAAGTGAGTGTAAATTATACAGGAATTTAGCCAATTAAATAGTGTATTTTATTCTGGTGCCAAATGATTTATGTCCACATCATCTGATTGGAAATCTTTAGTCACATGCTACATCCTCCGTCATTCGGTGAAATTTATAATCTTTTTTTTATTCGAAGAATTGGTATATCAAAACTAGACTGCGTTTTGGCACCTTATTTCACAGATATGTATTTATGACATATCTACGTACGGTGCTTAAGTTTTAATCACATATGTGAAGTGTTTGAAAAGTTATTTTTAATTGAAACCGCCAAAGTGACTGGAAACTCAAAATGTGCAATGTGGATTCCATTTCTGAAGCGAGACAGAGGTGAACCACATGGTCTGTGACGCTTCGCACGAAATGACATACAGCCTAAAAATAACTCTTGAAGTGCCCCGAGTGAATGAAACATTTCAAAATAGTAGGGATAATTTTCTAAAAAATGAATATCAATATATCCCCTTCTGTATTTGTTTTAAAAGTTTTTGATCTCATAAATATTCTCCACAACTAAGAAAATTACCTGGCATTTATCATACATTCAAGCATGGGTGCAGATCTGAGGTGGGTGGGTGATGACATGTCAACAAAACTTCAAATCAGATCACTTGCCAATTTGAAAATTACAGAACGTGTTGAAATAAGTTGTAGTGTTTCACTGAAAAACTATGCATATTTTTCAACACTTGGTAAGTAATCTTGTATTTTTGTAGCAAAATGGGCCGACTAGTCAACTTTAAGTCGATTACTACCGGCGACTAGTCGACTTTCGAAAATAGCTAATTGTTTCAGCACTATTGGGAGCTATCAGATTTTTCTGAATTTTGTTGAAAAACATGGCTGGTAGTGGCCATCTTGGATTTGGCATATAAATTGTCAACAATTCCATTTGCAGACTTCTCAGGCCACACCTGTGGGAGCTATCAATTTTCTTCCATTTCCATCCAAAAATGTTGCCACTGGCAATGACCTTTGAACTTAGTTTAGTCAGGCATCATTATATTCCTTTGGCACGCCCTACAGGGCACATTTATGATCAGATTGGTTTGAAACTTGGTTTGCTTTGTATTGTTTGGGGTTACCTCTAGATGGGAGCTATCGATTTTCTTCAATTTCTGTCAAAAATTGTTGCCGCTGGCAATAACCTTCGATGAACTTAGTGCAGTTATGTATCAATATCTCTCTTTGGCAAATTTGCACACCAGGTCATTTTGAAACTTGGTGTGCTTGTTTGGGGTGACCTCCAGATGGGGACTATCGATTTTTTTCCATTTCCGCAACGCTGGCAATATTCTTAGAACTTAGTTTAGTCAGACCTCAATATTTCTCTTTGGCACACCCTACAGGGCACATTTATGATCAGATTCCTTTGAAACATGGCATGCTTGTTTGGGGTGACCTCTAGATGGGAGCTATGGATTTTCTTCTATTTCTGTCAAAAAATGTTGCCACTGGCAATGGCCTTTGAACTTAATTTAGTCAGACTTCAATATTTCCCTTTGGCACACCTTTCAAGGCACATTTATGATTGGATCACTTTGAAACTTGGTATGTGTCGGGGTGACCTCTTGATGTGAGCTATTGATTTTTTTTTAAATTTCCATAAAAAATTATTGTCGTTATCACCAGTCTTTGAACTTACTACTTTTGTGCAGCAGCTTATCCCTTTTGCACTCTCTGCAGGGTGTATTTATGAATTTCCATAAAAAGAGGGGGAAAAAAACATTGCAACAAGCAATGACCTTCAAACTTAGTGCATAACATCTTCCTTCAGCATGCCTCAGAGGGCACATCCATTATCAGGTTGTTTTGAAACTTTGTATGCTTATGCAGGGTGACAAAGATAGGTGCTATCGATTTTCTTTTCATTTCCATCAAAGACTGTTGCTGTTAACAACAATCTTTGAATTTATTGCATTTTGCATCAGCATTCTTCTTTGACATGACTAACAGGCCACATTTATCATAGGATTGTTTTTTTTAACTTGGTGTACTCATTAGGCGAGACCTCTAGATAAGAGCTATTGATTAGCATTGATTTCTGTGGAAAAAGTTGCTATTTACAATAACCTGTACTTACTGCATTTGTGTATCAACATTCTTCCTTTAGCCAGTCTTACAGTTTACATTTAAAAATGAATGGATTACTCTGATGTTGTGCACACACAATGCTGTTATGTTGAAATTTCACCAAATAACATTGGTAACAAACGCAATCAGGATATTTGTTGTGACAAGGCATAATGGAGTGACTTGATCCTGAGCTTTTGTCTGAGGAGTAATTTTAAAATGGAAATAAATAAGGTTGGATGAAGAGAAGAAAGAACAGAGTTGTACCGAAAATTCAGTGCAATCTCAGATTTAGATTAGTGAGTGGAGATTCATCGAAGTGAGAGAACAGAGTGTTCAGCTCTTAGAATATGGCAGTTTCCCTAGTGGAAAAGCCAAGACGTTCAGATAGCCAAACTGGGAGAAGATGAAATTTCAAACTTTGTGAAAAAAATGGGAAACAATAAACCTGTCGGGGAAAAAGTAACAGATATCAGAAAATTTAGTAAATTTTTGTTTGGGCTTTATAAATAAAGCTGTTATTATTTGATTAGTTTCGTTCTCAGGCTTATATCAGATATCTCGGCTGATATGAAACTAACCAAGTTATAACCTCTGACTACAATTCAGACAAAAATAACCTGACTGGAAAAATGATTGGTTGCAGCGACACCAAACACCCGCCATTTAACTAATAAAATCTTCTGTAGACCTCAAAAATAAATTAGAGCTGTCATGATTAATCAATTGTCGATTGGTGACACCGAAATCGATTAGTATTTTTCGTTGTCAAAGAATCGGTAAGTTTTAACCCGTTTTAGATGTTTAATAATTACAAAAAAAAATTAACGAAAAAATTATTGTTTGTAAAGGTAAAAGGTCAAGCACATCGACATTCAAAGCTTTGATGTTCTAAACTTTTGAACCATCAGTGTAATAATCAAGACCGGTCGGCAGTTGTGAAGTTCGCAACTGACGACCAGTCTTGATTATTACACTGGCGGTTCAAAAGTTCAGGACATCAAAGCTTTGAATGTACCTAAAAAAGGATCATCTTCATTGTTTACTTGAGGTAGGTCAACTGACTTGAACTTCATTTTTAATGACGTCAAAGAGAGGGGGTCATCTAGGTATGATTAATCGATTATTATCGTTTATTTGTGACAATTAATCGATTCCTAAATTAAAAAATCATGACAGCCCTGAAATAAATTATTACTTCCCGGTACATTTGCTGCTTACAAAGTGATCTCTTTTTTTGAACTTAAAGAATTGAACTAATCAAGGTGCACCTCTAGTGTTGCCTGATGTGTCTGATCCTTGAATCCAACTTGAGAAGATACAGAAGATCATTCCTAGTAACTGGTGATAATGTATACATACAGGCAAGCCTGGGAAGAAGCAGACTCTCATCTGCAGGGTAGCTAAATTTACCCTCTGTAAACCTCAACCTGAATCAAGGTCTCAAGCCTAAACACAAAGGGGGACCCAGGGGATAAATTGGCCCACTGCATGTGACGGCATCAGCAAATTCACCCTCTGGGGACCTCATTAACAGATTGCTTATTTCCAGGCTTGTTAAGGTGACCCTTTTGCTATCTGCTCCAATTTCAGGTGCCTGTTGACTTGATATAATGATCTGAAATGATAATGTATAAATAAATTATTCTATATGTTACAGCATCAGCTCCATGTTATTTCAATGGATGGACGTAATATAATACCTGTAATTGTAGATTCTATGATAATTCATCCTGGAGAGAGACTGGATGCATTCATTATCACATCAAATGAACCCAAGGACTACAACATTGCCTTCGAAACAATAGGACGATATAACATAATGTTTGTAAGTAGTTTATTATGCCTCCAACCTCCAGACGAGGTATCGGTTGACAGTTATAGTCAAGGTCTCTTCCCCACAAACGTTTTGCATTTTGCATCTCTTTGTTATGGTGATAGACCAGTTTGTGTGAAAGGATATCCACATAGTGTGGATTCTGTCCATTTATGCATTCCAGAGTTATGGACATTGATAGACTTAAATTGTCTATACAAACATTTTACGTTATCACATAGGCAGTGGTTTTTGGATTGCATCTCTTTGTTATGGTGATAGACCAGTTTGTGTGAAAGGATATCCACATAGTGTGGATTCTGTCCATGTATGCATTCCAGAGTTATGGACATTGATAGACTTAAATTGTCTATACAAACATTTTACGTTATCACATAGGCAGTGGTTTTTGGATATTGATGTCTTTAGGTGTGGTGATAGATAAAATTAGAATTATGACCCAAAATGGCCTTTTTGCTGGGCATATCTAATGACCCTTTGATTGTAAACGAAACATTACATGTGTTATATTACAAAAGATTTCAGGTAATTAACACTCTAGGAATGTCATAGCTCAGAGGTTAGCATTGATGGCATGTAAGTGATTTTGTGGCCTTCAGCAGGGTTTGACTTTATACATAAAACTGGTATTTACAGCACAGTTTTCAACAAAATGACCCTTTGTCGAGCATTTCCTTGTGGTTAGTGGATGCGTACTTTAATATCTGCAAAGGTGGTTGTTTTCAGTAAACAAACTTCAATGAAGTCCAAGTTCATGTCAGTATACCAAACTGTGATTTGCTGATGGTGATGTAATTTTCTCTCTACTGGTTCCACTTTGCAGCTATGTGACTTTCACTGAAAAAGTTTTAAATCAAGAACATAAACTAAAACTATAGAACATGTTATTTGAAAGTGACTTTCATTTCTCATTGATAGTGAATATAAGGCCAAATAAAAAAATACATATGGTTCTCAAGTATTTTATTTTTCATGTCGGTGAGAAAGGGAAGATCTTACTTTGTTTTTTTGTTTTATAACTAGTAGAGTACTAAAATATTTTCGGTTGGAAAATTGTTATCACATCTATAGAATATGAAGTACCGTATTTACTCTATATATTGAGACACACTATAATTTGGGACACACATTTTTTCCAGAAAAATATATTTTTTTTTATTCTCCAGTGTTTGGGACACTCAGGAGACTTGTTTCCAGTTGGCCCAGTCACCTGAAAACGGTGCAAAATGCTCAATATTAAAGCTAAGTTTGTGTTTAATTTTCCTTTTGTTTTTTTAAACAATAAAAAATTGATAATACATACTGATTTGTGTTGTTTTTATTTAAATCTGTTCCTAAGTTTTAATATTTACAGTCTGGACTGACATGAGGAAGACTATTTAATATTACATTGTGACAGTCTTCAACCCTTTACTGAACGCTAGTGGCAGATGACACTCATAAAAAGAATTCTTGTGTAACTAAAAATTTTCATTTTTTGCTTCCAAAACATAGCTTATGACCCCTCATTAGAACGAGCGCAATGCGCACGTTCCAATGAGGGGCATAAGCTATGTTTTGGAAGCAAAAAATGAAAATCTAAAAAAAAATTGGATGCCAATTTTCGTATATAGTGATGGAAAACGAATCACACACAACTTGACTCAGCATCAAAACAAGACCAAGATGTGTTTTTTCCCCATTTTCTAAGATGTGGGGCATCTGTGAAAATATTTATTTTTAGCTGTCCCAATACATAGAGTAAATACGGTATTTTAAGTTCTGGTATCTGGACTTCAGAAAAATGCCCAAATTTGGACTTCCAGCCCTCAATCAGTTGATAAAGAAATAGGAAATACCTTTGTGTTCAGTTATTTATGCACCTTTGTCAAAACAATAAATACCATCCACATGATAGTCATTTTCTGCCGAACAGTGCAAACTGGATGTTTACAAAACAGATATAACCTGGTGCAATGCCAAGTGTTTCTAAGTCGAAAAAGTGGAAACAGGCTCCTGACTCTAGGGGAAAAAAATGGACGAAACCTGTTACCTATGAATGAATATCCTTTCCCCCATGGTGGTCTATCAGCATACCAAAGATCATTTAAATCCAACATCCACTGACTGAGATATGAAGGTCCAAAGTTGCTACAGATGGATAGAACCCATTTCTATATTCCCTGCAAACATTGTTGTGGCGGGGATAATAAACAAACACTGTATTTTAATCATGCTTTGTTGAAAACATAAAAATGAATATACTTCAATCAAAAAAGATGAAATTTTATTAAATTTTCATTATTATCTCCACGCAAGGGAGGGATATAGCCAAGACCTCTGTCCATCCATCTGTGCACTCATCCAAACTTTGTTTATGGCATAACTTGAACAATAGCTAATAATTTCTATTCTTTTTGGTATATATCTCTACAAGTATTCATCAAGTTTGATGACCAGTGATATCTGATGAAAATTATGGGAGTTATTGCCCTTCGTTTAATAAAAAATATTGGGTGTAATGCTTGTTTATGGCATAACTTCAACAGTAGTTAACAGATTTCAATTCATTTTGATCTATATATGCCTCTATAGCAACAATGTCTTTGTCAAGTTCGATGACCAGCGATATCTGATGAAAATTATCTTGAGTTATTTCCCTTTGTTCAATAAAAATATTGTGTAATTCTTGTTTATGGCATAACTTTAACAGTAAAAACTGGATTTCAGTTGTTTTTGGCATATGCCTCTATAGCAACAATGTCTATATCAGGTTCGATGACCAGCGATATCCGATGAAAATTGTGGCAATTATTGCCCTTTGTTAAAAAATATTGTGTAATGCTTGTTTTTGATTAAATTAAACATTAGTAACCAAATATCAATTTTTTTGGTATATATCTTTTTGGGAACAATGTCTACCTCAAGTTCAGTGGAAAAATTATCGGAGTAAATGCTCTCTCACTCACCCCCCCCCCCCACCCCCCCCCCCCCCCCCCACCCCCCCCCCCCTACCCTCTGTGCTAATTAGGCAAATTTTTTCTTTGCTCTGAAATGCATTTTGAAGGATTTAGAGTATGCATTTTGAAGGTTCATGCAGAAAACAAATTTGACTCCGATGAACACCCCCCACACACACACCACCACCACCACCTCCCCACCCCCACCCCGATGTCAATTAGGCATTTTTTTCTTTGGCCCAAAATGCATTTTGAAGGATTTAGAGTGATAACATGAGGAAAAAAAAATTGACTCCTATAACCCCAAACCACCCACCACCCCCACCCCTTCATGTCAATTAGGCAATATTTTTTTCTTCAGTCCAAAATGCTTTTGTAGGATTTAGAGTTATTACGTGTGGAAAAAAATTGAATCCTATGACACACCCTTCCCTCCGAACTCCAACTGTTGGAATCACCGTTCAAATCTTAACCCTTTACCCAATGAATTGCCCGCATCCACCCACGTAGTATGCAACTTCTGCAGTTGAAAAAACATTATTTTTCAACAAATTTCAACAAAACCATATCATGTGACCCCTCGTTGGAACGAGCTCGATGAGCTCATTCCAACGAGGGGCCACATGATATGGTTTTGTTGAAATTTTTTGAAAAATTTGAAAAAATGAAATTTAAAATAATAAATTTTGATATCGTCTGCATTGGGTAAAGGGTTAAGTCAATTAGAATTTGAGAGTACTTGTATACCCTTGTGAGTTCAACCAGTGCATCGTCCAGAGTGAAAAACAAACCTCATACATATATTTATATATTTACTTGAGTTTAACCCTTAAAGGCTCAGTTTCAATTTTGGAACTTATATTTCATCTAAATTTGGGAGAATCCATTTTGATTCTCAGGAAAATTGTTGCAAAAATGGTTGTGAGAATCCATACTGGCTACGAGTGTCCCAGAATCCCATAAGACCACCATGGTTGAACCCATGTTATGTACTGATAACATGTGTTAACCCATTGCCCAACACAGCTTTTTTAATTTTTAAAACATGAATTGATAATATTTTAAAAATTTTACAATATTTACCAATAAAACCTTACAAATATGGATGTCATTGCAACCGGCTCTTTGAGTCCGTTCAATGACAGCCATATTTGTACAATTTTATTGACAAACTGTTAGGATATGTCAAGTCATGTTAGCTTTGTATTGATCAAATTGCTACTGCCATGTTAGGTTAATGGTTAAATTGACTCAATTCTTTTCACATGGATCCAAACAGAGGTACAGCGAGAATCTATAGGGATTCTTCCTGGTTTCTTTGCAGATTCTCATTGAAATATAAGTTCTGGTAAGTTTTTAGTTTAACTTTACAAGTCAAGATAAGCTATTGCCATGACTCATCAGGGGTCAGCCAGGCAGCTGATTTTAGGGAGAAGTGACTTCGCCCTCAAGAGACTTGTTTGATGGAATGATAAAATATCGCATTATGTGAAAGGAAAATAAAACAGTCTAAACAAAATGTGAGGATTGTCACTTGATCACTCAATTGCAAAGTGGGAAGGGAGGTAATTTGCACTCATTTTCATTTGCGGTAAAAGATCTTTCGAGAAGCCTATTCGTTTTTAAATTAAACAGGACCTGGTGTGAGTTACGATTTGCTTCATCTTTCTTTTTTCAGCTGACCAACACATAACAGCAGTGATGAAATCTAGCCTTTCATAACAGAAATCTATGCAAAAATGAATTCAAGAAAAAATTTGCAAGGACGAAAATAATATTCTTTCGTATTTAAAATGTGCTTATTTTTTGGCTAAGCGAGAACTTCCAAAAGAGGAATTTCCTCATCTGATCGATCTCGTCGGATCGTTGGGTGTAGGTACAGTAAATGGAAAAAACTACAAATACACCAGCGAAAACTCACAGATTTTCAGAGTGCCGTATCAAAAGTGATTCTAAATGAAAAATTAGCAGAAGTGATAAAATGTGGGCCATTTTCTTTGATATTGGACGAGAGCACAGATCGGAGCAATGAAAAACGTCTTCTTGTGTGTAGGGCTGTCACGATTTTTTAATTTAGGAATCGATTAATCGTCACAAATAATCGATTATAATCGATTAATCGTACATAGATGACCCCTTCCCCACATTTCCCTCTCTTTAAGTTGTTAAAAATGAAGTTCAAGTCAGTTGACCTTCCTCAAGTAAACAACGAAGACGATCCTCTTTTAGGTACATTCAAAGGTTTGATGTTCTGAACTTTTGAACCGTCAGTGTAATAATCGAGACCAGTCGTCAGTTGCGAACTTTGCAAGTTCGCAACTGCCGACCGGTCTTGATTATTACACTGATGGTTCAGAAGTTCAGAACATCAAAGCTTTGAATGTTCCTAAAAGGCAAATGCTTCTAACGGCTTCTTGAGATTTAACGTCAACGTTCTTGACCCTTTACATTAAGAAACAATAGTTCTTTCATTTTTTTAAAATTATTAAATGTCTAAACGGGGAAAAAATTTACCGATTCTTCGACAACGAAAAATACTAATCGATTTTGGCATGATCGATCAGCAATCGATTAATCGAATAATCGTGACAGCCCTACTTGTGTGTTTACAATATGTTGTTGGTGGGTCTGTTATAAACTGTTTATTGGAGAATATTGAAATCACTGTCGCATCAGCAAATGCAGACACAATAGTCAGTGCTATACTAACATCTTTAAAAACACATGGGTTAAATGATAAGAACATTGTAGGCATTGGAAGTGATGGAGCTAGTGTTATGACTGGTAGGGTAAATGGTGTAGTTGCTCAACTGAAGCAAACTAGCAATCCGTCCATAGTTGGTGTCCATTGTGCTGCAGCGGGTGTGCTTTGGCTTCATCACAAGCAGCAAAATCGATACCAGAACTTGTTAAGTATAATCCTACATTGAGCAGTATTTTCCACTTTTTCAGTGACTCGCCATTACGTACCAACAGGTTACGTGAGATTCATGACATCATAATTAAACTTTTTTTTCGGTTCATGCATTTTCAGATAAAACGATTGGCTCACACGATACTGTTTTTTCTTTTCATAACTCAATGAACCGAAAAAAACACAATTAGGTCCGCCCCCCCCAGCCACGCCCCTAAAATACCAGTCTTCGGAGTTGCGACATGGTGTCAAATCAATAGAAGTTAGAACACTGGCACGTTCTAAATCTGAAAAAGAAAAATAAATTTATATTACTAATTTATCACCATGAAATTATTTATAAAATATTTAAATGACCATGGTGGGTCAATTTTTCTTTTTCTTCACAACTGTATTTATTTGACATTTCAATTTTTACGCACACTGGGTGATCGTCTGCGTTCATCGTTTTACCCAAATCGATTGTAAACAATGGCTGGTCACGACGAATACGGCAATTTTGACATTGCTAATTTGAATGAAATTTTTGGAAATCCAAATGATTTTATATTTATATCTAACTCCACTTTTACAAACTGTGTTTTTCAATTCTCGGGAAATGGTCAAAACCAAAATACAATGTAATACTGATGGCCTACTTCCACCTACCACGGAACGTAACTTTTACGTGAAGTGAACAGTTGAATGAAATTTGAGGGTGGCTTATTACGTTTTCTTTGTATTACGTAATTTATTGGTCAATAAAAAATTTAATGACATAAGTGCATTTGACTTGGTAAGTGTGTCAATTGCTACCTGCATTTCAATAATATGCGCCCTCTTTTATGCCAGAAAAATAATATGTCTACCAGTTTTAGTTTTTAAGTCTTTGTTTGTTGAAGTAGAGGACGACTAACACTATTTATTTATTTGGGTCGCGAACGTTTAATTATAAGGAATGATCGTTTCTCTTTGTCTATTTCTTGAGTTATGAACCCCAAAAAACAAAGTCCAAACATCGCGTAAATGGGCTATGCCATTTACACAGTTTGGACTTTGTTTTTTGGGGTTCATAACTCAAGAAATAGACAAAAAGAAACGATCATTCCTTAATTAAAAATTCCACAAGTAAAATATCCCCAAATTCACAGTATACAGTGGCTCTGCATACAAAAGGCAGTTGAAGTTTTATACCGAACATATCCAGCTTTGGTTGTTGCTCTAGACGATGAAGCTAAACACCCAACTGCAAAAGGTTTGTTGGATGAAATTGTGCAGTATAAATTTATAGCTATGACACATACGCTGATGGATGTGTTGCCCTTTCTCACAAAGCTAAGTAAAATATTTCAAACAGATGCCGTGGATTTCAGTCGTATTAGACCTGCAGTAAATAGTACATGTGATGCACTCTGTGACATACTTGTTGAGGACTGTGAGTATGTCGATAATTTGGATTATTTCATCCAGTGTGAAAATGATAAAACAGTTTATAAATGCCCACTGAAAGAACGAGAGAAGTCAGTGGTCAGAAATAATGTCAGTTTGAATATAGATGGTTTTAAGTATTATGATGATGATGATGACAAGGATAACTGTAGTGATGTATTTGTTGAAAATGAGCAAACTGACAGTGTAAATATCACCCACTGGGAAGCAAAAACGTATTCCCAAAAGAGTAATGAAAGACTATCTAAATAATATAATTACCAATTTACAAGACAGTTTTGAAGACACTTCTATTTTTAAAAAAATGCAAGTTCTGCTGCCTTCAGGTATCAAGGAGGCATTTAACAATGACAAAATTGCAGGTTATGGGGTGGACGAAGTTGCTCACTTAGAACATTTTAAGGGTTTTGACATAGAAAAAAGTGACTGTTGTGCAGAATATAAACAATATAAAAGACTAGTGATGGGGAGTTACCCTGAGAGACATTTTTCCGATATTTATCAAGTTGTAAATGCAAAATATTCTGACATACTTCCTAAAATGTGTAAATTACTAAACGTGTGTATAGATATACCAGTATCAAATGTAACATGCGAACGTGATTTCTCCTCACAGAACAGAATAAAATCCAAACTCAGAACCAATATGTCCAACAAAACATTAAATGAATTGATGCGGATTACAGAAGATGGGTGTTCAGCAGACAAATTTGACTTCAATAGTGCCTTTGTTGAATGGAAACTTGAAAAAAATAGAAAGATCTTTCATTCATGAATGTGTTTCTAATATTACGTTAAGTGTGTGTTTCTAATATTACGTTAAGTGTACAAAAACAAAAACTTATCACATTTTCTCTCTGTTAAAAATTCCAACACTTGGCATCATTTTTTGGGAAACTCTCCTTGAGAGCTTTTCAAGAAATGATTCCAACGGCTGGAATTATTAACAAAGGGAATGGTTTTAATTTGTATAGCACTCTTGTAGAATGGAAACTTAAGAAAAACAGAAAGATCTTTCATTCATGAATATGTTTCCAATACAGTGGAGCCCACTTAATTGGATATCTCTTAATTGTATATCTCTGTTAATTGAATACAATTTGCAAACACAAAACCATTTACCATACCTTCAGTACAAATTTGATCTGTTAATTGCATATGGGTTGTAGAGTAAACTCCTGTTAATTGTATATAAATTTTTGTAATATGTCGAAAAAATTACTGTGACACGCACCAAATTCCCCTTATTTATCAACCTTTTTGGCCTCACTACATCCAATATAGACATTTATTCTATTAACTCTCTACAATCGCCGCATACAGTAATACAGTATGTGCAGAGTGTATTGTCACCAAATCATCCACAGACGAGGCATCACCCAAAGTACTACTCTCAAATTGTATAGACAACCAAGCAAAGTTCCAGCCAATGAACCTCCAGGTTTTTCCCAGATGTTCATTGGCTGAAACTTTGCTTCTGCTTGTTATACTTTACAGCAAATTACAAATTACTGCTCGCGAATGTTCACTCTACAATTGATTTGGTGATAATACACTGTCCCTCACTTCTCCCTGTTTCTGACTCACTTCTCCCTGTTCTCACTCACTTCTCCTTAAATTTGGTGGAGTGAGAAGTCACTTCTCCCTGAAATTTGCCTCTAGGCTGGTCTCTGTCTAGATGAGAACGTCCCCTGTTGGTCATGATCTGTCAACTGTGTCGGCTGCCCAAGCCCGAAGCCCAAAAACTTTTAGCACAGTCTACAGATTTTTAATATGGAGGGATTTCATTGTGACTTGGTAGGTGACCCCATATGATGTCTAGATGAGAACTTCTCCATTTGGTCATGATCTGTCAACTGTGCTGACTGCCCGAGCCCAAAACTCGAAAACTGTTAGTACAGTCTACAGGTCGTATTTATGGAGGGATTTCATTGTAACTTGGTAGGATGACTTCATATAATGTCTAGATGCGAAGATCCCCTTTTGGTTGCGATGGGTCAACTGTAATGGCTACAGGGGCCTGAAGCCCAAAAACTTTTAGCACAGTCTACAGGTCTTCATATTTATGAAGGGATTTCATTGTAACTTGGTAGGATGACTAAGTATAATGTCTGGATGAGGACATCCCCTTTTGGTCGCAATCAGTTAACCATGATGACTGCCTGAGCCAAAAACCCGAAAACCTTTAGCATAGTCTACAGGTCATATTCAGGCCTGGTCGTTTGAAAAATTTGCGTGAGTGAAAAAATCGCTCTCGTGGCATATACTTGCGTGAGCGAATCGCTCCCGCTACATAATTCTGGATGGTAAAGGCCGTCCGTTCATGGGTGGGTTTGTGTTTGGTGTTTACAGTTACCGGTACTGAAGTTGAACTTCAAACATGGGCCGGTGCACGATACAGAAACAGAAAAAACAGGAAGTTGCTTCCAAGATCATCATTCATGGCCAGAATTCCAATTAACAAAACGCTGACATACCTTGAATCCGTGGTGTATGAAGTTGTTTGTGCTGTATAATTAATAATCCGCATCCAAATAAAAGGCTTCCATCATAAGTAACATTTGCAATATCAACATGTATTTATTTATCCACGTGAGACAATTGTCACATTTGTGTTGAAAATTAATGTGGTATTGTGGGTCCTGACACTATCACATGATTACTAAATCAAGTAACTGTTCAATCAGACAACACAGATTTAAATTATTCGGCGCCCATTTGAAAGAAGCCGATTGATTAGTAGAATTGTTTTACTACAACCAGTCACATTAGCGTAGTAGAAATTATGAGATTTTATCATTTATGAATAAAAAATTTGATTCATTTATTCTGTGGAACTGACGGAGTACGTGATCCACTCACCTTGTCCAACTTGTGGAAACTTGTCACAGCGATATTGCTGCCATTTCATATTCCATGCTAAATCTATCACACTGTTTACAAGAAAAGATAGCATGTTGAGTGAAAAAAGTAGCCAAATGCAAAGCTAACTAAAGATTACATTTTAGCTATTTTTTTGTGCTCAATATGCGATATCATATATTATCTAACAATTGACGTAATTTCGACCGAAAAGCTTAGAAAAATGGCTTGTATCAGCCACCATCCCCCCCCCCCACCCCCCCCCCCCCCCCCCGAACTGATTCTGTATCTGACAGGCAAATCGCGCATATAAAAGGGAACTACACACATCTCTGTAGTGTTGCGCATTAAACAAAGTTCTGGCCCTGTTCAGTGCCATATGACAGATGCTGTGTTCCCTTCAACTCAATTATGGATACTTACCAGGATCGGGAATCGGCCATTTGCAGGAGCGATTTTTTCGCTTACGTGGGGTCGACTTTACGCGAGCGATTGTACCGCTCGTGCCAGAATGCCAGGCCTGCATATTTATGAAGGGATTTCGTGGTAACTTAGTAGGATGACTCTATATAATATCTAGATGAGAATGTCCCCTCTTTGTCATGATCTGTCAACTGTGACGGCTGCCCAAGCCCGAAGCCCCCAAACTTTTAGCACAGTCTACAGATCATATTTAATATGGAGGGATTTCATTGTGACTTGGTAGGATGACCCCGTAAGATGTCTAGATGAGAACTTCCCCATTTGGTCACGATTTGGTTATGATCTGTCAACCGTAATGGCTGTCCAAGCCCGAAACCCAAAAACTTTTAGCACACTCTGCAGGTCATATTTAATATGGAGAGATTTCATTGTAACTTGGTAGGATGACTCTGTATGGTGTCTAGATGAGGACGTCCCCTTTTGGTTGTGATTGGTCAACGATGATCGCTCCACAGGCTAGAAGCCTAAAAACCTTTAGCACAGTCTACAGGCTGTATTTTTGAAGGGATTTCATTGTAACTTGATAGGATGACTCGTTTTGGAATAATTTCACTGTAACTTTTGTTGACATACATTAACTGTGAGGGCCACATACATTAACTGTGAGGGCCACATTAACCCACCCCTCATCGATTCCAGGTCGGAGAAAGTTCTTGAGGTGTCCGAACACTCTCTGTCAGCATCAATTGTGGGGTTGATGCTGTCACAGCGTACCGTCCTATCGGGTGGGGACATAAAATGGCTGTCCTCTGTGCGGAGAGAGACACACTCTGTGCAGGCTAAAGATCCCTTCGTAGTATTCAAGAAGAGCTAGGCCACGAAGTTGCCGCTATGAAGGTCATCCCACACACCTACGCCATTGGGCCAAGGAGAGGCGTTAATATAAGTTGCATAACTTGTTCGCCAATCCTTGTAAAACAAATCAGATTAAATAAAAAAAAAAAATACCCCTCAATTATTTAGTAAAGTCTACAAGTCTATTTTTATTGAAAACATAGCATACAGGGTACAGAAATGAACATATTCCCAATTATCACAATTCTTGTCTTATTTCATAATCCTTTCATAAACATTGAACATTATCCCTTTCATCAAACCCAACACACAGTTAGGTTAAGCTATAGTGTCATTGACACTTTCCTTAATCTTGCATGTACATGTAGAACACATTTTCCATCATATAGACTTTTGATGGTCTTGTTGATGGAAGTTACAGTACCTTTACAGTGGTTTCTGTAAGGTGGCCAAGACTTCACTAGACATCACTGTTAGGTCAAAGGGTTACCTTATTATGAGGGAGCAAAAAATAGGTAGTATTCTTTAGGTCTTTACAGATACTTGCAGAATCTGTGACGAGGAACAAATGAAAATTTTGTGAGAGCTGAAGTTTATTCTCATCATATTCCTTGTGAGAATTGGTTCTGATTTCCACATGAATTTTAAGCCCTCAAAAATAGTTATTGGTACTAATTCAAGCCCGGCCGTTTGAGGGGAGCTATTGCTCCAGGTCTCCTTGGCTCTCCTAAAGGCAAATTGAGGAGAGCCATAATTGCTTTCCTTAAAGTGTAATGGCTCTCCTCAATTTTCATATTAATAACCTTGTATAATTAATATTAGTGTAGAATAGCTCTCCTGAAACAGATTTAGGAGGGCCATAGTGGCTCCCCTGGATTTTTCAAAAGGCCAGGCCTGCTAATTTAATGCTTAATATTTCATGAAAAAATGTTTAACTCCTAACATTTACAAGCTGCTGGCGGATATTCCCACCCAGGACAGGATTTCTTTTGCCCCTAAGATGAGTATCATTTGGGTATATTTAATCAAATTTCCCCTCCTTAAATATAATGGACTTTTTCACTAATGATTTCTTCAATTATATTTAGATGAATTTTTCATCAAATCTAGTCATGGCAGCTTTAAAGCAGCCATGACTAGATTTGATGAAAAATATTTTGAAAATACTCAGTGTTTCAGAGTTAAAGCAAGAACATAAACCAAAACTATAGAAAATGTTATTTAAAGATTATTTTCAGTCAGCGATTTTTAATTGTATGCTTAATATTTCAACAGGGACCCATTTCACCACATTATGTAAATGGAAGTTTGCTGTATGCAGAATATGTGCCCCCAACAGATGGGACAGGTGTGACAGAGAGTAGTACACTGTGTGGTGTAGAGAGTCCATGTTCAATTTTCAACTGTGTTTATGAGTGAGTATCTTCAGCTTTTGAGAAGAAGTATCATAAAGTGTGTTACTGTGTAGCACTTATTGTATAAAAATAAACCACCAGGCCTATAACAGGTGAATAGTCATTTTGTTGTCCTGTCGTTCTCCTCAAAAGAAATAAGGCAATCTATTTTTTTTTCACTTATGATGCAAAACCATTTATAAAAAATACTAATTTTTTTTTTTCGATTGTGAAGTTATTTTGATGATGATATAAACATACTGGCCCTTATTTTGGCATGTTACACAAGACTAAGGGGAGGGGAACACCTGGTGCAGACCTCCCCTAGAGTTGTACTGAATTTCAATAACAAGCAGTGCTCAAAATAACTTTTTTTCTATGCATAGCAAAATGCTACACATTTCCAAAAAATGAATAGCATTTTGTAAAAATTGCATAGCTATTTTGTATACCGGAGTTATGTTATGCTGTTTTGTATTGAATTCTTCCAAGTAGATAGAATAGTTTCCATCCATTTCTGGGCATTTCCAAATGATCTGCAACACATGAAACATTTACTATGTTTTTTTTAACTGAACTGCCTTTAAGGGTTGCATGGACTTGGATATTTTCAAATGACGTTGTGGTTGTTTAACAGAGTTCTCAAAATGGAAGTTGGGATTTTTAATTTGATGGGCTTGAAGTTATTTTTAATAGACATTTTATGCAAAATGTTGTAAAAACAGGAAGAATTTAAACCAATAGAATTCATCTTACATATGAAGTTGCTAATGATGCTCGATGGAGAGTTAATTTGAGTTATGCCGGGAATGTTTCACAATCAGAAGTAAAGCATCAGTGAACTAGTTTTCAAATTTGTTTGCAAATTTTCATTTACATTTTGCGATACAAGATAATCAACTGCAGCCTAATAGACTGCAGTTGATTATCTTGTATCGCAAAATGCTATACATAATTGAACATTGTGTAGCTTTTTGCAAGTTTTGCATAGCAAAAAGCGACACGACACCGCTTATTTTGAGCCCTGGTAACAAGGCAAGTAAATACAACAAATGGTAATTACAGTATAGGTAATTACCTCATTATAACTGCCAAGAAACACCTATCTTGCTAACACAGACATGAGAAACTTCCAGTCTGCATGTACATTGTGTGAATAATTAATAATGTCAGGAACGGAATAATTTCAGCATATCATTCCATATTGTTACTATCCTAGGTATGATGAAAACACGTGGCCTAACTTTGTACCATCTCTTATTACTCATAGTCACACATCGCCGCTTATCAATACAAGAGAGATAATCCAGTTAACCAAAAAGAATTTAATTTTCATCATCGCTAAATGCACTCCCATGTTAAAACGTGTGTGTACATGTAAACATTGGAAGTGAATAATCCATTTAAAACAATTTATTGGAAATTGTAATGTAATAATTAATTTCACAATGAAATAAGTAAGCTACAACATTAGAGGTCTGCCAATCTCACGATCTTTTTCTGTCATTCACCTTCTGTTCCACCCGCACTGATCACGCCCATGTGGGTAAATGTCTTGCCTGACCTGAAAAAAGTATATTTTCTTGGGGCCTATCGATTATATTGATTATTGAGTGATAAAACCCATTATTACACACAAGATTTATACCGGTAATGAGTTTGAGACATTGAATCAGATTATTCAATAATTTGGTATACCACAGAATATTTTCTTTGATTCCGCAGTATTTTTTTTATCCCAATACCATGCAACTCTAACCTCCCCATGTGTTTGGTAAAGCAAGGCAAGGGACACTGTATTATCCACAATAATACATGAACAACCACTAATACCACACCCCATACAAACATAGTAATAATAGTTCCTGTGCAAGTCTCCCATTAGCTTTCATAAATTGGCCCTCGTTTTTCAAAACTTCAGTGAGACTAAACAAAGTAATGGAAATATTTTTGCTGCAAAACTTAGTCATGTGAAAACAAGCCGTCGGAGGGCCACATTGACCTTCCATTTTCCAAAACTTTCCACAGAGAGAGGCATGACCCTCTCATGCTCACCCCAAACTTACCAATGTGCATTTCATATGATTCTTGACATCATGAGCCTTGCCTGAAAGGTGGTGCCACCCACCCCCACCCTGCACACCAGAATCCTTGATCTACAACTGTGTTATGATAGGAAAAAAAATAATGCCCAAGACAAATACTGGTCTTTGTTGTGTGTGTTATGATAGAATATTAACTTCAAGTGAAAAAAGATAAATGGTCATGATAAATACTAACACTTGTTGAGGGGAGGGTGTTATGATAGATTATTAACCTTCTAAAGAAAATTAATTGTGAAGATCGATACTAACCTTTGTTGAGTGTGTTATGATAGATTATTACCCTCAGAAAAAAACGATTAATGACCCAGAGAAAGTCAACAGTTATTTTTTATGTATCCGGGAAATAATTTACCACATCGCCCTAAACAAGAACATTAATATGTTTTTACTACACTGAATGTCAATTAATGCTTAGCGTTCTGAGTATTTTCAGAATCTTCTCATGCAATGCTGTAGAGCAGCTATGACTGGATTTGATGAAGAATTGCAACAAGTAGAGCCAGAATAGGGATAAATATTGTTAAATAAAAGCAGTACTATACCTATTTCTCATGTACCAAGCCAGGGGACACTCTATTATCCATGATAACACATGGACAACCACTAATACCACACCCCATACAAACATACAGTTATAGTTCCTGTGCAAGTCTCCCATTAGCTTTCATAAATCGGCTCTCGTATTTCAAAACTTCAGTGAGCCGACACAAAATAATGGGAATATTTTTGCTGCAAAACATAGTCATGTGAAAAGAAGCCATCGTTGGGCCACATTGAGCTCCCATTTTCAAAAACTTTCCACAGAGAGTGATAGGCCCCTGTCATGCTCACCCCCAACTTACCAATGTGCATTTCATATGATTTCATATGATTCTTCACATCATGACCCTTGATTGAAAGATGGTGGTGCTCCCCCCACCCCCCCCACCCCCCCCCCCCCCCCCTGCTTCCAGAATCCTTGATCTGCAACTGTGTTGTGATAAAAAAAAAATTCTCAAGACAAATACTTGTTGAGTGTGTTATGATAGAATATTAACTTCAGGTAAAAAAGATAAATGGTCATGATAAATACTAACACTTGTTGAGGGGAGGGTGTTATAATAGATTATTAACCTTGGAAAAAACATTAATTGTGAAGATCGATACTAACCTTTGTTGAGTGTGTTATGATAGATTATCACCCTCAGAAAAAAACGATTACTGACCCAGACAAAGTCAAGAGTTGTTGATTTTTGTATCCCGGAAATAATTTACCACATCACACTAAACAAGGACATTAGTATGTTTTTTACTGCACTGAATGTCAATTAATGCTTAGCGTTCTGAGTATTTTCAGAATCTTCTCATGCAATGCTGTAGAGCAGCCATGACTGGATTTGATAAGAATTACGACAAGT
Source organism: Pictodentalium vernedei (assembly GCA_031216915.1). Classification (NCBI taxonomy): domain Eukaryota; kingdom Metazoa; phylum Mollusca; class Scaphopoda; order Dentaliida; family Dentaliidae; genus Pictodentalium; species Pictodentalium vernedei. The sequence goes on along the minus strand of CM062289.1, from coordinate 427,310,507 downwards.
AGACCCAGAATAGGGATAAATATTGTTAGAAGCAGAACTATACCTATTTCGGGTATAAGATAATGAGATGCGAATTATCAACAGAAGAAACAAGAAATAAGAAGAAATCTAACTGAAATTATTTTGGTGGTTATCAAGCAACTTATTAAGCTGGTAAAATAGAATCCTGTTTATTGAATAGCCACTTTGTCGATGAGAATTATTTAACTTGTTGAGTGCTAGAAGCCACTATCATGGCTTTAAAAAAAAAATGGTACCAGAGCAAAAGCTTACATTTTCCTTGTTTATGTTTCATATTCAGTCAAACGTAAATTATATTTTGTTTATATAAATTTGTTTTATTACAAATTATTAGAGAGTGCCTGCTCCTGTTAACTAAACCATTTAATAGGAGCATTCAGTTAACAGTATTTTGGTGACTGTTCCGTATTCTAGAGATAAACATACCGTACCAACCCGTCAGTAAGCCCAGGGGGCACGTGAAAAAAATTGTTAGAAAAATTGGGGGTGGGCTGGTAGTATTTATTCAATTACCCTTGTTGGAAACTTTCACCTTTCCATCCTCTCTCATCAAGCTTTATGTTTTGGCCCTGTACGAGACTGATGTAGATTGCGATGAATCCACAGATCTTAATACTCATCATATTATAAAAGGTGAACACATTTATTGGTGGTCGTCAAGCACTGATTGTTTTGCCATGTCGTTATCTGCTTCAGGCAAGATGGAACTAATGATGTCTGTCTTACATTGAATGATGCAAAGAGTACAGAGGCCGCCAAGTTGCAGATTCCACCTCCTGCTATGCCTGATGATGAGAATTTTCAGGAATATTTTCTGGATTTTGGTACACAGAGCTCTAGAAGTAAGTATATTTCTATCAATTTATATATATTACCCAAACTATTGTTCTGCCACTCAAGAGAGAGAGAGAGAGAGAGAGAGAGAGAGAGAGAACATTGAAGCAGTATACTGAATTACATACATACATCCATGCATCCGCCTGTCCATCCTTCCCTCTACATCATTAACTTGCAATAATTTCACCATTAGTTTATGAACTATAATGAAATTTTGATGATAGTATCTCCCTCATTATGTGCCAGATACAGTAGAACCCTGTTCATTGAATATTCACTTTATTACTAAAAAATATTCAATTAACAGAAGACAATTAACAAGAATTTGGTAATTTTTCTTTATTTCAGTGATATACTGAGCAATTATTCTAGTATATGTTGTTTGACAGAGCTTATTTAGCTCTGTCAAACAAGATATAATAGATTAAATGCCTATGTTGGATGTATTGATACTTCTACACCCTGGGTGTAAAAGAGAAGAATGATTTTTGATAAATTTCCTGTAAAAGTTAACCAGGGCAACAAATGATCTTAATTGTGTCTGATCCTGCACTCCTGGAGCCCTCATTATGGTTTCCACTTTATATTTAGATGTGTGTAACCACTCTTGGTCAATTGTGTGACCCAAGTACTCAGCTTGCTCTTTTAATAATTCACCCTTGGAATTCTCAACACGTAACACGTTCTTTTGTAATCTAGCTAATACTAAATGTAAATTGTTCAAATACTCAGAATCCATATCACCTGTAATCAAAATGTCATCCATATAAGCATGTGTATCTGGAAGAACTGTCAAAACATGATCAGTCGCTCTTTGGAAAATTTCATCTGTTGAGGAAAGTCCAAATGCCAGACAATTATATGAATAGAGACCTATATGAGTGTTAATTGTAAGGTATTTCTTTGATTCCTCATCAATTGGAATTTGATTATTGACATTTAATAAAACCAGCTTACTAAACTACGTCCTCCTGGTAGCACAGCAAACAGATCTTCTGTGTTGGGAATGGGGTATTTATATGCAACTATTAAAGTGTCCCCCATACATTCAAAATCCCCCACATATCCCAAAGGACCCATCTTTTTTTACCACAGGTACAATTCGTGATGCCCACTCGCTGTGTTGTTCAACTGGTGAGAAAACGCCTTGCTTCTCTAAGCACTTGCTCTCCTGATGTAGGTATCTATTCTTTCAGGGCATGAGGCACTTTTCTGGTCTTACAAAATACTTGTTTCACTTCATCTTGAATTCTGATCTCGGTTTCTGCATGTTTCATACATCCAAGATCATCTTTAAAAGTATTGTTTAAAATTCTATCGAGATAATTATCATAATTATTTTTGTGTAATTTATGAATCTTTAACCAGTATATCATGAGAGAATAAAGCCAATCTCTCCCAAATAAAAGAGCACCTTGGCGTACAATGTAAAGGTCAGCCTGGCGATTCTGACCATTAAGTTTTATGCAAACACATATTTTATACCCCCACTTTTTTTAAAAAAGTGGGTTATACTGGATTACGCCTATCCGTCCATGTGTCCATCCGTCTGTTTATCTGTGCATCCACACTCAGATGTCTGTTTGCGTTAAAACTTCAACATTATGGCTCAGGTTTTGATGAAATTTCATACATATGTTCACTACCATGAGATCTATAAGTAGCATCAGCCGTTTTGCTGTTGGAATATTTTTCTGTGAGTTATGGCCCTTTGAATATACAAAAATAGATTATTTTTGTCTGTTAGCCTCGTATCTCAGGTTTGGGATATTGGATCGTAATGAAATTTGGAATGAAGATTGTTTATAGGAAATGCTTTCCAATGAGTCTTGAATAATATTTATTACTTTTCACTGTTTCGACTTCTCCCCCTTTTTAACTTTGAAAATTTGCTGTTTGCCTCAAAAAATAGCCAATTTTTTTGTCTGTTCACCTCATATTTCAGGTTTGGGTTATCAGATTTCAATGAAATTTGGAATGAAGATTGTTTGTGGGAAAGGCTTTCAAATGCGTCATGTCCCTGCAGTAAAACAAAGAAATACATGAAAATCACCTCCCTACATGTGACATTATGTCTTTGTTCTTTTAGGTTTGGGTTATCAGATTTCAATGAAATTTGGAATGAAGATTGTTTATGGGAACCGCTTTCAAATGAGTTATGTCCCTGCAGTAAAACAAAGAAAATACTTGTCAATCACCTCCCCACATGTGGCATTATGTCTTTATTCTACATCTTTTGTGTGGATGGTCCAATCGTTACTAGACTTCAGTAACAGGTGTTTCTGGCCTTCACAATTACCATGCTCTAAAACAAATTTTGCTGTTTGCCTCATGAAATAGCCATTTTTTTTGTCTGTTCCCCTCGTATCTCTGGTTTGGGGTTAGCGGCTCTCAATGAAATTTGAAATGAAGATTTTTATGGGAATAGCTTTCACAGTATCATGGTTTATTTCTTCTCTTCTCATTATTTGGCGGTATGCACCATGGAGGTATGCCCTGGCACATGTCCCCCTCTTGTTTGCCACAGGTACAATATTCTCCCCTGTGTAAGTCTGAAACTGGACCCATGTTTTCAGTAATTGACACTTGTTTTGAAAGAGTTGTTTATACATCTTAATTGGAATGATTGAAGCAGCTGAACCAGAGTCAAGTTCCATAGAAAGAGGATGCCCTTTATTCTCGGCTGAACATCTATGGGTTTGTTCCTATTTGCCTGGACACAATTGTTTCACATATATTGATGCGAAGTACTTTCACATCGCATTCAGAGTCGGTGTCATGGCCACTATCACACACTGCAACGTTACGTATTTTACCTCTTGTTAGCTTTCTTTGATTTGGCAAATTTTTCTTTTGTTGTCCATTTTTACTACAACATACTAACCCTTTAGCCCTCATTTTCCACAAACAGGGCAGGTTTGGGCCTTTAACCAACTGTCACTGTGATGATGTGTGTTATGACCACAGCGATAACAATCTCGTTTACTAGAATTATAGAGAGAACTTGCTTCCATATTTGGTGCTGAAACATGTTCAGCTATGTCCTTTTGTGCTGTTTTTATGGGCAGAGTAATTTCTGTAGCCCTTTGAAATGTGAGGTCTTTTTCACATAATAATTTTCTATGGATGTTCTTAGATTTTAGGCCACACACAAATCTTGTCACGCAGGGCCTCTTGAAGATAAGGATCAAATTCACAGTTTTCACTCAATTTCTTTATAACAACAGTATATTGACTAACAGTTTCCTTCATTTCTTGATCATTTTTGTGAAGCCGATGCCTTTCTGAAATTATGAGAGGCTTGGGTGAAAAATACTCTGTTAACACAGTAACTATATCTTCAAATGTTTTGTCCCCTGAGTTTTGATGAAACAACAAATCTTTTAAAAGACTATGTTTTGCCTTCTGTTAACAACCAAAAAAGGGGGCAACTTTTTGGCATCAGGAATTTTACTTGCCGCCACAAAATGTCCAAACCTTTCCATATGTGATGTTAAATCTTAAGTCGTTTCATTGTGACTCACTTGTAACTTTGAATTTGAAGTGTGATCAACACTACGGTATAAAAATACATGTATAAACATGAAGTTAAATTTCTGCAGTTTATCCATCTCGGCCGTTTGGTATGGACCATCTCATAGCCAATCTGTTGATGTTCTGTACTTTTTATCAATATAAGTTTTACAATAAAAACATGTAAACAATTCTTAGTCTTTGTGAAATATTTCAGCATCAGTCTACAGAAGATGAAATTAATTTGTGACTAAGGTACAGAAAAGTGCTTGAAAATCTCCAGGAAAAGTCCTTGAAAGTCCTGAGTTTTTGTCTCTCATTGGTGCATGCAAGCTGTCATTGGAATGTGCTCATCGAACGCGTCCCAGTGAGTGACTCATAGGCTTTTTTGTGAGCAAAATTGAAACTTACCACTTGTTAAGAATAGAATACAATGTGTTGCAGTATGTTATCTGTATGTCATGCAAGGGAAGAGGTAAAAAAAAAAAATTTCTGCAGTGTTGTTAACAAAATCTGATTTGCAGTTTTGAGGTATATTACGTAGTGTATTATGCTACCCCTTTTGATATATGGGACTGTAACTTCTTTTTAAGACTTCATATTTTCTCAAAAGAAAAGTCCTGGCGAATGCGTTCTCCATATTTTCTTTCTGAAGGCACATGTGTTCAGTTTGAGAATTGCTTCTACTGAAATAAAAAGTTTAGAAGTACAGCATGTAAGTTAACATGTTATAAGATCACACCACATTTGGTGGATTAGGATGAGTAATGCAAGGGTTAGGGTTAGCTAACTCAAACCAAACCTTTACTGAACTAATACTAATGAATTCTCTTTAATTTCTAAGGTAAGCTAATATGTTATAAAATTGCAACATGTCTGACTCTTTGGGGTCAATCATGTAAAGGTTAGGGTTAGCTTACTCAAACACTAACTTTTGCTGAACTATAATAATTATGAATTTTCATAAAAAGAGACACGCATCATGATGTCATATATTTGGCAGGTTGTGTCGGAAAAATCAGAATTATACTTTTCAGACAGATGCTTCTTATGTATAGCGCCAATGAAATGGTAAAATAAATGCCCCAATACAATGAAATAACTGAGATAAGATGTTGGGTTTTTGTCAGTATTAACTGGTAGAGTTCTAGATTATATTTGGGTATCAAAATTTGTTCACATGTTTTTGCCTTGTTACAATTTATAGGAGAGTGCCTGTGGGCACTCTCCTATAAATTGTAACAAGGTAAATCTAACAGACAAAATAATTTCACTTCAAAGATAATATGAAGCACAGCCATTGAATTTGAAGCCTTTAAGTTGCAGTACCTGCACTTGAGAATAAAGCCCTAATATGGGCTTCCAACACTCTACCAGTTAAAGGAAAAAAAAACCTTAAAAAATGTAAAGAAACCATGAAAAGAAAGGAAAAGTTGATAAGTTTTTAGTAATTTGTTGGGTCTGCTCTTCGTCATGTTTACCAACATATTTTGACATACAGTGTATCATCATACCAGATGCGTCATGTTGATTTCTTTTTTACTTAAAGGTGTTGCAACGATTAACACTAAAAGATTTGCATGGCCAACGTCACCTCCAGCCGTAAGTATACCAGAATGGATATATTTGTATTGAGAACAGGGTTCATGAGGGTCATGGACTCCTGGAAAAGTCTTGGACTTGTAAAATTATTTTCTATTATTTATTTATTTATATATTGGTGTTTAAGGTCACATATGTCCTTGCAATTGCTAATTGTGACCACATTATTTTCAAAAGCCTTTAAAATTTTGGAAAATGCAGTTGAGATTTTTAAAAAGCAGAGATGAGAGAGTTATCAGCTACTTAGCTGATTTCAGTGAATATATTATCAAAATGATGTAAATTTTGCCTGGAATAACGTCGGGTACTAAAACAAATGGAATTTTTTTGTTAAGTTGATGAATGATAAACAAAGCTCCTATTATCATGGATGTGCTTAATTGTATGGAATGGTAATGTCTGCCGCTTGTGAGCTCAAGCCAGCCAAAGCTAATTTTATGATTGGGAAGCCATCTGTTTATTGTTTAGCGATATCATAATTTTTTTACAAGAACGTATTTTCCCCATTACAAGTAAAAACGTCTATCTAGACTGAATACAAATATATATTGAGGGTAGCAACCACACATGAGATTATTCAGTTCAGAAAGAGAACGTTTTTTACCTGAACTCATTGAAAACTGATTACACATACAACAACATGGCATGCCGAGGTCACACTTTTTGATAACAGTAACTAAATCATATATAAATAACCAAACTCAACAAAATCAATTAGACTAGAGCACTTTTTGGCCATTATGATATTTTTATATAGGCCTGCAACACATTAAACCTGAAAAATAAAACAAAGGAACACTGCTATAAACTTCAGATGCTGTAGTAGAATTAGAACAATGAATGGAGATTACGTCATGCACAGCGCAAGAACGCAACAGTATGATGTCATGCACTTTATTCATAAAAAAATAGACTTGCCGATGTATGCCCAGAGACGAGTAGTGCTCAAATGACTAGTGAATTCCAAAGTCGACTAGTCAATACCCAAAAGTCAAGTCGACTTCGACTAGTCACTGGTGATAACCTGTCTCCTTATAACAGTGTTGGTGTTCCGGTAGAGTGCTGAAGGTCCAAATTTGGCTTCACTTGGGCATTCATATACAGCAACTTACTGGAATATTATTCTGTTAATGTGCTTCTAATTATGCTAAGAGTGAAATTATATAGTCTTATTTAATTTGCCTTGTTGCGATTTATGGGAGAGTGCCTATAGGCACTCTCCCATAAATTGCAACAAGGCAAATTAATAACATATCCTGATAGCCCAAAAATAATTCAGCGCTCTACTAGTACCTGTTAAAACAAACTACTGTCACTACTATTAGATGGCAATAGATGTATACATTGATTGCCCAATATTGCTGTTCAAACTGTCTGACAGTGGCACAGAAGGGATACTATTTACCTAAAATCTTGAACTCCTCCGACTAGTTGACTGCACAATTGAGAGTCGACTACTGGTTTGCCCAGAGTCGACATGGACTAGTTGACTAATCGTTTGAGTACTAGAGACGAGCTCTCAACTTCAATAATCCATCTTGGAAACCCACATGGTGGTAATAACCTATATTGAACAATGAAGACCCACCATTTTTCACATGCATGCCTAGGAAATATTTTATGAGTGAAATTTTGAGCAACTGCAATTGCACACTATTCCCAACAGTCACTGAAGCAGACCCAAGGATAGGATCTTAAAATTTTCTGACATGGCAGCTTTAAGAGAACATGGTGTTCAGCTGACCAACAATTTTTCTGACAGATAACCCAAATTTTCAGCAGACATGGTCAGGGTTGGAGGGAGCATGGCAAACCATCTCTGGTTACCTCACTAGCTTCGGGCCTGCATTGAAGTGTTAACCGTTTACCCAACACAGTATTTTTAAAAAATAAATTAAATTTCACATTTTCCGAAAACAAATTTCACAATTTTTCAATAAAACCATTGAAATATGGATATCATTAGAATCAGCTCGACGAGCTGGTTCTGATGATATCCATAGTTGTATGATTTTACTGAGAAAATTCAAAGATATTTTAGGCAGTGGTAGGCTTATTCTGGTTAATTTTCCAGCCGTTTTTGGCTTCTATGTTAGGTAAAGGGTTAACAGAAGATAATCTTCTTGTTGCGACTATGCATATAACAGTTTTTCTTCACTTCAGATAACCAAGAAGAGTGTTGATGCTGTGACAACACCTTGTACAGACACAAGTCATGCGATGGAATCTTGTACGCATACTCTGAAGGTTCCTTTGGGTAAACCAGTACAAATTGTATTGACCAACATTGAACCTAATTATAATCCCCACAGTAAGTTTTAATTCTTTGTGATATTCTCTTCAACTATTTAATGTTAATTTCAAAATATTAAACTTTCAACCTGCAAATTTTTCCCATAATGCAGTTGGGAATTTAACCAATTCATTTTTGTTTGACAGAGCTGATTGTGCTCTGTGTAACTGGTAGAATGCCAAATTATTTTTGATTGTCAAAATTTGTTCCTGGGTCTTTGCCTCATTACAGTTTATGGGAAGAGTGCCTATCGACACTGACCTATAAATTGTAACAAGGCAGATCCTTGCAGACAAAATAAATGCACTTCAAAGAAAATATGGTACACCTCCACAGAACAGGGAGACTTTATACAGTGGAACCCGTGCTTTAAAGTAAAGCCCAAATATGGGCTTCTAGCCCTCTACCAGTTGACAAGATTAAATTGGTTAAATTCCGTGTTGCATTATGAAAAAATTTGCTGTTAGAAATTTTGACATCAGTGTGCAAAAGAGTTCAAAAATTTTGTTGCAGTAACATATATAGGCAGCCAAGACTATCAGGGTACTTAGAATGTTACTTTCAGGTTTACCTTTTGGCTGCATGTTGGGGTACCTGTTTTGTTACAATAAAAAGTCATCAAAATTGGAATCAGGCCTCCAGGGTTAAATTACTTTGGTTGTCATTTTGTTCTTCAAAATTATAGTTTGTAATATAATACCTCATTAGAATAAGTTCAATAAGGTTGTTCTGCTGAGGGGTCTTATACAATGAACAATTTTTTATGCAAGATAATTAATCAGTAATGTACTTTACAACTTCCGTCAAGTTGTTTGTTAACCCTTTACCTAACCTGAAAAGCAGACGACACTTGCAAAAATAATTCTTGAATAACTAATTTTTTTCATTTTTTGTCTCAAAAACATAGGTTATGACCCCTCGTTGGAACGAGCTCGACTAGCTCGTTCCAACGAGGGGTCATAACCTATGTTTTTGAGACAAATAATGAAAATTAATTGGCGATTTTTGAGAATAGCGCTGGCCGGTTTTGGCCGTTACGTTAGGTAAAGGGTTGAGTAATGAGAATTTTATAAATATGAATGACATTATTATCTGGTAGAATGCTAAATTTGTTTTGGTTAACATGTGTTTACCTTGTTACAATTTATCAAAAAGTGCCTTTTGGTAAAGGTAAAACAGGGCTGTTCACATTTCGATGACTCCACGGTGATTGGCTGGATGATAGAGATTGACAGTTCACAGTCACTCCTCTCTTCTCACTCGTCTTATCCCAGTTGTTAGTTGATATGAATGAATGGATATCCTATATGTGCAATGGAGCAACGAACTTCCATTCGCCTCTTATGTAACTAAAAGATGACTATGAGCTTTGTCTTAAATTTCAGAATTAGATAATTAAATTATATTTCACTGTTATTTGGACCAAAGGTGATAAACTTCATCTGCCCCCTAGAGCTGATTATGCTACTGATAATTTATTTGTTAATTTACAAAGATCTTAAATTACGTCACTATTAATTTCTTTAAGATCGAGATTTTTAATTACACCGTGTGATACTAACTATTAATATTGTTGGAGCATGTTGCGTTTATAATATTCTAAGTATTAACTAGTACTCAAACGATTAGTTGACTAGTCGATGTCGACTCTGGGCAAACCAGTAGTCGACTCTCAATTGTGCAGTCGACTAGTCGGAGGAGTTCAAGCTTTTAGGTAAATAGTATCCCTTCTGAGCCACTGTCAGACAGTTTAAACAGCAATATTGGGCAATCAATGTATACATCTATTGCCATCTAATAGTAGTGACAGTAGTTTGTTTTAACTGGTACTAGTAGAGTGCTGAATTATTTTGGGCTATCAGGATATGTTATTAATTTGCCTTGTTGCAATTTATGGAAGAGTGCCTATAGGCACTCTCCCATAAATCGCAACAAGGCAAATTAAATAAGACTATATAATATATATATATCTTAGCATAATTAGAAGCACATTAATAGAATAATGTTCCAGTAAGTTGCTGTATATGAATGCCCAAGTGAAGCCAAATTTGGACCTTCAGCACTCGACCGGAACACCAACATTGTTATAAGGAGACAGGTTATCACCAATGACTAGTCGAAGTCGACTTGACTTTTGGTTATTGACTAGTCGACTTTGGAATTCACTAGTCGTTTGAGCACTAGTATTAACCAAGCAGATGCCCTAACAAAATTTTAGGCCTATTTGTAAATAAAAAATGTGTGAAGCATTGACAGTTGGAAAGCAACTAAAATATATATTTAGCCCGACAATTTTTATGTGTACCCGTACTATGTATGGTACACATAATGCCGGCATCCGGGGTGACCATCCGTCGTTCGTCCATCCTTTGTCCATCCATCCATCTGTCCGTTCGGCGTCCGTATCCATTTCTTTGGCATTTGATAACTTGAAAAATATTGCTTGGATTGTCAAGTTACTTTATATTTGTGTTCAGGTTACTGATGTGCAGAGCTGTATAGTTTTTGGTGGAAATCGGATAATTTGATCCTGAGACATTAACCCTTTATCCTTCAAATTGAAAATTCCTCCAATCCCTTTGGCATTCGATAACTTGAAAATTATTGCTTGGATTGTCTAGTTACTTTATATTTGTGTTCAGGTTACTGATTTGCCAAGCTGTATAGTTTTTGGAGTAAATCTGATAATTTGATCCTGAGATATTAACCCTTTATCCTTCAAATTGAAAATTTCTCCAATCCCTTTGGCATTCGATAGCTTGAAAAATATTGCTTGGATTGTCAAGTTACTTTATATTTGTGTTCAGGTTACTGATGTGCCGAGCTGTATAGTTTTTGGTGTAAATAATCTGTTATTTTGATCCTAAGATATTAACCCTTTATCCTTCAAATTGAAAATTCCTCCAATCCCTTTGGCATTCGATAACTTGAAAATCATTGCTTGGATTGTCAAGTTACTTTATATTTGTGTTCAGGTTACTGATGTACCAAGCTGTATAATTTTTGGTGTAAATCTGTTATTTTAATCCTGAGATATTAACCCTTTATCCTTCAAATTGAAAATTCCTCCAATCCCTTTGGCATTTGATAACCTGAAAAATATTGCTTGGATTGTCAAGTTACTTTATAATTGTGTTCAGGTTACTGATGTGCTGAGCTGTATAGTTTTTGGTGTTAATCTGATAATTTGATCCCGAGATATTAACCCTTTATCCTTCAAATTGAAAATTCATCCAATCCCTTTGGTATGAGATAACTCAAAAAATATCAATCCGATTGTCATGTTACTTTATATATTTATTCAGGTTACTGGTGTGCTGTGCTGTATAGTTTTTTATGTAAATCTGATAATTTGATCCGGAGATATTAACCCTTTATCCATCAAGTTAGACACTCCTCCAATCCATTTCTATATGTACCCATACCTTGTATGGTGTACATAATGTCGGCATCCGTGGTGGCCCTCCGTCATACAGCTTTCTACTAGTTGTGCATATGGGTACACATCTGACGATTTCATCGGCCTATTTTTAAAAAATCCATCCTTCTTTAAACGCCAATACGACAGACAAGTGCCATTATGTCCGACACAAAAAAATCCAACTAAACGATGATGCTATGATTCGAAATTTAGAGACAAAATTTAGAGAATCATGGATTAAATATGTGCAACATATTATTTCATCTGAACAGATTTTTTGTTCTTATTTCAGCAACTGGTTGGATGGACCACCCAGTACACTTACATGGTTACCATTTCACCATCCTGAAAGTAGGTTTTCCAAAGTATCGTGCTGATGGTGTGGTTGAAGAACAGACACCCGACATAAAATGTCTGGATGAGGAATGTATGGTTACAACATGGGCTGATGATGCATGGAAAGGTGGAAACATTCCTGGTCTCAATCTGGACAACAGTAATCTTAAGGATACGGTAATGGTACCTGTTGGTGGCTATGTAGTTGTACGTATCAAAGCAGACAATCCAGGTAAGGATAATTTGGATATCTTATTCATGAGGTAATTTCAGAAATATTCTGATCCAAAGATAGAATCTCAAAATTTTCAGACAGGGTCGGACAAGAGTTAAAATTTTCCTAACAATGTTCCTGGGTCATTAATCATCGATAGAGTCTTGCGTTTTTTTGTTTGTTTTCCAGTTAAGTTCTGGTTTTTGCAGGAAACCGAACCACAAGACCCAGTAAAAACAGCTGAACGATTTTACTGTATTTGTGCTTGAACTAATCAAACTATCTTTCTGGGAGGGAACTGGTCTAGTGCCCCCTATGGACTCTCTCGTCACTTAGTCTATCGGACAGAGGAGCAAATACGTTGTGTTCTCATTGTCACATTTTCTCATTTATTGACTCATCCACCGCTTATCTATCCGACAAAGGAGCAAATACGTTGTGATTTCACTACCAACCTCGCTAATTTTGCATTATATTTTGCATTGTATCTGCCAACTAAATGCCCTGTAACGTATTTATTATGCACGGCATGCTAAAAATTAAAATGTCATTGGGGAAGTTAACTCAACGAATAGTTAAAATTATGCGCACTTTTCGGCATCTTGGGCTGGTTTGTAGCCTATTATTGGGATTTTCCTGAACACTCTAGTCGAGGCTTCTCTCTTGAAGTTAAAGGATTAGCTTTCGCTATGAAATGTGGAAAACTCCACCTCAATAAACGACGAACGGCATATTTTAAAATATAATAAACCTTTACACCAAGAGGGATTTAATTCACCAGTAATTATTGCAAAAGTAACAACCAAATTCACGTTGACGAAACACACAGTTGCTCCACTTCGCAAGACAGTATTCAGTAAAGTGAATCCAAGTGACGTAATTTTCTCTGAAGTGTAACGTCATCACTCACCTCAATATGGAGATCAATGAATGCTATTCTATTTTTCAATTTGCGTCTTTCCATCGATAAGGCAATTGAAAAAGTTCCTCTTAAAATAGTTTTATAACACATTTTGTGGTCAATATTGTGAGATAAATTTATAATCACCACAGTGTGTGTCTCCGGATATTCTGATCAAGTCTCGTTGTAGGCACAGAATCGCATTTCGACTCGCCCGGGCGAGTCGAAATGCGATTCTGTGCCTACAACGAGACTTGATCAGAATTTACAGAGACACACACTGTGGTGATAGATAATCTGTATATATTTTGAACTGCACAGCGCAAATGCTCTTGTGTATTTCAGACTACTTCATTCTTCTGCAGTAAGGAGCGTATTAACTAGCGAGCATTTTCTGCACTAATTCTGACAGGATTTCTAGTATCAACTGTAGATTTGATTTCAATGATGCAGATTCTAAATTTTTGAATCAACAAGAAGATTCTCTTGAAATCTACAAATAGAGCTGGGGGGTTTATTGGTTTCCCAATCCAGTTCTGGTTTTTGTAGCAAACCTGAAAACCAAACTGCAAGACCCAGCAAAAAGTAACCGAATGGTTTTACTGCAAGCCAGGAAATAAGCAGACTGTCATCTGCAAAATGAGGTCCTCAGAGGGTGAATTTGATGATGCTACCCTTAATCTGAATCAAGGTCTCAAACCTAAACAGAAAGAGGTACCCAGAGGATAAATTGGCCCACTGTATGGGATAGCATCAGTAGGGCTGCAAAGATTCATCGCGATTTCAATGCATCGCGATACATTTGTACACGATATGCATATCGTATCGTTTCATGTGTATCACGATACAAACGATACACTTCCAGGTTGGCATGATGTAGTCAGAAGTTGCATTTTCAGGCCCAACAAGTCTATTTTGTGCTTTTCCAACTTATAATTCCACCACAGGAGTCTGAAATTCTATCAGTATAGCTATAATTCACTTTCAACGTGATATTTATGTTCCCAACGTAATCCCCTTCAGAAGGGGATTACGTTGGGAACGTAAAAATCACGTTGAAAGTGAATTATAGCTGTACTGGTAGAATTTCAGACTCCTGTGATTCCACTTGTTCATTTGTATTTCAGTAAAATATCAACTCTGTCTAAATTATAAGCATAGACCTCTCACCTCTGAGTTGAACCCAGACTCCCAAAGGTCCATTGGCTGAAACTTGCTCGTCTGTCTCAAGCACTAAAAAAGAAATTGGATGTTACTGGCCAAATGAAAGTTGGACTCTGTGCAGTTTGTGGGCCTTTTATTACTGATAATTCACTCTCAATGTACTGCATGTACTGTATCATGAAAAAATTGTATCGTGAAAAAAAAATCGCGATACATATCGCATCGTGAGTGAGACCTATCCTTGCAGCCCTTAGCATCGGCAACTTCACCCTCTGGGTACCTCATTCTGCAAATGATAGATGACTTATTTTCAGGCTTGTTTTACTGTGTTTCTGCATAAACTGATTAAACTATCTTACTGGGAGGGAACTGGACTGGTAGCCCTTGTGGAATCTTATCACAGCAGCTGATTCTCTAGAACATTTAAGAATGATTAACCCTTTACCCAACGTAACGGCCAAAACCGGCCAGCGCTATTCTCAAAAATCGCCAATTAATTTTCATTATTTTTTCATTTTTTGTCTCAAAAACATAGGTTATGACCCCTCATTGGAACGAGCTCGTTGGGCTCGTTCCAATGAGGGGTCATAACCTATGTTTTTGAGACAAAAAATGAAAAACATTAGTTATTCAAGGATTTTTTTTGCAAGTGTCGTCTGCTTTTCATGTTAGGTAAAGGGTTAAAGGGAAAATAGGCTGTACCCAATGGCTTTTTGTGATGAGTGATATTGTAGAAACTACTGTGGAATTTTTTCAAGCTAGTCTATAAAAATAATTTCTTGTTTCTCGAGCACCTCCATCATCATAGAAAATCTGCCTCATCACCTTTTTTTTCACCTGGAAATCTCTTCTAGATCACTGTTTTTCAATTGTAGAACAAATATTTAACTAGCTATACCTTATTTGACTGAGCTCTGACAAACAAAATATAGTTGATTAAATTTGCAACTACATTATGTAAAGATTTCACTGCTGAAAACATTTGTTTGCCACATAATAGTGTAAGTAGTTAAATTTCTGATTCCAACTATTTTCAGAACTGTTTTGTGAACGAAAAAAAAAAGACTCACTCCCTCATCACTCATCATAAAATTGAGGGAAAATTGCCTGAGAAACAAGAAATTTTTTTTTTTATAGGCCTTAAGGAGCCTTAAGTGTTAATTACTGTATGTTCTTCACACATAAAAAAACTGAACCGAAACCGAGATTTTTTCAGGACACCGAATCTGAAAAATCGAAACCACCCAGATGTAACTATCAGTGCAAACTTTACATCTAATTTAAAACAGTGAAAAAATGAAACCGGTGCGAATTATGGATTGTTATTATTATAAAGATTGACTTTTGTGTTAACTCTTAAGCAGGGCTTGTCTTGAGTCGGGGCCAATTGGCCCCGGCCCCGAGAGGCCTCTTCTCGGGGCTTATTTTCGGCCCCCGACTTTTTTTCTGTCTTGGCTCCCGAAATCTCAGTGTTGGTAGGTTTGGGCAACGAAATTTTGCGAGATTAATTTTTCCATTCACGTCACATTCACGCAAGTGTGATTACAATAGAAGAAGTAGCAACTAACAGATAAAAAAATAATACAAACTGTTTTTGTCTGATTCGAATTAACATCCACCTAAATCGGCATGAAAACTGAGAAAATCCCAAGATTAAACAAAAAAACAAAAAAAAAAACACATTTACGAGACTTCGAAAGCACGCTTGTCAACTAATGGGGGAATTCCCTTCAATCCCACAATACTTTGCACGGGTACATCCGATCCTAACATCTGAAGAAATGCAACATTAGACACAGAAACTGCCGTCAAAATAAATGTATGAAATAAAATAAAATGTGTACCTGTATCTACGTGGAGAGGTGGGGGGCACATTCCATTTCTGAAATATCCAAAGCTGTGGGGAATTTTCATGGATTGAAATTATTTAAACGGTAAACTGAAATGGTTTTTTTTTCAATTTTTTTCTTTGAGACAACCCTTGCATCGAAAATACACACCCCACAATATGTAAGAAACGTCCTAAAATTTTATCAACAAAAAATCCAAAATGTCTATGTTTGAAACGTCCCGCACCCACATGATGGGTCCAAGTCGTTTCGTCCACAGGATTTTTTTTTTCTAAGCAAAAGCAATCAACTAAGGTCGCCATTGGAAAAAATGTAATAACATAAACTTACCCCACCCCGACCTCAACATCTGGGGGACTTTTTTAGGCCCCGACCATTTTACTCAAGGCAAGCCCTGTTAAGGAAATCTTTCAAGCCTGAAGGATCTGGAGATTTTTATAAATATTTTGCTACACTCTGACAGTCTATATCCTGTGGCATTGCAGTTGTTTAAGGCAGGTCTTGACTGTCTGTATAGGCAGCCAAGACTTGCCAAAAAGCAACTGCCAAAAAATTTCGAATTTAACTTGTGAGTTAACCCTGAGAGAAAATGTTGGGGCATCATTACCAAAAATGGTCACTGATCGATTAGCAGTTATTTGAGCTACAATCAGCCGATTCTGGTTCTGATCATTGGTTGAACACTACACTCGCCCCAACAATCCACTGTCTGCTGTTTTGTGGTCGGTCGGTAGCCATGTGGTCTACATGACTGGTGCATTTTGGGCAATGGGAACTTCAGAATACTCATTTGGTGAAGGTTTGAACCCCAGCCGATACAATTGCCTTATTTACTGTAGAAAGTGAATGGTATAGAATTGTGTGATGATGTCCGACTTTCATATATTCTCAACCATAAGTTTACTTGAAGCTATATATGAAATTATAGCATGGAAAAGTCTAAAAAATTGTCTAAAAGTTCCTTGAATATGGCATGAAAATCCTTGAATTAACCCAATCCATGAGACATTGAGTTCACACACACAGAATTTACTTGATTTTTATTCAGGATACTGGTTAATCCACTGTCACACTGAGAAACACATGTCAAGTGGAATGGCTATGATTTTACAAGTTGGAGAAGAACATGAAATGATACCACCCCCACCTGCATTGCCCAACAAATGTGGAGGTTTTGAATGGGATGGATCTTTTGACTACCTCAAAGAAGAGGGTGAACATGAGATGGAAGGTAACATACAGTGTTCTTACGACGTTTCATAATTCTTAAAAAAGCATGGAAATTTGTGTCAGTCTGGAAAAGTCTTGAAAAGTATAAAAAAAAATGTCACTTAACCCAGGGTTTCTGCTACCACGTCTGATGTTCGATCATTTACTGATAAAGCATAAAATCTGGTCGAAAAACAAACAACATGACGCCATAAAATTCTAGTCAAGACGTGGTCATTCTCCCAACAAAGTTGACACATTTTAGGAACACCATTTCTGGAATTGGCATTCTGTATCTTAATATTGTTGAGTGTCATTTGGAAACTATCGCTGTTTTCTGCCATTTGCCGATTAGGTAAGATGTCACATGCTGATTGTAGTGAAGAAACGGTGATAGCTTTGGGTGTTTCCTCGAATATTTGACATAATTACTCTCAAAAAATCGTTCACACTAAAACATGAATCGCCGTCACAGATGCAAGGAAATGGCCTTCCTGCAGTGTTCAGTTCTAAAAAACCATGATCGTGCCAGGCAATTTGTGATTTTCCCCTCCTACCGGACCAACTAATTTATTCCTAGCAGAAACCCTGTTTAACCCTATCTCTGTCACCACAGCCGATTCGGGCCCTTTCTGTCTATTTCTATACCTCTGTCCATCTCATTAACTCTACATCTCTGTCTCTCCCAATGCCTCTCTCTTCTCACTCTCTCTCTCTCTGTTTCTCTCAAGAGAGAGAGAGAGAGAGAGAGAGATAATTTCAAACAAATCAAAGTTCTTCCCCCTGTAAGCAACAGATTTATTTATGGGGTTTTTAACGACACTTTAGACAGCCAGGGTCATCTCGGGTCACAAAGTTTTATGGGTGGAGGAAGCCAGAGTACCTGTAGAGAACAACCAAGCAACAGCGAGCAACTGAAGACTCCCCAACATACTGATTCCACACAAGCAGGGTTAGCATTGGTTGAAGACAAGTGCAACATCGACGTGCCGTACGCCGTAGTACACAACGTCACCATGCCCCCACATTGGGATTAAGTATCTTGCCCAAGGACACAACACGGTCGTCGGAGGTGGGATTCGAACTGAGGACCTCTCGGCCTGTAAGCAACAAAAGAAGAAATATGAGATATGAACGGGGGTGGAGGGGGGGGGGGGGGGGGGGGAGAGAAATGTCAGAGAGACAGAAACAGACAAAACACTGTTCAATTCGGCGACGGTAACCGAGACAGGGTTAAGCCTTGTGGTTATTATTGAAACAGTGCGGAAAGTAATTTTTTTAACTGGTGGAGTGCTAAATTATATTTCAAAGGTGATTTGAAACATGGGTAATTTTATCAAAGATATCCTTCCTACCAGCAAGAGAAGCCTTAGTTTACCAAGATTTTGGTCATAAATAAGTGTAAAGCCACTAAAGTGGCTTCCAGCATTTTTCAGTAGAGCCATGACAGTGGCTTCTAGCACTCGACCATTTAACAAACTTCTACCATCTACATGTCCGAATGCAAATTTTTCCCATAGTGCAACCAGGAATTTAATCAATTCAATCACTGAGCTATGTCAAACAAGATTGAATTGGTTAAATTGTGAGTTGCATTATGGGAAAAATGTCCCACTTGAAATTTTGGTATTTTGACATCAATGTGCAGAGGGTTAAACCACTTGAGGTAAAAAAAAAACACCATTAAAATTCCATGTAAAATTTTTCTGGAGGTTAACGTCTGTAGCAGACTTTCAGGAACCTTTCATGTCTGCTATCAACTGTGAGAGTCAGAAGTACAACTTTATTTTGGTGTATAATTTGTGTATATATATTTAAATTTTCTGAAATTTTAGACTTGTGATTTTCAAAGAAATTTATTTCTCATTACTTATATAGAGGATCTCAAACGAGAGATGTTTCGATATAAGATTTTTTGAAATGAGTTTGATGAATTTGATTCACAACGAGCCTTTAGATATAAACCATTTAATTTTGATTTTCTTTTAAGTTTGCATGGTTATAAAAAGAGAGTATGCGACAGCCAAAAGGTCTATGCAGGAGGGCTTGAGAAACTAACTTTTTTTTAAACTATTTTAGGCCTTAATTGCCTCATTATTTTAATTGAAAAAAAAAAAAAACATGCGCAGATTTTTGACATTTTGCACTCCAAAGTCTGAAAAAAGGGCCGAAAGAAAATAGATGGTCCACAACACTATACTACTGTTCTAAAGCAGGTTCTTTTATTACTTAATAATTTTTACACATTTTCAACAAAAAGTAAAAAATCTTTGCATACAACAATGCAAACCTCAAACCTGAATTTTAGTGGGATCTTCTGTCTGGGGGAGCTACTGGGTAGCATTTGTTCTCTCCCAGGGTATCTTCTGTCTGGGTGAACTTTTGTTCAAGGATCTTTCATCTGGGGGTTCTTTTGTCTTACACACAAAATTAACTATCATGTCTCTATTGAAATGGGATGGAAGCTCAGTGATTATGGCTTTAAACTTCAAACTGAGAGGTTTATGGTTCAAACCCTGCCATGGGTAACTGTATTTTGTCCTTGTGCAAGACACTTAATCACGATTGCCCACATGGGGACATGGTGGCGCTTTGTACTGCTTGTGTTGAGTTAGTATGTTGGGAGTCAGACAATTGCTTGTGATTGCTTGGTAGTTCCTTCCAGTTACTCCAGCTGCCTCCACCCATAAAACTGTCTGACACAAGGTGATCCTGGCTGTCGTTCGTTTGTTTGTTGGTGGTTAACGTCACATATTTATGCACCATGGCTAATCGTGACACAACATGGAGATGAAGTCAAGTTTAGTCAATCGTTGATCAACATGTTGCCCATTTTAGAGGACTTTCACCCCAAGCATTGGTGACTGGGTCCTATTTTACTAGTAAAGCGGAACTGGTTTACCACAGTAAACAAGTGCTGCTTACTTCCCGGGGTTCCCACGGGGAGATCCTGGCTGTCAAAAGTGCCGTTAAAACCCCAGTAAATAAATACAGCAGCGACATCATGATGTCATAATCCTAAGAGTCTCTGAATGGCGGAGAATCAGAGGCTGTTTACTAACAACCGGAGGGGGTATTGATGACCGTTTACAGATTATAGAAAAGTATACACGATGTTTTCTTCCCAAACTGAATTAAAAAAACTCTCTCAAATACACTAAAAGTGCGAAAAAGGCTTTGACCGCACTCGCCCAAATGTGGACGACAAGATTGTTAGTGAGGTACATTTTTATGGTAAGAATCAAATGACACCATTCTAGATTGCAAGGTAATTTCAACATACAAATTCCATTTGACCTTTTTTTTGTTCATAAATATCTTCACCATTCCATCAGTTGTAGGATAGTTATTCACCTTTCTACATTAGTTTTCAGCATGGGCAGATCTATGGACGAACACTTGTCGTGTGTTCCCACATCTTTTGTAAATTCATTTTTACAATCACAAAGAGCAGACAACACAGTATTATCTATAACACATGGACATACACTACCTATTTTCGTTGACGTCCATGTGATATTGCAGATAGTATCATACTGCTAAGGCTCTTGTACAGGTTAACTATGTATGAGCCAGAAACTCTCTTGCTGCAGAAATTTACAGAATGTAGCCATCCCAGAGTGGTGAGAGTACCCAGACACTGCCAATGGCAGTGTCTGGGTACTCTCAATACTCTGGGAAGGCTACATTCTGTGAATTTCCGACACTTCAGTTTAGTTGTGTTTGCAGCTTTCCTCAAGTTGCGTGTAGGTGTCAGACCTCGAAAAATGGCCAAGCACAGTAAAAGTTCTGTATATTTAGGTAATTATTATATTGGCCTTCCTGATTCTTCATGTATTATATAGCTTATTTCGGGCATTCATTGAGTTTCACTCAATTTCACTACCATTCAGTTATGATTCCGGACATAAGAATGAGTTTTATTGAATTTTACTTGGCCTCATGAACAAACCGAAAACCGAACCAAACCGAGGTTTTACTCCACCTGAAAAACCAAAACCGAAACCGAACGAGAAATTTAAAAACCTACATCTCTATTAGGTAATAATTATTTCTAGTTTATAGGGTGCGTGGTATCTCAGTCATTATGACATTGGACTTCAAACTAAACAGGGATTATATTTCAGCGAGATTATATTTCAGCGAGAGTCCGAGAATCAATTCAAGCTAAGATTCATGCAACAAAGACAGCTATTTCAGCGAGAGTCCGAGAATCAATTCAAGCTAAGATTCATGCAACAAAGACAGCTATTTCAGCGAGAGTCCAAGAATCACTTCAAGCTAAGATTCATGCAACAAAGACAGCGAGAATCCATGTACATGCAGATTCTCACCTCTAACTGGATTTGCTTGAAAAGAATTGCATCAATTTAACCCTTCACATAACATATCGGCTTCAAATCAACCAGTACAAGTCTAAAATGACCTGAATATCCTGGCAATTTGTCAATACAATTACCCAAATATGGCTGTCATTGGAACCAGCCCCATGAGCTGGCTCTAATGACATTCATATTTGTAAGGTTTTATTGGTAAATATTGTTTATTTTTGTAAAAAATTATCAAATTCAATTTATGTTTTAAAAATTAAAAGGCTGTTTTGGGTAAAGGGTTAACATGTGTTATGAGTATACAACTGGGGTTCAACCATGCTGGCTTCATGGGATCCTGTGACACTCATAGCAGATATGGATTTTCACAACCATTTTCATGAGAATCCAAATGGATTCTCCCAAATTTTGATGAAATATTAGCACTGATAAATTGGCTTGCAGTGAGAGAAGGTATGCTTACCACCAAATTTTAACTACCCATGATTGACATTTGGTGCCCCTCCAGATTTAACATAGCAGATCCACCAGTGTTCGGTGTATATATCCCTTGAAGGTTGCGCAGATGCAAAGATATGGGGTCCCATACACGTTTCCACTGACTTATTATCCATCACCCCTGCATCATTTGCATGGGTATTTGCACAAGGCAGGGCTATGTGGGAGGATGGGTTACTGATTTGTCTACCCTGGTTTTCATTGTATGTATTTATTTCTCTCACAACAGATTCAATGAAGCTGGATGCAGCTCTTCCTGGAATAACAACAGTGATGACCAGTGGAAACGTAATGATCATTGTTGCTGTGAGTGCTGCAAATGTTCTGATCTTGATTGGTACTCTCACTGTTGCTTACTTGATGAAGAAACGCAAGAATGATGGCTACAAAAGGACTAACTCGTCAGTTACGTACTAACGAGATGAAAATTCAGGACTATTAAGACCTTGAAAAAAATTTATTAGCAAATTGTTCTAAGCAGCCAATTTTCCCCATAATCACACTAGAAACTTAATCGATTAAATATTTTTTGACACAATTAAGATTTTAACCCTTTACCTAACGAATCGCCCGCATCTGCCCGCGTAATATGCAAATTCAGCAGTTGAAAAAATATTATTTTTCAAAAAAATTCAACAAAACCATATCATGTGACCCCTCATTGGAACGAGCTCAATGAGCTCGTTCCAACGAGGGGTCACATGATATGGTTTTGTTGAAATTTTTTGAAAAATTTTAAAAAATGATATTTAAAATAATCAATTTTGATATCGTCTGCGTTGGTTAAAGGGTTAGCCAATTCAGTCTTCTTTGACTGAGCCCAATGTTGAATCGGTTAAGTTCCTAGTTGCATTTTGGGAAAGATGTGCAGGTTGAATTTTTATATTTCAACATTTGTGTGCACAGAGTTAAAATTAAAGTGAATTTTATTTCCTGAAGATATAAGTAATGTTTTTTTTTTTCTTTTTTTCAAGTTTAAGATTTTTCTTTTCAAGTTATCAATATTTTATTTCACTCCAGGTGCATTTTGATAAAGTGTAAATTAAATTAGCAACAGAGGTGTTTTGGAGGGGACTGTTTTTGTACTGGGCAGGAAGATCTTCCTGCAGCAGGCAAAGTGTTAAATCCCAAGTACTAATAAAGTCCTCTACATTACAAACTTTGTTGGTTTCTCTACTTAAAGTATAAGCTCTTAATCCTTAATACCTTGTAGGTCGTACCTGTATGAGCTTTATCAAATAATACCTATTGCATTTAATAATACTAATCTATGATCAGAGTATGGGAAATTAACAAATTCTGGTTCACTGAACAATCATGTTGATTAAATATCAATCACTGTTAAAATGGAATTCTAACTTTATGTAACTCCTTAACAACAATATTTCCTTGTGTATTAAAAAAATCTATGCAATTCTATTTATTTGTTGATTTATTTCCTGTTCGCATCCTGCTGCATTTTCCACAGAAAATAAGATTTTGTATTTTATTCCCCCTCCCCCAAATCACAGAAATAGAATTATACGAGTACAATATTGGGAAAGTTGGGTTAAAACAATATAGGGGAATTTCATTACCAATGAAAATGGCCGTCAATTTGGTTGGCTTATCAATAAGGCAACTTTTAGGCCTAAAAAAATAAAAAATCTGTTTCTCAGGCCCTCCTGCATAGTCCTTTTGGTTGCCGCATACTCTCTTTTTATAACCAATTTAAACTTAAAAAAAATAAAAATTAAATGGTTTATGTCTGATATTTTACCCAAGTTAAAAAAATTGATGAATTTGTCCCTTGAGTGCAAGAAGGCATTGCAATGCTTTAGCATTGCAAAGTCTTCTTGCACTCAAGGGATGAAATACACCACTACCCATGCTATTC